>VCCN01000667.1:1450730-1470057 GCA_006491835.1 Architeuthis dux
ATTCAGGAGAGAATTTAAAACTGCCATTTGTGCCTTTAATGAACAACACATTTATTTATTTATTGAGAAAAAGTAGTTTAATGCCCTCTATAAAAGTAGCAGTAAAGTGAAAACATATTCAAATGTTATTTTTGTATCCACACTGGGAAACACTGTCCCATGGCCCTACTCAAAACTCTAGTGGCACACCTACAGATGCTTCATGGCACACTAATGTGCCGTGGCACACTGGTTGAAAATCACTGCTGTAGCACAATGATGAAAGAAGTATTTATTTTACACAACAAATATTTATTTTTCAACATAATCTCCTTCCTTGTCACTGCACTTAATACAGTGGTGTATATTAATCATATAGATTGACATTATACAATAAAAATTTCAGATCAAAATTCACTAAATCCAGTTAATAACTATGTGTCAAGCTATGAACTTATCGATCCACCTTCATAACTCATGAATAACTCATGTTTATTTATTTTTCTTTATGAATTAAAAGATACAGTAATTAAATCAGTAATTAATCAATATTTATTATTTATATAGTTATGCACAGAGGCAGTATAAATAGACTGAGAAGATAAATTAATTAACACAGAATTAAAAATAATATAAACTAACATTCCAAGGGAAATTATGAATCACTGCCACCCATATATGCTGTGTTGAGGGGTAATCAATTAAAAAGTTGGAAAAAGGAGTGATCAATTTAATAAGTTACTTCTCTTACTTTTTGTTGGGATGTGATCACTAAAAAGGTCTGAACAAGTGTTCGCATACTAGTAACCAATTTAGCACAAACTTATATTGCATATTAAACCCCCTTCTAAAAACATATTTAGGGGAAATTTTCAAAAAATGACTAAAACATTTTCCCTTCTCATTGAGGGGAGTATGTGTGCAAAATTTCAAATTTCTACTATGAACAATTAGGGCTGGGCAAAGTCCAGATACATAGATAGATACATATAAATGTCAGAACACATGAATAACCTAAACCCAGCAATAAACCAGCAGTTGTGGGTAGCAGTGATTAACTAAACCCAGCAATAAACCAGTGTTGTGGGTAGCAATGATTAATATTCTGGGATGCTATGAGGTCTGTCTGGAAAATATCCAGCCATTTTGAGCATCTTGCAAACTGTTTGCGTGGCCTTGATATAACTTGGCAGGCAATCAGAGGAGATCATACTGTGTCTGTTCACCCATGCGCAGTAAGGTCCCCTTTGTGAACTTGTGTATTGTGTGACTGTCGCATTCACAATTATCAAGCCTTCTCATTTTTCACATCTCGTGCAGGTTTTGGGCGGCAAAACATCATATCACTCAGGTCTGTCAGCCCCTCTACAGTCCAGATTTGGCTCCATGCCACTTCTGGCTTTTTGCTGTTGAAAGGGATTGTGAGCAAGATTAAGGGGAATGTGACAAGCCCACTGATGGTGATCCAAAAAGAGGACTTTGCAGACTGTTTTGAAAAGTGGAAGCGACACTGGGATAAGTGTGTGAGGTTCCAAGGGGAGTGCTTTGAAGGGACTAGATAGGCTAATTTGTCATTAATATTAAATGTCTGGACACTTTACGGACAGACCTCGTACCAATGAAATAACAACTTTATAAACCAAATCTGAATAAATCTTTTAGTCTCATTTTTTTATATTTTCTCTGAAATAAACATTACAGCTGCACCCCTTCACCTTAGTGAATGATCTTGAAATGATGACTGATTCTATCATCAATACAAAAGTGTCTGACAAAAAATCATTTTTGATGAGGATGAAAGAGATTCATTAAGCAGGCTGAACTTTTTAGCCAAACGGTGGATTCCTTTCAAATGAAAATTCACCTGCAAAAGACAGCAACATTCTATAAACAAAAAATTGGCAAATTCACTTAAGGGAGAAGAGAAAAAATGAAAGACACTGTAAAAGCATGTAAAAAGTTTCACACCGATTCATTTTTGAAAGTTATTTTTTATTTTTTTCAGAGCTTCTTGCAAATGTGTATTCTATGTTTAGATATTTCTTCCCTCACCCCCAGCCTCCATTTTAATTCAAAACAGTCAATATGGCTGCTTGACTTTTGTTGTGTATATAACATAAAAATATAACAGATATTAAGTCATTCAGATTTCTTTTTTTTGCTTTCTGCTTTTCTTTATTTCTTTTCTTTCTTTCTTTCTTTCTTTCTTTCTTCCTTTATTTTACTTCTTTTTTACCTTTTTCCTTCTTTCTTTCTCTCTCTATGTTCTTTCTTTCCTTCCTTTTTCTTTCTTTTCTTTTTCTTTCTTTTCTTTTTCTTTCTTTTTCTTTCTTTCTTACCTTTTTTCTTTCATTTGTTCTTTCTTTCTTCCATTCCTTCTTTCTTCCTTTCTTTTTTTCTTCTTTCTTTCTTTCTTTCTTTTTCTTTTATTCTTTCTTTTTCTTTCTTTCTATTCTTTCCTTTTCTTCCTTTCTTTATTTTCTTTCTTTCTTTCTTACCCCTTTCCTTCTTTCATTCTCTCTCTATTTTCTTTTTTCCTTCATTCTTTCTTTCCTTATTTCCTTCTTTCATTCCTTCTTTCCTTCTTCCCTTCTTTCTTTCTATTCTTTCTATTCTTTCTACCCCCCCCCCATTTTTGGCTCATTTCTTATCCCTCTGTATATTTGCATGTCAGTTTATTCTAATGAACCTCATTTGCAACCCTTGCCCATTGGAGTAAAGTACATTGATTTCATTCTGTATATAACTTGGCAGGAGATTCAAACCCAATTCTTTCCATGCCAAAAGAATTTTGACAAATGCACATTTCCATGAACTCGTGGCTTTCTCTCATGCAACAAACAATGATCACTTTCCTCTTTTATGTTTTTTACTACATAAACCTGTCTGAAAAGGCTACAGTTATTTTTACCCTGGCAAGAGCAGAATAATTTCACAATTTAACCTGATTTTTTCCTTTAGTACACACCACAAATTTGATAGAAGCTCTTGACAAATTCATGCCAAGTAGTAAAATAAATAACAACTACAGCAATACCTTGAATAGTGCAGTTAATTGGTTCCAACATTTGTCCACATTGTTCAAAACTGCTCTGTTCAAGGTCTTATTATAATTTAATGTGGGTTTTTTCAGCTTATACTTAGTTTCATTTGTTTGTACAGCAATACCTTAACTGGACTCAGGGCCGGTCCTATGTACCTACAACACAGGTAGTTGCCCAGGGCGCCAAGTGCTAGAGACGCCTGTCATGTGTCTGAGACAGTAGGACATTCCAAATACAAATGGAAAAATGGGAAAATTAAACAGAATAAAAACAGTAAAAATAAGACTGATGTCAAGTCAGACTTTTCAGGAATATCTGACAGTTAAATACTTTCTGTTGTATTCACTACAACAGAAAGTATTTAACTGTTAGATATTCCTGAAAAATCTAAGAGAAACAATTTACAATTGAAATTCTCAAGACCAACAACAAATAAAGAAGATAATACTATACTTTAATGGGGCTTGCCCAGGGTGCCCGGAACTTTAGGGATGGCTCTGACCATACAAGATCAAAATCTGCAGAAATCAAAACTGTACTTTTCAAGGTATTGCTGTACAGAGGAAGCCATTTATTATAATCACGAATAATGTTATCAAACGGTTATTAGAAACCGTCAGCCAAAACTGTCACCAAAACTGTCAACATAGGTTTCTTCAGTTTTTAAGTGAGTCTGGCTGGCTATCTATCTATGTGTTGTGTGTACAGGTCAGACCAATGGAGCTAGTAGGCTGAAAATTTAAACATTTACTCCTTATTATGTCGAGAAAAAGTTTTTTTTGTTTTTTGAAAATTCACCCCTAAAATAGGTTTGTAGTGGGGGGGGTTCAATTTACAATGTAAGTTTATGCTAAATTGGTCCCTTAGTTGGTGTCCAGAAGCATTCATGTTTTTTCTTTTAAATTCAGACTTTTTAGTGATCACTGCCCAACAAAAGGCGAGAGAAGTAACTTATTCATTGATCACTCCTTTTGTCAATTTTTTAATTGATCACTGCCAACATGGCATGCTACCAAAAGATATTAGTCACATGATGGTTTCTATTGAATGACTAAGCAGACCTATTTTTATATCCTTTGCTTAATGCTATCAGCTTTTGGTTATTGTTATCTGAAGGACCATGTCCCAAAGTGATCACAATAAATGACTTCCTCTGTATTTTGAAATGAATGTTTTCTTTAGGTATTCATTGATCACTGCCACAAAAGGTTTATTTTATTCATGTGTTCACACATTTATATGTATGTATCTACGTATCCGGATTTCACCCAGCCCATAGTAGAAACACACCCACCTCAATGAGATGGGAAAATGCTTTTTTTGTTTTTTTTTAACTTCCCCTCCAAAATAGGGTTTTAGTGGGGAGTTCAATTTTCAATGAAAGCTTATGCTAAATTGGTCACTAGTCTGTGCCCGATTGTTTTTTTTTGAAAATTCAGATATTTTTTAGTGATCACTGCCCAACTTTTTAATTGATCACTGCCAACACAGCATATATGGGTGGCAGTGATTCATAATTTCCCTTGGAATGCTAGTTCTGCTTGTATTCCTGCAATGTGTTGAATATGTAGCTTACTTTTTAACATAGTCAATGTAAACAGGTAACCAGTAACATTATTGAAAAGTGCTAGATAAGTGATATATTAGAAATTGCAGAGATCTTAAATTTCTAGAGATTGGTAAAATCTATGTTTTTACTACTGATATACATTGTGGAGTAGTTATTATAACTACCTACCCACAAGGTCAGAATGTAACACAAGGTCTGTTTTAATGTGGAGGCCCACAAGCATACGTGACGCCCATCTAAGAACTGATCAGGCCTGATGCTGCTTAACTTTGGTGATTGAACTAGATGTTTTCAGTGTGATTTGACCATAAGCAATATTGTGGAGTATGTTTAGAACAACACAGAACAAAAGGAAAGCATGAGATCATTTTCATGCCAGTCTTCTGAAAAAAGAAATAGATGAAATAGAATCTCAGCTGAGATTCTGTACTAAGTGCTGGACTGGTGATTCATGTTATTACAAACCCACAGAGGGAAATAAAAGGTAAAACTTTTGCCAACAAAGTCATTCTTGTCATAAATATTGGCAGATTTGCCTCACAGCTGAGAGAGATGTTTCTAACAATTGCCAGTGTTAGTGTTTAAGCCCAGGATTTTGAATGCTTACTTGAGATAGACAACTATTTACTTTTGACAAAAGTTAGGAGCTTTTAGTTTCTTCACATGTATATATATCAGGTGAAATAACTTTATATATATACTAGCTGGGGTACCTGGCGTTGCCTGGGGGAAAAAAAACTTCAAATAGGTCTAGTTAGTTAATCAATCATCACAAGACCAATGTCTTTTCGCAGCAGTGATCACTGCCCAACAAAAGGTGATAGTAGTAACTTATTGATTGATCACCTCCTTTTTCAAAGGTGATTAATCAATAAGTTACTACTATCACCTTTTGTTGGGCAGTGATCACTAAAAAAGTCTGAATTTTCAAAAAAAACAAGTGCGAATGCTGTCGGACACAAACAAAGGGATCAATTTAGCATTATAAATTGAACACCCACTACAAACCTATTTTAGGAGGGGGATTTTCAAAAAACAAAAGACAACTTTTCTAGACATAATAAGGAGTAAATGTTTAAATTTTCATCCCTCTTGCTCCATTGGTGTGACCTGTACACCTGATACAAACATAACCAGCCAGCCAACCAGCCAGCCAACCAGCCAGACCAACTTAAAAACTGTAGAAACCTATGTTGACAGTTTTGGTTGATGTTTTCTAATATAACAACAGAGGAAAGCAAATGATATTTCATAGAGATTTCCTTGCGCATACCTCCTTGGCCGTGCCCACACATCCTCCCAGGCAGACACACATGCACACTCGGCAGGCCAACCTAAAACCTTCAAAAATTTATTTTTTTCAAAACTGTGCTCACTTATGCTGTTAGTTTGCACGTCAAAGTGGATCATTGGATTTAAATAATGCCCATGTTTTTGTGTTTGGGTAGGATATGGGGTTTAACTCCAAGAAAAACATGTTTTATTATCAGATTAGAGACACATTCCGTAAAAAAAATACTGCCAAATTGGCATAAGCACTGACTGCGGTTTCCTACAATGAACGGAAAGTAAGGGTCCAGTTTAGCATTATAGTTACATTGTAAAAAACGTTTTTCTTACAACTGACAAATTTCAAAAAGGTTTGAAGGTCTAATAGATTGAAAGCACAAAAAATTTAAAGAAGAAAATTTTTAATTTTCTCCGTCGGAGTTTGAAGTTGGTCTGTCAATTCCATTTTTCATGATTCTAAGCACTGGACCATTATTGCTACCAATGATTTTTTTAGAAATAAATGAATCTTTAAATATAAACTTACATATTAGGGTGGAAGAAGTAGATCTGACCGTAGATTGACCTGTAGATAAATAGGTCAACACCACCTATCCTATGTTAATCCAGGGGTCAATTTACCCTAATAGACAAATTTGCAGCACCTAAGGTGCAGCCATTTAGAAGTCTATAAGAGATAAACATGCAAGATAACAATCATTCATCAGTTTTATAGTATTAGATGTGTGTGTGTGTGTAACCCTCAGGCATCTATGCGAACAGAAAGTCACAAATAACTTACATAAGAACACACATCCCCATACATACATACATGTATGCAGGAGTGTGCACATGCGTATGTGAGAATGTTTGTATTTTGTTTGTGTATTAGTTTTGGTGTATATACCTGAACATTTCCACATACATAAACTCAGAAAGATAAATAGATTAGTAGATACCGTATTTTCACCATACGCATTTTTTTCTGAAGATTTTGAGCTGAAAAATCCAGATGCATATTATCTACGGAAACATAGTTGTTATACATGGGATAATGCATATTGCATTCGAAATTGAAGCTCAATTGGGGGTGGGGGGCGGCGATTATCTATGGTAGCAGATTATACATGGTGAAATACAGTAAATGTGTCTGTTCACACATATATGGTAAAGTCTCTTCCGATAGATAGATATTTGTGTCTATTTGTTGTACTCTAGACATTGTTTATTGAAATTCAATCTTCCCAGGTATTGACGTAGTTGCACACGATCACACCTGAGCAAAAAATTCATTTTCTCATCTATATTAAAAGGCTTCATGCAGTTTCACAATTTGATTGTACTCAGGTGAGCACTCAATAAACCATGCTGTACTGTAATTATAATGCATTTAAATGATCCACTTCTATTGATAGTTATTGTGAGTCATTTAATAGCCTCTATTGACACATCACACTGGCCTCATAATCTATAATATGCCTTGAATTCTGAGTCAAAATTCTGTTGCAGGTAACTGCTATTTACACGGTCTGTCCCGAAAGTATCCAGCCATTTAATGTTATCGAAAAATAGCTCACCTACAGCAATGGTGCTTTAGTCCTCTTCAAAGTATTCCCCCTGGGACATCACACATTTATCCCAGTGTTCCTTCCACTTTTCAAAACAGTCTGCAAAGAACTCTTTCAGGATCGCCATCAGCTGCCTCATCGCATTCTCCTTAATCTTGTTCACAATCTGAAATCTCCCCCCTTTCAATGGTGAAAAGTTCTCTTTAATCTTGTTCACAGTTTGGTTTGAAATCGCCTCCCTTTCTCCCTGGGAAAAGCCAGAAGTTGCAGGGAGCCAAATCTGGACTGTAAGGGTTCTTACAGAGCTGGGTGATGTAATGTTTTGCCAAAAAAAGCCTGCACAAGATGTGAAGAATGGACAGGCTCAGTCATTGTGAATGTGATGATCACACAGTACACAAGCTCACTCAATTGTGTCTTATTGCTGACTGTGTAACCCCACTGGAGAGTGTCTATTCACACATACATAGTAAGGTCTCTTCTGATTGGTTGCTAAGTTGCATCATGTCTGCACAACCTGTTCTCGAGATATTCAAAATGGTTTGATACTTTCTGGATAAACCTTGTATATCTAAAGGTTATCATCAATTTTTCAAATTTTAATTTACCTCTGACAACGAAGTTGGAGAGATATATGTATTTTCTTGCATCTTTCTGTCTATTTATCTGTCCACATAATATCTTTTCTTGTGGAAGTGGGTAATGGGGTAGGGTTAATTTTCTTTTGATTGAAAGATATTTTTCTGTTTTTTTTTCCAATAGATTTATGCATATACTCATGACTGTCCACATGATATCACCAAAAGGTCTCAATGAATTTCAATGGAATTCTGTGGAGAGGTGGTCAATAGGCTATGGAAAAACTGATCAGATTTTGGAACAGATCCTTGCACAATTACCTCCCCTACATCGTAGTTATATGTCCAAACCACATAATATTGCCAAAATTTTATGTCTCTCCACAAGATATCTCCAAAAGTTATCAATGAATTTCACTGAGATTTTGTTGAAAGGTGGGCAATGGGTTACAGAAGTAGTGATTAAATGTTGGCGCTGATCCATGCACAATTCTTTCCCCTGGCAATGGCAATGGCATTGGCAGAGGTAAGCACTCTCTGAGAGCTTTCTAGTTCTAAATGTGACTCTTGCAAGGAAAGATTACATTTAATCAGGTTTGAAATATACCCGGGGTTTCTAAAAAGAAAGGTTTCTTTTGTTAAATATTTTGTTTGCTGGGTGTTTCTGGCCACTGATGGCCAGAAACCAGAGGAGTGGCAAGAGGTGTGAGAGAGTGTGAAGGGGCGTCGGTGTGAGAGAGTGTGAAGGGGCGTTGGTGTGAGAGAGTGTGAAGGGGCACAAAATTTCCTCTGCCCTATAATGCCTGTTAATAATTATGCCCTCCCCTAGGATATTGCATAATTGCCCCCAGGTGCTGTTTTTTCTCCAAACTGGCACTGGGAACCCTTGCCACGTCGCTGCCAGAAACCAATAAGAATATGCACATAAGCCTGGTTCCTGGCATTCTCAGGTGGCACATACTCACTTCACTAAAAGGGACAGGATCAGGAGCACACCTTGCAGCAAAACTGAAGGAGCTATGCAATTTCTGGATGAACCGTTATGCGACTTTCAGTCATTTGTGAGAACCCCACACAAAAAAAGGCCATTTGTCATATTTGTCCTTGTAGGGAAACAAATAATATCATACCTCAAAAGGCTCATATTTCAGGGATGATGTCTTTTCACAGAAGCTTAATTAGGTTGAATTCTCATCTGTAGTTTTCTACTACTCTTCTTTTCTTCTGGCTGTCTTCCATACTGTATTGTTGATTACCTAGTAATAGTAATATTATAAACCGTCACCCAAATCTGTCAACATGGGTTGTTTCAGTTTTTAAGTTGGTCTGGCTGGCTGTCTATGTATGTATGAATCACACGTACAGACCACACAAATGGAGCACCAATGGAGCTAAAATCATCCTTTTGAAAAAATGTTTAATTGATTACCCCCAACACGACATGCTGCCAAAAGACGTTGCTCACATGACTTCTAAGTTGTCTTTGAGATGATGCATTCTCACAATTACAAATATATTGACTGGTTTTCTTTAATCCATTTTTGTCGCTTTTTATTGAAATTCTTTTTAGTTCTGTATTGTTGACTAACTTGTAATATGTAATCAAGTTGTAAAAATTGTATTTCTAAGCTCTTAATGAATACTACATGTATATATGTAATAATATACTTCTGTTTATTACTTTTTAGTGCTCTTCAACTTGGCCAGTATCACCCACTAGGGCAGTGGCTTTGAAACTTTGAAAACTCAAGGACCTCTTCTATAGGGGATACAAGGGACTGAGAGGCCACACATATACGGTAGAAGCAAATAGAAGTAGATTAAATATCAGAAAATTCTTTTTAGCAATAGAATGGTGGGACTGAATTATTACACGTGTAAAACAGTTCATCTGCAAAATCACTATGTTTTTAGCCGCAAAGAGTCACACATAATTGTAAGTTACTTTTAGAAACTAGAAAGCACTCAGGGAGCGCATACCTCTGCCAACGCCATTGTCAGGGGAAGTAAGTGTGCATGGATCCACCCAAAAATGTAATCACTTCTTCTGTAGCCTATTGTCCACCCATCAACAGAATTTCATTGAAATTCATTGAGAACTTCTGGAGATATTATGACATACATGAACATTTGGCGATATTATGTGGTTTGGATATATAACTACGACATAGGGGTGCATGGATTGTGCATGGATCCACCACAAAATTTACCATGAGCATATATATAAATTTGGGAAAAAAATGGAAAAATATCTCTCAATCAAACAGAATTCCTGGATCAGCAAAAAATTCAACCAACTCTTCCTTATAGTAATGCCCACCTATAAACAATATTTCATGAATACATATACCTCTTTAACTTTGTTGGCAGAGGTAATTAAATTCTACTATCTCAGGATGTGCTAAAAGTGTTAGGATTAACATCATTAGAAAATAGGAGAAATTGGGGAGACTTAACAGAAATGTTCATGATTATGCATGGTTTAGAAGTAGTAAACCTTGATGTATTTCTTACTAGAAGTGGGTACAAGGGGCCGAGAGGCCACACATATACGGTAGAAGCAAATAGAAATAGATTGAATATCAGAAAATTGTTTTTTAGCAATAGAGTGGTGGGACTTTGGAATAGATTACCTATCAGCAGATGCAAATGATTTTAAGAAGAATTATGATGTTTATTACCCCACCGTAAAGGTTTAAGGCCCTAGATATTGTGTTAATATGATTGTTATGACGTATGCTTGTATATACAAATTGTATACTTTTTTTTCACACAAAAATAAAATGTTCTAAAATGTTAAAATGTTCTATAACGGAAATATTCTAATGGACCCCTATTTTTAGTATTTCATTTTTAGACTGTAATCAATGAACTATATTAATAAACATTTTTGACCTTTAAAATCATATTTATTCTAAATGGATTACATATATTTGAATTCTAATCTATGGTACAGGTCTGTGTACAATAATTATGTTTTTTGATAGCTGTGCAAAGATTTTGTGTCTCTGCCACAAGATTCACAATGTCAGGTTAAGAGGGTACACTGCTGTGGACCCCTTAGCATTATTTGGTGGACCCCAGTTTTGAAACCACTGCACTAAGGGGCTGTTTAAGCTTTTAGGTGGGCAGTAAAATAATTACAGCCTCTATGAAAAACATGCAAAATTAAAAATCTCAAATCGTGAGAGATACAGCAATAACTGCCTGCATAAAATCTGGTGGGTGCATTTGTAACATTAGAAATACAAATACAAACAGGTCTGTTTAGTCACTCAATAGAAACCGTCATGTGACTAATTTCTCTTGGCAGAATGCTGCATTGGGGTGATCAATAAAAAAAATTGGAAATAGGGGTGATCAATCAATAAGTTACTTCTCTTGCCTTTTGTTGGGTAGTGATCACTAAAAAAAAGTCTGAATTTTCAAAAAACAAGCTTAAACACAAACTAAGGTAAACTTACATCGTATAAACTTACATTGTATAAACTTACATCGTAAATTGAACCCCCCACTAAAAATCTATTTTTTGGAGGAATTTTGAAAAAACAAAAAAACGTTTTTCTATACATAAAATAAATGTTTAAATTTTCAGCCCTCTAGCTCCATTGGTGCAGCTTCCATGTGCGATACATACATAACCAGCCAGACCCACTTAAAAACTGAAGAAACCTACACTGAAGTTGAGAGTTTTGGTTGAGAGTTTCTAATCTGATTTATATGGCATCTTTCAGGACCAGTAATCTCCTCCCAAAGTGCCCTGGTTGAAGAGCATTGGTATAGCCAATCAAAGACTTTCATTCTTTTGGCACTCCTGTTGGCAGACTGCTTGCCAAATCTGGCTGGTGCCATTGATTAGATTTTGGTGTTTATTGTTTGGATATTATTAATATGTTTTTATAAGCATGAACATGACAGGAAAGAGAAATGCCTACTGGTAATATTTAGGGGTGGCGGGTTCCATTTTGAATTCAAGAAAATGACTTTTGAAATACTATTATCTCGGGCCAATATTTGACATTTTCAGATAATTGGCATCAGCTAATTATTGAGTGTCATGGGGACGAATTTTTGTTCTAATAGAAAAAAAAGTACCTTTTAATTTAAAATTAAAACTGAAAGGTTGAAAGAGAGGGGGGCAAAAAAGCATATAATTTTTAAATGAATTCGGGTTGGCCGAGTCGGAGGTCAGGTAGTAAATCCAGAGAGACGTACAACACAGGAGAGAGGGCGGAGGTAATCATGTTGGTTCTTAGTCTTCTTTCTTTCCTACAAAAGAAAGAAAGGGAAGGCTTCTTTAGCTGTCGGCTGGTTGTCACTGGAAGCAAAGCGAAGAAAATATGGAGGGGAAGAAAATAAAGGATAAACATTGAAATGTTTATAACTAATGTATACACTTCATAACCTTTTCATTTCCCAAATAGTGACAATTTTATTTTCAAATATTTTCCTGTGTTCAAGTGAATAATACATTATTTTAGATGCAAAAGACCCCAAAACATATCGGCCTTATATATCGGCCATCGGCCGCCCTGCTCTCTAAATATCGGCATTGCATTGGCATTGGCCAAAACCCATATCGGTCGACCACCAGTACTGAGCCAAATAAAGTAACTATATCTTATACAAGAGTTCCCTACTAACGAACCGAATAGGTTCCTGGAGTTTGTTTGTAAGTCCAACATTACTCATGTAAATACTGAATACTTTACACAGCATTGTAAAAAAGGTTTGTATATTACAGATATACCCCAATAATACATGATAGTATATTTTACCAGCCTTAAACAGTATTTTAATGTATAGAAGTTTTTTCATCACTGAGCTTCGTTTCTTACTAATTATCATAGAATGCATTGGTGCAGAACCTTTCATCACATATTGCATAATGCGCTCTTTGTCATTTAAAATTGTTGCCACAGTTGAACGATTCATCCTATACGCACCTGCTATATTTATCATTTTCTCACCTCTTTCACTTCGCTTTATAATGTCCACCTTAGTTTCCAACGTAATATTGTGACATTTCTTTATCATCATTACTGGCCTCACTGTTACACTTCTGAAACATGTTACAGTGATTAAGTACAGTATGTATTTGTGCAAACTGCATATAACAACAAATAACACAGTGACACAACAGAGAGACAACAACAACTGCTTTGTGTTCACAGGGTGACGTTGAGCAGCTGCAGTGAGGCAGTGGTGGGCCTATGGTCGGTGTCACCCAGGGCGGTAACTCATGGTGTCACCCCCACCTCCCTACAGAACTTGCTCTTTTCTCAGGATATTTAGAATTTTGGTGATCTCTTTGTACTAATACTATTTATTATTCATCCTGATTCTCCTATTATTGAATGTGATGGCATAATCCTACATTTACTAACAATTCTATTCATCTTTAGTTTTCGATTTTTAGTTTTGACTTTGTGAAATGATAGGAAGAAAATAAGTATGGGTACCACGAAAATATTTTATTCAGTATCTTTTAAAAAACTATACAATAAAACTAGAAAGCACTCAGAGAGTGCATACCTTTGTCAACGTCAGTGGAAGTAATTATGCATTGATCCGCTCCAAAATATAATCAACTTTTCCCTACCCTATTTCCCACCCTTCCACAAATATTCATTGAAATTCATTGAGTACTTTTGGAGATATTGTGTAGATAGACAGATCTTTCATTAGAAAAAAGAATTACCAAGAGACTATATGAAAAGTTTTTAGGCAGTCATCTTGATGTCACCTACCTCTGATAGTGTCACCTGGGACAAGACACCCCCTCCGCGCTCACCTTAGTACACCACTGCAGTAAGGCCATCTATTGCATGGCCATTGAACTGTTCACAATTTGAATTTACAGACAGGTTTGTTTGTATCTCTGAAAGTTTGTAACTTGAACGTTTGTAAATAAGAGAGTGCTTGTATAACAAAGACACTTTCTGTAGTAAAACAGTTCAAAGGGTACAAAGCCATCAATACTCTCCCCCCCAAAATGGTTTTAAATAGTTTGTAGTATTAGGACTTGTAGTATTCAAATATGACAGAATATTCAAGAAATTGGAATTGATAGGAATAAATAAACAGTTATTTTAAAGGATTTATTCAAGGTTCTGTTGTTCAAATAAAACCCTTTAGCTTGGTAAGGGGATTAATTTCTAATCCTGTAAACAATACATTATTTGAAGATTCCCAATGATACTAGGTCAGACAGATTATGCTATACTGGTATACCTTGATTAGTGCAGTTAATTCGTTCCAAAATTGTCTGTACTGTTCAAAACCGTACTGTTCAAAACTGCACTGTTCAAGGTGTTATTATAATTTCATGTGATTTTTTTTCAGCTTATAAATAGTTACATTAATTTGTACAGCAATACCTTAACATCAAAACACGCACTAATCAAAACTGCACTATTCAAGGTATTTCTGTATTATGTCTGGTTTCAGTGAGAGTAAATATTTTCCAAATGTTTGGGATTTTTTACCATACTCCTGGCCATTATAAAGATCAGAGGAAAAACTTTTTTTTAAATTTTTGATTTTTAAATCTAGTATTGTATCATTTGTACATTATGACGTACAAAGTGACAAACAAGCAAAATTCTTCACTGGGCAAAATGTATCTATCAGTCTATCAGGAATGTATTTAACATTCATAATCCCAGTGCTAAAACTGAAGACCTTATTTTGCTTAGGGTTTTTTGATTTTACGGTAAGAGCCAAGATATGGTCAAAAGTGCTAGATCACAAATGTTTGGATAATATTTACACTCAATGAATCCAGGCATGCATTCTCTTGTATGTAAACAATAGAAACCGTCATGTGACTAATGTCTTTTGGCAAGCATGCCATGTTAGGGGTGATCCATTAAAAAATTGTTAAAAAGGACGATCAATGAATAAGTTACTTCTCTCGCCTTTTGTTGGGTGGTGATCACTAAATAAGTCTGAATTATCAAAAAACAAGCGTGAACACTGCCAGACACAAACTAAGGGTCCAATTTAGCATAAACTTACATTGTAAATTGAACCTCCCACTAAAAACCTATTTTGGTGAGGAATTTTCAAAAAACAATTTTTTCTAGACATAATAAGGAGTAAATGTCGAAATTATTATTATATTGCTCCAATGGTAGGGCCTATACGTGCGACACATACATAGATAGCCACCCAGCCAGCCACCCAGCAAGACCCACTTAAAAACTGAAGAAACCTATGCTGATGTTGTCAGTTTTGGTTGACGGTTTCTAACATTCATTGTCTACAGTCTTTAACAAAATGTACAAATGAAGTACTTTTGTTTGTGTGTGTGTGCAAGTGTGAGTGTGGAGGAGTGCATTGTTTGGTGAGGCAGGTGCCCTTCACACACACACATGAACGCACATGCACAGACATGCACAAACGCACAAACACACGCTTTTTATTGTTATAATGTTTTGTCTCCTCAATAGCCAAAAGAATGCACTTTGAAAATTCCAGCTGCTGTAAGTAAAAAGTTCCAGTAGCTGGCAAACTCTAAAAGAACAAAACTCTTGCTTTAAATCAACAGATGCCACTGGCAAACCTCTGCTGTAAAAAGAAAAACCTTTGATATTGGGGAGGACTGTGCAAGATCAAGACTCTCAGAATATAATTTCTCTGAAGAACAAAGATAAATCCGTAGTAACAGTGCCCCATATTTAGAGCCTTTGAAAAGGGGTTATCACATTTTCTTTTGGTAATGCAATTATCTTATATAATAACGTTCATGGACAGATTTGATTCTATGACTCACAAATTGTCTAGAGAAAGGCCATCATGAAATCCAAAAATAGAAAGGAAAATGGGACAAAGAGATGTCGATGGGGCTTTCAAAGGTTTTCTTCTTTTGAGCAAAAAAGTTGATGTGAGTTTGAGTAAAATGTGTGTAATGAGGGAATGAATGGAAGGAATGAATTAAGGAATGAATGAAGGAATGAAGGAATGAATGACAGAATGAATGAATGAATGAATGAATGAATCAAGGAATGAATGAATGAAATGAAGGAATGAAGGAATGATTGAATGGAATGAAGGAATGAAGAAATGAATGGATGAATGAGGGAATGAATGAAGGAATAAAGGAATGAATGGAATGAAGGAATGAATGAATGAAGGAATGATTGAATGGAATGAAGGAATGAATAATGAATGAAGGAATGAATGAAGGAATTAAGGAATGAAATAATGAAGGAATCAAGGAATCAAGGAATGAATGAAGGAATGAATGAATTAATGAAGGAATGAATGTAAGAATGAAGGAATGAATAAGAATGATTAAATTAAGTAACAAAGGCAAAAAAAGACAAAGAAAGCATTGGGAACTCTTTCTTGTTGGAGAACAGAAAATGAGCCTTTATGAAGCTTAAGTATTTCATGTGTATTGAATAGAATTTATTGAACCTATGAATAGGTCTTCTACTTTTCCTTTTTATGGTATTAATTCTTTGAATTCTTTGCCTTACTCTGCTGGGCTTTAAGGCCAAAAGAGGAATAATTTGGATTGGAAGTATAAATATATCAGTTATATTCATAAAGTTTCCTTTGTGCAACTGTTACAAAAGCCAAGAATTCCTTTATGCTAATATGTCTGTTGCTGTGGTTATCATTCATTCCCTGCGAGGAAAAGATCGAGAAAACAGCAATCTAATGATAATGATGATGGTAATGTTGTAGATGATTAAAATCAGGTTGTTTGGCATGAAAATGCTGACTTAAACTACCATATTTCCCAGCATTGAGGACACCCTGGCCTTAAGGACACACCCCAAATTTTGTAAAAAAAAATGAATAAACATAAAATTAAGGTCTCTGCACTTACCAAGATGTTTTGTGGGTGGCTCAGCAATCTTATTTTTTTGTCACTTAATAATGTTCCCTTAAAGTCAAGGGCATTTGAGGAGAGGGAAAATACCGATAATATTGATATACAACATCTAAATCACTACTAATTCATTGGCTTGTCTGCTCTAGTATACCGATACAGGAATGAATTTTTGTGATTACTTATATATTTTATCATTATTTATGATAATTTTGTTTATTTACTATTTTATACTAAGAATAATTTATACAACTTCATTCAGGGGTCATATACAAGAGTTCTGATTACTGTCTAGTAAAGCAGTCTCCAACTTTTTTTCACAATATGAACCCCAAATATTACTTAGACACTTAGAAAGAACCCTTAAACTTGATAATAGAAAGTATATATATGTACACATCTTTTCATTTTCCTTTATTAAAAACTATACCATTTCATAAAAATAGCGCGCTGTAAATTAATAACGAAAGTTAATATAAACAATACCTAACAATCTCCGGAGAGCAGAAATGGTTCAGCATTTTTCACAAAATGAAATTTTTGTCAAAACCAAAATGTTTTATGTTATTAATGTTTTACCTAATATTAACAATTTTGATCAAGCTTCTCTGTCAAACCTTACTGATGAACCCTGTCGGAACCCCTTTTTTTTTCACAAACTCCCAAAAATGTGTGAACCCTTTAGGTTCATACAAACCCAGGGTGGTGACCACTGTAGTATAGTATTGTCTGTAAGGAAGCAGTCTAGATACTTAGACCCATAGGAGGGTTGAGTAATAGGCAGGGTGTAAATGGGTCTCCATTTTCAACTAATTTGACTTTAGTGAAGTCATTTTGGCAACATGAGAGCAGGTTTTATTGTGCAGAAAATGGCATCTTTTCTATTTTTGAAGCAGTTTGAGTTTTGAATGCAATTGTAGCAGCCACTTTACTAAAAATAGTCTTAAATACAAAAATATGGTTTTTCGAACATCGGGCTGGCTTTATTACTACGATAAAACGAGCCCAGATGATATGAAATATGAAACCAATTATACTCACCTCCATCATACCGAACACATGGGCTAAGCCACTGTGTTTAAAATGCCAGTGGCTAAATGGCGACGAGACTTATTTACATGGAGTTTTATAGGGAAGTGCTGACATCACAAAAAAGGGGGGACTATCATTGGTTTTGTATTTCATATAATCCGGGCTCATTTTATTGAAGTGATGAACCAGCCTGATGTTTGAATCCATATTTTCGTATTTAAGACTATTTTTAGTAAAGTAGCTGCTACACAGTTTTTGGCCACTTTGAAGGAAGCTATGATGGATCAAACAACTCCAGTTCATCACAAACTTCTAGTGATTATAGCACAGTTTGAGTTGATTCTTTTGACTTCTCATTCACATACACCCATTTGTACAGTCTTCTCCAC
Organism: Architeuthis dux; assembly: GCA_006491835.1. Lineage (NCBI taxonomy): Eukaryota > Metazoa > Mollusca > Cephalopoda > Oegopsida > Architeuthidae > Architeuthis > Architeuthis dux. The sequence goes on from VCCN01000667.1 coordinate 1,469,005, forward strand.
TTATTATGTAGAATCCATTTCTTATCACAAATGATTATACATGAAAACAAATCAATTTCACACTGTTGAACATGATTCTCCCTGGAATCTGCAGCCTTGGCCGAGTTCTCCAAAGCCTTGGGTATGCAGTTGTCATCCATGTGGATCACATGACTTGAGCAACAAAGCTGAGCTCTCATGCGGAACACCTCGATTCTGGTGATCTTGCAGTGTCTGAGAACCTCAGTGTTTGGTATTTTGGCCCTCCACAAGATCTTGTAGATTTTACAAACGCATCTCATGTGAAACTGCTCAAGTTTCTTCAGGTGTAACTGGCACCATATCCAAGTCCATGTTTTGCTGCCATACAATGATGACAGAATTCTGTTGTCTTATTGTTGTAAAATTATTAAAAAAACAGAAAATATGAAGAGTTGTAGAAAACCAACAGAATGATAAATTTTTTTCAAGGTATTCATTTTTTGTTTGCAATAAATACATTTATACTAAAATATATATTTGTATAATTTATCCATACGTAAATAATTTTTAACAGGTATTATGCTAGTCTTTATTATATTTAATTATAGATAGATACTCAGATCTGAAGTGCTTTCTTTCTACCCACACTGTTTATAGCACATTATAAATAAAATAAATAAAAATCCATTTTCATTAGATCAACCTACACAAAAATCTAACTCCAGATGTATATCTCAATAAAATCACAATGTGATTTATTACCCATTATTTGAATTGACAGTTCTAGATTTTATAGTTAATCTATAAATTGTATATTAGAAAACGTCAAACAAAACTGTCACCAAGATATTTTTAATGATCACTGCCCAGCAAAAGGTGAGAGAAATAACTTATTCATTGAACACCCCTTTTTCCAATTTTTTAATTGATCTCCCCAACATGCTATGCTGCCAAAAGACGTTGATCACGTGACAGTTTCTATTGAGTGACTAACCAGATAGTGTTATTATTATTTATCCTTCAATTACACCCAATTCCATTATTCTTTGTCTTTTATTTTTTGGGGGGAGGGGCAGGGGGGGCTTGTAATAC
>VCCN01000667.1:1500435-1525830 GCA_006491835.1 Architeuthis dux
AACAGTCATACAATTCATTTGCTTCTTGTAATTTCAAGTACACTTTTTTGCTGCTATTTTTGGAGTTGGACAAAGAAAAAACAGAATTCTGTGTCTCCTCTTCCATTAAATATTTCATAGATACCTTATCAATGAATCAAATATCTTGCCACTGTAGATGTTACTTCCTAAGATATCACATTAAGATCTGAAGGATGGCTACAAGAATCTCTTACCTCCCTCCCCCAGTTCATGACTCAAGGGGCAGGCATACAATATGCCATCTTTGACCTTTGACATTTGTCCTCACAATGACCAGTCATGTATAACTATATTGCTTTCTTCCTGACCTGCATTTAGGACAACTACTACTCTTTTGTCCATGCCTTCTGGTATATAAATAAGGTTAGATAAGTAGCTTCTTATATTTTTAGACATTTTGAATGAAATTAAATCTTTTTTTTATTAAATTTTTCTTGAAAAAAAAGAAAAATTTAATAAGAAATTTACAAGATGTTCCTTGTCCGTTGTATTTAACCAGGCATGCATAAATGAAGGATTGCTGCCCAAGTATATATATACAGAGCAGTTATATGAATTAAAACACAAAGAAACTATTAACCCATACAAGGTTGCACAATTTTGTTTCATTCTTATCTTAAATTTTACACCCACTGAAGAGTTCAATCCTGAACGAAACATAATTGTGCAACCTTGTAATGGGTCCATAGTTTCTTTGTTTTTTAATTCATATATATATATATATGTGTGAATGAATGAATGAATGGCTTGGCTTCGCAAACAAAGATTTTGGGGATGGCTTTCCACAGCATTTGGACCATAGACAGCAGGGCCAATGTGAGGAGTAAACCTCCAGCCTGAGCAATGTAGTTTTAAGGTGAAGTGCGACTTGCCCAGGGTCGACCCTACCTTTTAAACTGAAGGTTTGCATCCTATGGGCCACCAGAGTGGGGCAGATAGGAGCAGAGCCCATAGGTCGTAGGTTTGACAGGAGTGTCCTTCTCCTGACAGATGCCCGAGCTAACTATGGGGGGTCTGTCGCCCCTTTGCGGGAATGTTCCGACAGTAAAGCTGAACTAGTTAGACAGAACGTGAACAACCCGTAGTTGGTAGAAGCCTGAGCTGGCTATAGAGTTCTACCGACCCTTTGAAGGAGAATCAGGAGAGAACGGCTGCCTGTAATTTTGATCACAGATTTTTGTGATATTGCGGCTGTCTGCAACTGTAGATGCAGATCCTCATGACAGTATGGCTGTCTGCGACTTTAAGTATGGACCCTGGTCGCTCCTACATTGAGCAGATGTGCACTAACTATAGGGTTCTGCTGACACCCGTCAGAGCAGTGAATCGACAGTATAGCAGCCTATAGTACCTGTCATAAATATTTAAACAGACAACCATTTTATTACTACTTGCCTGGTTTTGAGAGTTACAAACAGAAACATTATGCAAGAAGAACCAAATGTTTTGCAATCAACATAACAAGGGATGCTTTTAGATGCCGTTATCCAACTACAATTTGATATGTCAATGTTTTTTCATTGTGCAAACCACTCTTTAGATTTGAGTTTACATGAAGTTGCAAAAAAAGAAGAGCACAGTTCAAGGCAATAACCACTGACTTGGAAAATTCAATTCAAGTAACCAAAGACTCGTATTCGACCCTCCAGGGTTTGTGTCCTACTCTTTGGGTTGTTCGAGCACATAGAAAACAATTGGAAGCAACCAAAAGGTTTTTTTGATGACATCGTTGTTATGTCGCACCGACACTAAAGGGAGACAATTACCTAGAATTATCTCCCTTGCCTTTCTCCCATGCCATGACGGAAGTGAGTTTCAGTCATGCGCACGCAACCGGAAATAAAGAAGCACACACGTGGGGACTAAGGACCCGATCATTATTACTACGGATTTGCTGCTGTAAACATCGATTTGTCTTTGTTCTTTTCTTTCCAGTAAAACCCACTTTTGGTAGCAAGCTACAAATAATAGTCACTCACAAGCTGAGGACTTTACAATCGTCACTGACAAAGACATCAACAAAGAAGTTCGAGCAAAAGCATCAGGCTTCTCGAAAAAGTTGAAATCTTGAAATTTCAGCATGTAGTTTGGCATTTCGACTTACTATCTTGATATTCTTTCCATGCGAAAACTCAGCACGGCAATTTCAAGTGTAAGCATTAACACCATGCAGTGCCCTCAGTGGAAGATTTGCTCTGATGCAACCTTCAACAAACTGATGAATCTGTGACAAAGGCAACTCAACTCAATATCTCAGATTCACCCTCATCAAGAAACAAAAAAGACCTAATGCACTATGAAAACAATTCTGAGTCAGTGGAAGGCCATCTTTAACATTCAAGGACAGAACACGTCAAGAATATTTTTGAGTTATCAATCTTTTGATTACATCCATATCAGATCGATTCACCCAGCCTGGAATTACGTTTGCTGCAAAGCTTGAGAAGTTTATAGTGAACACTGCAAATGGAAAAATGGAATGGATCAACGAAATCAATTGTTACCCCAAGATAAGTGGTGAGGATCTGAAGAATGAGCTCAACCTCATTCAAAGTGTTATTCGCCAAAGTCACTCGGACAGAGAAAATTCTGTAAGAACAATGCAGGACATTCTTAGCGCTTTCGAGAATATTCATCAACACGTGAGTTTGTACCCAATACTCACAGACTTCTATGGCTGTTGCTAATGCTACCTGATATTACTGCCTCACCAGAAAGAACATTCAGTAGCTTGTGGCATCTCAAAACGTTCTTACATTTGACAATGACCCAACAGCGCTTGTCATCTCTGGCTATCTGTATTTACCACAAAGACTGCATTTCCCGTGATTGATTTATATAAAATATTCTTTGGCAATTCCAGTGGACCTGAATGTCGATTCACATTTGGAGATTTTCAAGACTTTCTAAGTTACTGTATGTTGTTTGTTGGTTAAGGGTGGTTCAAATGACAACACTGGTTTAAATACTGTTGCTGGGTTTAGGTTATTCATGTGTTCTGACATTTATATGTATCTATCTATCTATCTATCTATCTATGTATCCAGACTTCACTCAGCCCTAACCGTGCATAGTAGAAACTTGAAATTTTGCACCCACACTCCCCTCAATGAGTTGGGAAAATGTTTTTTTTTTGTTTTGTGAAAATTCCTCCCAAAAGTAGGTTTTTAGTGGGGGGATCAATTTACAATGTAAGTTTATGCAAAATTGAACCCTTAGATTCTGTCCAGCAGCATTCTCACTTGTTTTTTATTTAAATTTGGACTTTTTAGTGATCACTGCCCACTACCACTGCTAATTTACAAGGTAAAAAGAAGCATATATCGGTGGCAGTGATTCATAATTTTTTTATATGTGGTTTAACAATCTGTCCATCCTAGTGCTTCTCACCTATGATAATTAAAGATAGATCATATATCTGGAGAAAATAATTTTTCACTATCCAAGAATGGCTCGTCTGACTTTAATAGAAACTGCTCAATTGCACCCCTTGAAGGTTCCATGCCTGCCACCCCCTAGATACGTCACTGGCCATTAGTATAAGAAATATTGGATAAAAATCTGATATAAAATTATTTGTGCACACCTTATAGAACCAGAGATATTTTTGAAATTGATACTTTAAAAAGGTGTAACAAAGTAAACAAAAAAATAGTCATAATAATCTTTTATTAGAAAAATTTTAGATGAAAAAACACTAAAAACATCTCGATTTAAAAAAATCTACTAAAAATCAAATAATTATCGAATTTTAATAAGATTTTCCGTAATTATTTAAGAGACGATTTTTCCATTCTAAATTTTGGAAAAAAAAATCTTTTTCATGTGATTACACCCACCCATCACAATATAGAGTTTTACACATATTAAAGATAAGTTCCTGGAGAAATAAACATGACCTTGCTGCTACAACCTATGGACCAGGGTGCTATTGTAAATTTTAAGGCCTATTTTCTTAGAAAGATTCTCTCACAGGCAGTTGAGGCTATGACGGGAGAGGATGCTGTTACACTTCATGAATTTTGGAAAAAATTCAACATTAAACATGCAATAGAAACCATACATGAATCATGGGAAGGAATGACATCTAGTTGGATGAGAGCTGTTTGGAAAAACCTTTTACCAGAATGTGCCAATGATTTTTGTGACTTTGAAAATCCTGTGTATAATGTGGTCCAAGAAATAGTTTCTATTGGAGAAGACCTTGGTTTTGAGGGTGTTGATACGGAAAATGTTTGTGAATTATTGGATTCAAATACAAAAGTCTTGAGTAGCAATGATTTTCTTGAAATTGAACAACACGCATAATGTAATGTGATGCAGAAGAGGATGTTCCAAACGAGATAATGGTCAAAAACTTGATGGAATGTTTCTTAATTTAGAGCCAATTAAACAACAATAATGGATATGAATTAAGATGCTAATTGAAGCATGTTTGTTTGCCATGGCCTAGAGAATCAGATTGATTGTCATTGCAGAATCTATGCTGGAAAGAAAAAAGCTAAAATTGTTCAAATGGCCCTTAATAAATTTTTTTCTGAGAGTAAACGTTGCTAAACTACTTTTCTTTTCTTGCTCCTTCAGATTTTGTTTTGTTCCCAAAATTAGTGTATTTGAACAGGCTTTCATTACGCGCCCTCGGAACAGCAAGTTTTTTGTTACCTTTGCTCCTGTCTCTAGTTACAAGACAAGAGACCATGGAAGGTCTACAAAGTCGCGAAGAGAAGTAAATTTTTCTCAACGACCGTTATTCACATCAATGTCAACTGACAAGGTAAGAGGATTTTACTTCTTCTTGTCTTGACCGCTTCCAAGGGAAACATTGCTTCCTTTGGAGTTTGTATCTCTTCCCTGTCAAGAATAGTTGTTCGGATAGAAAACTATTTTCGACATATCTTAATGATAAAGAGACGTAACATACTTTTCTCAATCTTTCTTTTCCACATCAACAAATGTCCTCTACCATTCTGTCAGATTCCCTTACATCCACATAACAAACATATATATATCTGCAGCATTTGAAGGAAAAGAGATCACTATTAATTACATATTGAAGATATATTTTAAATTAGGCAAACTTAATATGTATTTATTTTGTTTTCTATTGTCATTACTGATATTTTCAGTAAAAATCTTAAATTTAAAGGTGGGAAATTTAAAAAACTATTCTTCAATTTATTTGGTATATTCATATTTAATTTTTTTTATTCAACATTGTACTCAATATATAGGGGAAACCTGAGCACAGTGGATCATGTGGCACAGTGAATTATTACGATTTTTTTACAAATGTGAATACACAACAGGATGGCTACTACTTCCTCTTCTCAAGTCAACACATCTGCCATCTTATTTTGTGAAAGGCTTGCCTGCTTGAGCATTGCTGTACAGTGTGCAAGCTAAGGGACCTAATTTTAAGTCAAAAGTAATATTCAGAGGTACTCTTACTTCTATTATAGAGCTACAACTATTCAGAATTTTCTAATTGTGCTATATGAAGTGAAATTAAGATTGTATTAGAATTATTTCTTGTCCAAACTGCAATCACTGTACTTGCTCTTTAGAGAGATGTAAGGTTACCTTTTTCAATAGTATGTGTGGGGTAGAGTGGATCACTTCTGGGATTGAGCCATTGGTGATTCATTGTACCAAGCTTTGGAATTTTCACCCTAACATAGGTTTAAAGTTAAAGATTTGGGTTAAATTGCACTTTTTAATTATAGAATTAATAGATTGTGGAATAAGGGTTGGGATCAGGTTCCATGGAAAATAAACAACTTGTTTTTTTTTTAAGGTGGGAAAAACCCAAGTCTTACTCTTTTGTGTTTCCTCAGGTTGAGGACATTTCAGAAATTCTGTTTGAGTACATAGTTGGCATCTTACCAAAGAACATTAAAAAATGGGGAACTGCCTGAGTGGCCTCTATGAAATCTCTGTTGACATGAGAAAATATTCAGATTCTCTGAGATAAAGTTTTAATTCTATTAATTAAAAATGATCCTATCAATTAATTTCATATAGTTTACTAGGAAACTAAAAGAGCATTTTAATCTTGGGTCATTCCATATCAAATCACCGAATTTTAGGAAAGTTTCCCAGGTTGCCCCGTCAGATTCCGTTGAAAAAAATCACAGGTGCTTCTATGCCAAACTCATGGAGAAATCCCAAATATTAGGTGTGTATCTCTAATAGTTTTGAAATTTTACTCAATTTTATGCATTTTGCCGAACAAGCCTTTCCGTCCAACGACCCACAGTCATAGCTCCTTTGATATGGCATACACAGCTTTGAAACGATGTGACTAGGGCTAACCTTTTCTGTAGAATTAGAAAATGTATCAGATCAGGTGTATCTTATGTACTCTTCCTCCTACAAGGCTATGAAAATGGCAGAAAATCCAAAACGTAAAAAGACGCCGCCCACTTTGAGTGCTACTTACTCAAACAGTATGCTAAATAAAGCACTCATAGTTTTTTTTCCAGTCATTTATAACATATTAGGTCATGTGTATGCAGTAATCATATTTATTACTGTCATAGGAGTGTCAGAATGATTGTTTGAAATGTGCTCGATTTTCAAATGTCCTCAAAATTTCCTATTTTCATGTCCTCATTTGACCATGTGGGCAATTAACCAACACTTTCATATTTCTATGATATATTCTTATATATCTGAAAATAATCTGACAAACATTTGGTGTTGTTGCTGAGCTTCCTTGTGGAAGTATCATTGTATAATGCATACATTGGATGCTGAAACGTTCTCAGACAAAATCTGAGCATTATTTTGTCACTGTAGCTGGAAAGAGTGTTCTTTTATATTGTAAGGTGCCAATTTGCAGGATCCTTGCGCTTTTTCAAAATTTGTTGCTAGGTCATTCCCTTCTTGGACAGGTCGAAAAGTATAAGAACTAATTATATGTTATGAATCGTTTGTGCTAGGATTAATAGTTTAGTTATTGTTTACTGTAAATGAATTTGTTGGCTTTTGTATTGTTGATTGATTGATTTGCAGCTTATTGGTTTTTAACGGCCCATGGTCAATTGTGGGTCCTTCTGCCAGTTTTGCAGGGGTTACGAGCCTCGTTGTCAAAAAAGGCGTACTTTTTGCCTGCCAATAATTTGGTATAAATTCGAAGACTGCCTTTCCTTCGTCAGTTCCAGAAAAAGTTTGTTACCGATCGGATCTTTCACTGGACACAAAGTGTTAGCCATTATAATACTGGACTCACATTTAAAAAATACATTTCACACGCTTACACACAAAGCCCTACACTTCTAATATTTTATTTCTAAAACCACCATTGAAAAGATTTTCAAACACTGACTTCTCTCAAGAAGTAAAGAACTTTGAATCAGTGTCTTCCTTCGAGAAGTAAAATTTATCCACGCTTCCAAGATGAGCGAAGATCTGATAAAACCAATAACAGGTGGACACCTCGCCGCATAAAAAGAAGTATATTATGCAACCCTACCTCGTGATCAGCAATTGAAGAAAAAAGGTACGTTGCTTCAATTAAATATACTTTGCGTGAGCCGCACATTTTTTTACTCAAAAACAATGTAACATAATTTTATTTCTGATATTCTTGTGTTCAAGAAAAACTAAGTAGCAATATATTTGTTACAGAATTAATTTGGGGAATCCCAACAAAAGTTCTCAGATTTTCTGAGCATTGTAGGAGGAAAAGTACATGAGATACACCTGATCTAATTACATTTTTCAATTCTACAGAAAAAGTTAGCCATAGTCACAAAGTTTTATAAGTTAGAAGTACCTGTGATTTTTCTTCAATTGCTTCTGAGACTGTGTGAATGTGATTTTGATGTTTCCTTTAGCGTGCCTAACTTTTGCCAATGAATGTTTGAGAGATTTTTATGATCACTTTTTGTAACATAGTCTACAATTCAATAAGACTTTAATAAAATGTGTAGTTGGCTTTACTTTGGGGCTTCTTTGAATTATTCGATCTTATGTTGATTCACTGTGTACAAGGGCTGGGGCACAGTGGATCAGAAAAAGAAAAAAACTGCCTGCTAGCTGCTAACTTAGAGAGATATTACTTTCTTATCTTTATAGAATCTATTTCACAGCCAACAGAGTTGATCTTTCTTTTTTTGTGTGTGTGTGCTTAACTTTTGCCAATGAATGTTTGAGAGATTTTCATGATCACTTTTTTTAATATAGTCTACAATTCAACAAGACTTTAATAAAATGTGTAGTTGGCTTTACTTTGAATTATTCAATCTTATGTTGATTCACTGTGTACTAGGGCACAGTGGATCAGAAATAAAATAAAAATGTACCTGCCAACTTAGAGAGATATTACTTTCTTATCTTTATAAAATCTATTTCACAGCCAACAGAGTTGATCTTTCTTTTTTTTTACCCAAATATAATAATAAAATTAGCTTCTACCTACAATTAATTTTTTCTGATCCACTGTGCCCCGGTTTCCCCTATGTCACATAAGCCTGTTAGTGTCCCAAATTTATGTAAAAGCGAGGATGTTGTATGTTACAATGCAACAACTGATCTTCCTTCACAAGATAGATGCTTTGCTTAACCTAAATTTGGCTTAGCTATTTTTTGCGGGAGTGAATTCAGTCTTTATTCTAATATAAACAGGGAGACATTTATATCGGATTACAAATCTCTTTAAAACGATTCAGGAAAAATAGTCTAGTATTCTTAAAGTTGATATAGGAACAATCCGAAGAAACAAGAGCGCAAGAAAGTGAGAGACGGCAATTTTGAAGATGAAACTAATGGGCGATGAACAGCCTTCTTCTTTCTCCTAGCAGACGGAGTTGCTCAATACGCATGCGCACTGGTGTGGTTCACTAGGCTTGAAACTATTTTGGAATTATATGAAACTATTTTTGTGTTTAGCATTTTAAAAAAATACGATTTCTACACAGAAAAACAGTTGCCGTCGAAAAGAAAAAATATCTATAATTGTTTTTGTAATATAAACTAACACTTACAGTCGGATAGGCACGTCAAATATTGAAAATAAACGTTTTTCTGTACTTTTTTTTCCCTCATTTTTATTTTCTTAAAAACTGAATTTTTAAAATTTAAAAATCGTAAGTAAATATTTTAAGACGATCACACATTAAAACGCCTTTTATCAATTTGAAAACAAAATATATCAAAAGTATCCCTAACTCGAACTCCAGACGCTTTGTGTCACAACTTAATATTTAAATCATTTATCTTTAATTGGCTCTAACATTAGATAACGTCGATATATTTCCTGTACATTTCGCAACTTTTACATTTTTTTCTCAATATTTGGACCAATCTATCAGTCAACAGGTTAAGAATTTATCAGCATATCACCTTTAAAAAAAGTACCATTCTCAATCTCATTATGTACATTTTTTTCCAACTCCAGATAATAGCAGTTTCAGTTTGTTTAAAAGTAATTACAAAAAAATATCTAAAACAATGTTTGTTACTCTATTTTTAAAAATCTGCGTCTCAATAACACGTTAAAAAAATAATAAATACACGAATGTCAAAATAATAGACAGTGAAAAGCGCTTTTCAACCATATGTATTGGAGTTTTTTGGTTAGCTTTACTTTTAAGAGTACGACTACGACTGCTGTAGTATTGAAGTACATTAAAGTTCAAATTTGTTACTAATGTTTCAATAGAGAACAACTGTTTCAAATTGTTCGCTTTCTTCGTTTTTATTCCTCTACACACACGCGATGCTTTGCAAATTTACATTTCGCTTTAAAAAGAAAAAAAGATGATGAAAACTATGCATTTGCAATGTAATTTGATTTTGCTCTCCCTCTCTTTCGTTTAACGGACTCGAGGTGAAAAGCGAAGCTGCTGCTGCTGCTATAAACGAAGAAGAAGAAGATACTATGGAGAATAGACACACGTGCGTGCATTGGCGTTAACGATTTACTTTTATTTAAATAATAAATAGTAATCATTTTCACCGTGATAAGTGGCTGAATATTTTTTTTTTTAATTACAGTAACGCATTTATCTAATAAAGATGGATGAAAAATACGAGCAGCAAGAGAATTTGATGAATGGTCGAAATAAAAATTTCAATTTGTTCGTCGGTCGCCTCCTTTGATACGACTGGCTGAATCTATCTCTACTTTATTTTACTCTAAACAGAGAAGAGGTCAGAAAGGCCGAAATATTTGAGGTTCTAGCCCCCAAAATGCCGGGTTGGGTGAAAAAAGAAAAATCGTTACCACAACCAAAAATCGCCAGAGACCAGTTAAAAAACTTATTTCAAACTAGTGTAAAAATGTTGGCAGCTATCACTTTACTATAATACTAGTCGTATTTATTTAAACACTGCGACTTTTCTTTTACTCTTCAGTAGTCTGTGATTCGCCTTTTGTCAGTGTTTGAGCTGGATATGATGGATAAAAAAAAACAGTTTAAATTCCGTGCTGGTGATAATTAACAGAAAGTAGTAAATTTGAAAAAAGAAAACTGGATTTTAATTCGGGGAAAAAAATATCGTCCATCTCCGCGGTTGCCCCTCCAGACTAGATCTTGTAAAATCTGACTTGTTATCTTTTTGATATTGTAGAGTAAACAAATACCTTAATTTTTACTCTTGTTTGCTTATTTTGACCTCAACACGCGTAAAAACGTAAACAGCAGTAGTAGTAATAGTAGTAATAGTGGGTCGTATTGTTAATCGGAATCTTCTTTCTTTCTTCCTTCGTCAACGAAGCCAGCTGTCTTTTCCACAACATCCTCTGGCTGCCACTATGTTTAACAAGAGCAGAAAAGGCGAGATCGGTTAGCTGGAAGATGGATATATTTTCTTTCTTTTTAAATATAATTTTTATTTGTAAAAAATAATTGACGGTTCGGAGGAAGAAGAAAGTAGAACAGGGTTGTGTTGTACATCTGTGTGTTGATTGAACTAATGTCTAACGAGAACAGAAAACGCGAGGTCGGTTAGCTGGACGATGCTTTTTCTTTATGAATGTAATTTTTATTTGTGAAAAATAATTGACGGTTCGGCAAGTAGAGCTGAGTTTTGGTTGTTTGTACATATTGAAAAGCTCTAGTGAATTTCTCCCGCCGGTTGTAGACAAGGCTCGACGAGCCTGAATGAAACAAGCTGCGCGCGCAGACACGCGTGCAGGGGATTGTGGGAGATTTTCATGGGCCTTCGGTCCGCCATGATGAAAGCGACTTTTCCGTGCAAATATGAAACAAGAAGATGGACTGCCGGGAAACCTATCGAAAAGCGGAGTACTGATTTCACTGCTTAAATATTATTCATGCTGCTGGATTGTACCGTTTATTGTATATCACACAGTCCTACGTTCGGCCACCTTGATGTGGTAGCGAAGCTACGTTTTTGGACCATCTCATTAGCATATTTGGGGTCATCACTATGAGTAAGGTGTCTTTTAGAGCTAGGGCTCTGGATTCCTCCAAGCCGATGCCCGTTTTTCGGGCGGAGGAAATACCGGATTTACCAGACTTTGCAACGATTAATAGATCGGTGCCACAAATGCCGACCGGGATGGAAAAGGAAGAAGAATCGGTAAGTCTTGAACGCTCACTCTAACCCTTCTAAACAAAATGGCTGTCATTATGAAATAGGCGCTTCTCGTTCGAATGTACAAAATAATATACACAGGCTTTGCTCGCTGGGCATAATGTCTTTATTGAATGTTTTAGTTTCTATAAATTATAAAATAAATACTGTGCCGCCCGTTTCTGCGCTTTAAATCGGTAAATCTGCTCATTTTCATATGCTGCATGTCACGTGATTACGTTCAATGTGCGCCGCCATTTTGCTTTTTTAATTTGAAAAGCTCTTCACTAGTGAATCGACTGTTGATCGATTCGGCTGGATTCAGTCGTGTCTCAATAACCGACCAATGTTGCCTCTAATATTAACCACTGCTCTACTGGCTTTATCTCAGCGATCGGACTCGGTTTCCCCTTTTATTATAGATGTTTGATTCTAATTTTTTTCAGATCTGTAATTGCAGTCATCAATATTAATAAGGTGTTTCCCCGTTTTAGGGAATCCCCAGTCTGTAATCGTTTGAGAGAGACGTGATGGTGTTGGTGTCATAGTAGGAAGAAACTGATATTATTTGCACTCTACTTTTCGAACATATGGTTAAGCATTTTTAGCTTCTATATACTTTATACTTAAAATGTTTGGATCTGTTCATTAGATGATTGTTTTATTTTTTTTCTTTGTTTCATTTTGTCATCAAAACATTTAATGTTATTGATTGGAAAGAGGGGGGAAGTATGTCAGTTCGTCAACATCTACTACTATTTTAGTGATCGACTTATGTTGTAAGTCACGATCTGAAGTGAACTGCTGGGCTACTACTGCAATGAATATAAATTGTACTTGCGTAGTTTAATTAAAAATAAATACTAATGCAGTCATGTCGATGTTGTATGATATTTTTGTGAGTTGTGTAGTTGCTTACAGCAGTTCAGCTAGATGATGAAGAAATGTTGGTATTTGATTAGTAGTATTCACGTGTGAGTTGATGTTTGTGTTTTTGTGTTATTTTATATCATATATTGACAATTTGTTAACTGGGTCTCACTCTATTGTAACGGGTGCTATTATTCTAAAGCACATGTTATTGAGTAAGAGGAGAGGGAACAGGAATAGCACGTGGGGCAATGATACACGTGTTCTCATCATTTTAACACTCAAATGTCTGTCATCATTGTTTTTGTGTACTTTTAGATGCGTTGTTATTATTGAACAATGATTCGATTTTTAAGTACGTTACCTTTTTTATATGAAACTGTTAAAAAATAAAATGAAAATGTTATCGATTCTCCACTGACTAACTATTATTTATTTGAATTGTAAATTAAATTGTCAACTTGTCAAAATAAACCATTAACATTTTTTTTTTTTAAATTGTTTACTTTTTCAATTTCCTGAACCATATATATTTCACATTTAACTAAAAATGAGGAAAAAACTAGTAACTGTTTATAAATTACTACTTCAACCTAAAAAATAGAAAAATAACTTCTGAAACCTTAAACCTACAATTTGGGAGTAAAGTTTTTCATTCCATCAAATTTACTGTGTACGGTTTTTATGAGACATTCTTTGCCTCGTCGGTATTGAATATTGATTATCGCTAATGACCAGTGCAACCTCGGCTATTTATTTACCTAAATAGAAAACTGACATAATTACCTACCCGGGCTACCCCTCAACTCCAGCTGTTGTTTTTTTGCTTGATGTGGGGGGAAAAACTCTATTTTTTGTTATGTAAATTGTAAATGTAACGACTAGCCCCCAAAAGTTTTATTTTGCTATATAGTGGGTTAAAAACTCCCACTTAACTTTGTTGACAATTTTAGATGTTCTGTTTACTCACCCGATGTTATGTTAGCCTTTTCGTTTCGCTTATTTGAAATTCAAGTAATGATGTTTGTTATTTGATTTATGTAGATGATAGTAATTAAAACAATTGTTTTAAAATCCGCTAAAAACTATTGAATTTCTGACATATTGTCAATGTTTCGCGCGTCACTATGAATGAGTAAGGGAAGTCGATGTATTGTACTTAACTAGTTTAGTAGTACTAAACTTTAGTACTATTCATTGTTTGTGTGTAATGAAACGAAGTTAGATACTTTATTGGATAAATACTAATCACATTGTTAAAATACAGAAAAGTAGCTTTTTATCGTAGAAACAGCATGTGAAATGTTTAATCTTTGCCAGTTTACAGACATTTAAATCTTTTCTTCTTTTTTTTTCTGTTCATGCTTTGGAATGTTTTGATAGGAGGCAGACCTAACAATTTTAGGGTATTTTAAAGATAGAATTAGGGCCATTCTGGTAATTCTTTTCCCAACAATATGGACCATTTCCCTCTCTTACAATGAGCTAAAAATGTTACGACGAATGTGTTGTACAACTAGTGCTGGGTATCTAAGTTGTATACTACATTTACAATGTTCGGTCGATAGTCGGTTGTGAATTCACTTTGTGTACAACTTACACAAATAAACAGCAATAAGGAAGTTACAATTCATCTCTATTCTTATCTTTCAGATTTTATTTGGCTGGAGACCTTTTGTTTTTCTAAGGAAATTAAAAATAGCTATACGTCCTTAACCTTTATCGCTTAAAAAAGAACTGCCTGATGGCATAAAACCTGCGAATGAAGATGTCTTAATGAAACTCTCGTGTGAATACTTACACCCCGCCCCATCGTATTTATTTGAGCATTCTGTTTTTACAATAATAACTTATCGAGATATTTTACTGTCATGAATTGTTGACAGATTGACTCCAAAGCTTGTTTTTGTGGATTGAAAAGTTGATACAGTTTCATTCTCTATTTTATTTTTAAAAATACACTTTTTTTGCAGTCTTGCTTGAACTTTCAATTAAAATTTCACCGTAGAATTTTTTTTTTATCAATGAAGTAAATCCCTATTTGCTGTAAATAACCGAATGAATATGACAATTCTTCGTAATTTTTAAAGACTACACCCCGACAGATTCCTTCCCCCCTTTTTTATAACAGTATGCAGTATTGACTTTTTCACGTGCATACTTTTCTGTCGAAAATATATTGATACTGTAATTAATAACATCTTTGATTATATGAAAAAAGAAGTTCAGTAGAAATTTCGCCATGTTAAATTTTGTGATGATATCAAAGAAGTTTCTTCAAGTGCATACAATACATATTATTGTCAGTATTATTCCCATCAAACAAACAACATATGCTCATATCCCATCAACTTTTTCACTTGAAATCCGTCGAACAATAAAACGTGACACAAAGCAAAACTTGTTTACTTTCGATTACAAATTGATCTTTGATCAAATATTAATGGCTTCCTCATTGTCTTTTGCTAATGCAATTTTCCATCATAATACGATTATTTTGTCATGACTAATCTTCCCTGCTGTGTGCAGTGCTTTGAATTTAGAGGTTTGGCTCAGAGCCAGT
The DNA here is from genome assembly GCA_006491835.1 of Architeuthis dux. Classification (NCBI taxonomy): domain Eukaryota; kingdom Metazoa; phylum Mollusca; class Cephalopoda; order Oegopsida; family Architeuthidae; genus Architeuthis; species Architeuthis dux. The sequence continues at coordinate 1,515,434 of VCCN01000667.1, forward strand.
CATGCGTTGTTGAACTTCTTTCTTACAGCCCAGTGATGCTCTTATTTGGTGAGGCTGGACAATGATGAAACTTTGGTAAAGTCATAGTATATAAATTGAATTTTATCTTTATTGTGATTTAAGGGTATGTGTGCATTAACTACCTATCATTCACACGCACATCTCCATCTATATCTTTCTCCCGCTCTCTATATATATATTTTGCTCACTAGATTTAAGCTTTATATATAGGAAAATTTTTTATTTCATTTTCAAATTATTTTGAACATGCTTGAAATGATAATTTTCTCTGGGTGATTAATTGACCTGTATTGCAGTGTTGTCTTGTGCCATGAATGTATCAAAATAGCCTCTCATCTGCATTTTCATTGCAATAGATGGAAAAGTTTTAAAAAGGCTCAGAAATGGGTATGGGTGAATTATTTTGTGAAAATGACATTTGATCACTGAATCCAGGAAATCTTTTATTAAAAAATAGCTGGCAACAACAAATAAACCAACCCATTCTGATGTCATTATACTTTCAATGTGCAGCACATAAACTTGTTTAGCTGTAACTTGCATGCATATAATGAGAACCAGCTGCATTTATGCATCTGAATCCATAAAAAGATTTGGCTTTCAAGGAGAAGATGGTAGCTGACCTATTTAAAGTCCAGGACAATAATTATAATGATAAATCCATTGCATATAAGGAAATACAATTTTATTAAGTTAAATTGCTTTAATAATCAATTTCATGTTATAAATTGTCTTCATACTTATCTTTCATCTTTCCATGCTCAGTTTTACCTATGTTGGGGAGTGGCCAAACAGTTAACAGCATGGAATTTGTAGGCCTGAGTTCAAACTCTGGCTAATGCCCTTGGGAAATGCATGAATCCATCTCTTCTCTCCCCCCTCACTATGGGTAAATAGTAGGCCAGACTGGGCTCTCTAGCTGTGGTTGGTAACCAGTCTAGGAGTCAGACAGCTCTGATTTCAAACCAGACTGAAGAGGGATGGGCTATCAGGCTATCTGGCCTTTGATGCAATGATGAAAATCCTCTGTAGTGCTCCAACGACCCTGCACTGAGTTATGGGATTTGAAAGAAAAAAGATTTTTTTCATTCAGACTAGATATTTAACACCATCTATCTTCAATAGATGGTGTTAAATATCTATAGTATAGTTCAGAAAATCTTCATATTTCCATTATTGCATCTTGCAATCTGGGAAATTGTTCTTAGTATTTGGTTAATAAATGCAGCTGACCACTTTAAAAGTAAGAAAGAAGAAATTTAAATTAGGAAGAATCTTTATAGAATGAGATTTCTAGAGTGCCATCTATTTGAAAACTAAAAGAAAATGGATTTAATCTGCTCATTGAATGTGATAAACAAATAGACTAAATTTGTAAAAGTGAAAGTAAACAATTTGAACTGGAACTAATCTTTCCACATTTGTGCTAAGCAGCCAATCACCAAGAAATTGGCCTGGCAACTGCATTTGAAGGGTTCTGCATGGCAGACTCTTCAAGCTGTCATTTGTAGTCACATCATGGCTTATAAGAACAGTTTGGAAACTGTGTGCAACTCTGCAGAAACAACTGACAAATGAAAGCTTAACATTTATTAGTTATTTAAATGATTTTTTTAAAAATTACTTTAATATGCAATTATTAATCATTATGAAATTACTTTTGTTGCATGCCTGTTTTTATAGAGAAATACATGTCCATAGTTAACATGTCCATTTTAAAAAGCTTAAATTATCATAGATTAATACAGGTGTCCCCATGTTATAACGCTGGCGTTGGGGTCCAAGAAAGCCAACTGTGTTATAACTGAGCCACAATAACCAGTTGCCAATTCAGCTATTTTGGAGTCCATCGTCCACTCGCGCTTTAACAAACCATGTTATAACAGGTGGCATATAGTTATATAGATAAAAGATTCAAATTGAATTTGCTTTTTATATTGTCAACCTTGTCCATTTAGTCAGTTGTACTATCATTGCCAACTCACGTTTTTTAAATTCATTTCCTTGATCATTTGTCTAGTAAAATCTATTTTGTAACTGAATTGTTCATCCATCTTTGATTTCTTAGTTCAAAAAGTAAGACATTATGCCTATTTTACTAAGGAAAGTTATTTGAGAGATTTATATCAGATATTGTTATTTCTGGAATTCATTGAATGTTATGCCTGAAGAAATGGAGGAAGGATCAACTTGAGTCAAGATGCACTTCACTGACAATGACCTAGATCAAGGTTTCAAGATAAAGTCTTGGTGATTAATCAGTTTTAAACTGGCAGAGAGTTGAAGCTAGTTTTCAGCTTGGGGGGAAATAAGAGTCTGTATGTATTTATTTTAAAAGTTCCAAAATAAGTACAGAAAGAAATTGAAGTATTTATTGTAAATTGATAACCCAATGATATATTCAAACTTTATTATGAAAAAGTTAGGCATCTTTTCTCTCTTTTTTTTTAATTGATCCATGCGTGTTAAAATATTACTTAAATTGTTACTGGAAAGGATTGAATTACTAGATTTTATATCGTGTTCTGTTAAGTGCAAATCTTGAACATCCTTTTTTTCTTTCTTGTAAATGCACACGACTTGACAATAACTATCTGCATGTGAACTTAGCATTAATACAACATTCAATCCAAACCAGTTGGACTTCTTAAACTGTTCTGGTAACCAGCAAGCAGTATTTAATAATTTTATTTATTTTGAGATATTTGCTTCTTTTCAGCTTCCTTTGTTATTGTCTTGTATTTATTAATACATGTCTTTTAACATGAAGGTGAGGTTCGGAGCTTTAGTAAGATGCAATCAAAATTAAATCCAAATCCAAGTCCAACCCAAACTATATCTTATTGCTCCAGGATTAGGGTAACTTGTACCTAATTATAATTTATTATACAACTTATATAATAAAATTCTTTTTAAGAAATTTTTCATGGTGTTTTTTTTCCTCAATTTTTTTAAGTAATATTTTCAATTAATGTTATATATTGTGTTATGAATAAATCTTCATTTAGTATAATAAAAAACATCTCAACATAAGTGACTTCTGAACTATTGTCATTTAAGGAAAAAAAATCCTGTAACCTGTTTCAGTCTTAATTTTACTTATTAAAACAAAACAATATCAAGAAGTGTAAGTTGGTACCAATTTTAGGAAATGCAGAATAATTTGATCATCTCAAACAGCAATCCTTTAATTTATCTATTTTTAACTGGAATTTATAGATTTCTTCATTTAATCACTATAATTTTAATAAGATTATTTTAGTCTGTATTTAGTTCTTTGCTCTAGCAAAGAGAATCAATAACATTTAACCCAGGAAAGACATCAATACTAATTTGCCTTCATTTATAATGTTAATTTAATAAACAGTATATCATTGTTTTCTTAAATAATATCAATCAGCTATGTTTAGAAATTCTTTTACATTAAAAAGCATGATTGTAATCATTTTCAATCATGCATTTTATGAAAAATAAAAAATGTTGGCAAAAGGTGTAATAATGATGTTTGCTTAGTAAAAGCTGTAACTCTTGCTTGACATGACATTTTCTCGTATCTTATTTAGTGATAAGAATATATTTAAATCAGCCTGAAGAGGGATAGGCTTTGTCAGACTCTCACCCTTGACACACCCATGATGAAAATCATCTGTGGTGCTCTAATGACCCTGCACTGGGTTAGAGGATATATATATGAAAACATCCTTAAAAGGCCTAACCTAAAAATAAATACTGCCGGTCTTAATTAGTTTCAACACTTTTGCAAGTGAAAAAAATATTTGTTTTCTACCATAACTGATGTCTAGGGTATTTATATTAAGTTTTATATGGCAATAAATTTAATAACTTCAGTTGCTCATTAAGCCATGAAATTATAATGGTTGCTCGGTCAGTTGAAATTACTAAATTTGTTGTACTATTTGTAAGCATTTGTATTTTTATATATATTATATTAGTACTTATTGACACCTGATCAATTGTCCTATCAAAGAAACTGGATATTAAAAACTGATTAAATATCATGAAATTTTATCTATTTGTATAAAACTTTACTTTACCCAACATCATCTGATAAAGAATATCTTATTGAAAATCTGTGAATGTATAACAGTTTAAATATACCTATACATTCTCTTTCACATTTCTTTTGTGCTGAGGTCTTCAAGAAGTATGAAATTTTGCGTTTTTGGTTTATGAATGCTATGTCTGCCATAAATTTCTTTGGCAACATCAAAGAAACGGCTGAACAATTCCATTGCCACATCACCAAGGAAATTGCAAGCATTGATTGACTGAGACATTGAACAATTCTGCATGTATTCATTTCATGCTGAAAGTAGACCTTTTGAATCTGGTGTAGGATTTGGCATCCTATTCAGCTTCTCAACTCAGAAGATTGTAATTGTAACAATAGAACACACACACTTGCAGCAGGGAGAATTTCTATAGCTAGTAATTCAAGTTCAGATTCATTACATTTGTAACGTTTAAATTGATGAAAGCTGCTAATCTTAGATTTAAATAGGCAGATAACATTACAAAATGGCAGCTCAGCTAAAAATTAAAAAAAAAATTCTTTGTATAAAGGCTTGGGAAAAATGTGAGGATTTTCTAAAGAATCTGGTATAGCTTTCCACTGTAGCTCCTGAAGTGTTTATTTTTCTCTACAATTACTATGGCACTGTCTGCAAAAGGCTGTAACCTGAGGAGAATTGAGTTCTCGATGCAAGGTGCTCAGCAACATTTGAGACTTTTTGGGGGAATCAGATCAGTGTTCAGATTTTTGAGGTTGTACACTTTGTGTTTTCTTTCATCATCACCCTGAAAGAAGCCCTCCTGCATTCTATCCCACAGATGTCAGTGATGTTGTGGTTTTCACAAAGGGTATTGCTGTACTCGCCACACTTGGTCTGTCGAGGACCCTCCCTTAGACTGGTTGCCTCCCAAAGCTAGAGAGCCCAGTCTGCCCTGCTATTTTACTAATAGCTGGGGTAGAATAGATGGATCCATGCCTTTCCCAAAGGCATTAGTGCAAAATGAATGTATACAGCCTAAGCCTGAGTTTGAACTCACCAATTCCATTGTCCATGCCATTAGCTGTCATGCCACTCCCACCATGTTTTCTTTATGAAAGACATGCAAAATGTTTTGTTTATAGTGGTGGAAGAAGCATGTTTTGAATGTTTATAATTATAGATTTTGCAGGCAGTTTAAAACCTTTTTACAGAAGAATGATTATGCGTGCTTAATCAATTGATAGAGAATCTTTAAAGACTCTGTCAACAATTGTCATGAATTTAGAAAAAAGTCTGATAGGGTGAAATAGGTTATATGTAATTCTACATTATGTACCTCTGCCCTGCATCGTAGACATCTATAAACTGACTTATTCAGGTTTTAAATAGTCTGACATTGGCAGAGGTATGCACTCTCTGAGTGCTTTCTAGTTTTCAGCTTGTGAACATTATCAGATATTTGATTTGTTTCAAAACAATTTTATTAATGTGGGAACATAAAGTAGATAAATGTAAAATAGCTTCAAATACATAAGCAGATTAAAGCATTGTTTTTTTTGCAGCAACATTATTATTTTTATTTTGAATGGCCTTTATTACTCAATTTTATTATCAATTTTAATTTTATTTTATCTTTGCCAATCTTACAATCATGTTACATCATTTAAACCTTAATAGTCTATTATATTATTTAAACACGCATTACCATCATGAAAGATGCCCTGTGTGTTATACGCGCTTGTGATTATATTTAAGTCTCTTCTTTAATTAGTAAAGATAATAGTACAGCTAATCCTGCCTTCAAAAACTTCCTGGTCTGCATGCTATTATTTTTTTATTCTTAATATCCTTTTACTAATGGAGATTTGATAAGGACGTAACCAAAACTGCTGATAAATTGACTAGCTGAAAATCTGCCCTACGCGTTTTTTCGGCTAATAAATAAAAAAGTTAAAAATTAATGATCATTTGATATTAATAAAATCATGAACTTTTTCATAACCTGTTGCACTAGTATAGCAGACATGTTTTTGCAATTGATTCATTTGAGATACCAATAGTTGTAGATATTGAACTAAGTATTTCCTTAGGCTTTGACAATTTAAACAAAATTATTAGGTTAGCAATAGCCTAGAGCAAAATAGCTTTGAAATCATTAAACTTTGTTGGGTAATTTGACTTGGCCATTTTTTAAGAATGATACCAACTTGTGTTGCCTGTAATCAAAGTTAAGTTTGTTGTTTTTTTTAGTTCAGTAAATTTAGAAAAAGGTTTGTCCATTTGAAGCTAATATTTTTATGGTGTTGCCTTTTATCTGGCCTTTTCTTCAGAAAAGGTTAGATAAAAGCCAATGCATATTTCCAAGCATCATATACAGAAAGAAATACAGTCCAGTGTTGCCAATTCAAAAACATATTTTCGTTTCAAAAATGTTTAAGCGCAAACGCGCTAATTTATTGATTTTTTTTTTTTTTTTTTTTTTTTTTTTTAACTACCAAAACAAGAAAGATGCTGAATCGGCGACACTGACCTCAAAACATACAATGACACTTATTACTCTATAATTCTTTGGTTGGTGATAACAACAGAATTTTTACTCCTAAAAGCTCCCTAAAATTTTTGAACATAGATTTAAGTTTGCAATTTTAGTATTTTATAAGAGGTAAATATCTCATCCTTGCTACTTTAAACAGAAAATCTGCACAGAACCCAATAATTCATAGTAATTCAATGGTAAACAGATGCCAAAAAAGTGCTGTCTTTGTAAGATTATAACTTCCAATATCCTGTACTAACTAAAAACCTTTTTTTTTTAACATGCACAAAAATATACTCATAACCGATATATCCTACAAGAAATAAACAGCAGCACAATGCTACATCAGCAGTTATTCTAAAATCTGGTTTCCGTAAGAAGCTGTTTTCAGTCAATCTTTTTGACAACCTCAAAGTGATCCCTCAATTCATTGGACTTGGGTACTTCATAGTCCCACTGAGCTTCTGTCCACTAGAATCAATCAAGGGTGCCTGCTATGATATCTTCCTATTTGTAATGGGTATCATCTGGTGGTAGATGCTCAGATGTAGCTTGTAATCAGGTCTCAGAGCCATCCGTTGCCTTTAAGGACCTCATTAATATGTTGTGCACAGGGCCATTTGCATCAAACAGGAATCTTCTGAGGACCTTGGCAACATATAGAAGCATTGACTTCTTAGCTGCATACACTACTCCATAGCATTTACCCGCTATCTGTTCTTCTGAGGTCGAGGACTCAAGGCTCTTCCATACTTTCTTGAGCTGTGTGCACTTTCAGATTCACCAGTTCATGTGTTGTATCTAAATAACTTCCAATTTCTCCAAATGCCTCTTTTGAGGTACATGTAGTGCAGTAGATATAAAGCTTCAATATAGGTTTGCAATTTTATTTAGTGTTAGTGAGACAATTTAGTGCAATGAAAAGCAAAAAAGAAAATTAAGTCTCTAGGAGTAATAGTTTTGAAATTATGGGTGGATATGTCTATCTTTTGAGGTGATATTGAGGAAAAAAAGTAAAAACTTTGACTATTACTAAAAGTATGATTTCTTGTCTTATAACAACAGTATGCTCCTACCTAACAACAAAAATTTTCACCTCAGATTTTATGCAAAAAAGTAAATTTTGCATATCTTTTTAGGTATGTATACCTGTATATTCTTTAGTTTCACTTTCAAACACTAGATCTTTAATTTTTTAAATTCTTATCTGAAGTATAAAAAGAAATTACCTTAATCCTAGAATGTCTCAATGCCAACAAATCTACTCATAAGATCTCATGAAGAAAGCCACAATAACTCCGTTTTAGTTTTATTTCCTGGAAATTACATTTGTGTAGGAAATAATATCAATATAGTGACTTCGTAAATACATGTACTCTTTATTAAGATATTAAAGATGCATTTCTACATCAATTTTCTCTATTAAATGATACAAACTAGTATAAAAAGAATGACTTTTTCTCTGTAAAATGAATAGTAGCAAATTTATGTTGATTTTCATAATATAAATTATTGAGGTACATACTTATCTTGCATGCAAACATGGTTGAAAAGCTGTTTCTTAATCCTATTTATATTAATATGATTATTTATAGAACACGTATCTTTACTGAATCTAAGATCATATGACATGCACTATATTTTTAAGGACTTTTAGCTTTTGTGAATACCATTATAAGTTTCCAATTTGGGATTTCATGGTGGAACAGTCAATAATCTTTGAAGGACCTGTATGGTCCTCTTACATTCTCTGTACTTGTAAAACTGTCTTTTCTTTTATACAATTTAGTTAGGTTCATCATTTGGCATCTCACAGATGTTGTCTTTTTGACAATTATTATTTGTGCAATGTTTTACAGCTTAAAATTTTATTATCCTGTTTTTTAGCATCATGATCTCTTTGATAACATATTACTGTTTCTAATTTAGATTTTAGAGTCCATCTTTATTGAATTCTTTTAAAGCTATTCTAATTATCCTGAAAGGTTATAGATTTTAGAGTCCATCTTTATTGAATTCCTTTAAAGCTATTCTAATTATCCTGAAAGGTTATAGATTTCTTAAGTATTCATGGATTGAGTTCTGATTAGGATTGCTCCTGTTATCAATTAGAAAGGCATTCATTTAGAAGAGGAACAAAAGCTGGCTTGTTGATTTGTTTGATCCAATAGGAAATTTCTAATTTCCTAATTTTGTGAGCACATTGAAAACTGCTGAAACTGCTGCAGTTGAATAAAGATTGTTTATGTGATAAAAATTACAGTTAAACCTTGGAGATGCTGGGTGGTGTGACGGTTACTGGTATGGAAAACATAATCTGTGAACCCAGTTTGAGTTTTGGCCAAGGCTGCTTATGTTTGCCTTGCACTAATGCCTTTGGGGAAGGCATGAATCCACTTCTCCCCTGCAGCTATGGGTAATAGCAGGTCAGTTGGAACCCTTTAACCCTGTAAGGCAGTCCATCTTTGGTGTGGAGCTAGTAACTCCACCCTGTAAAAAGCTACTTGCTACTGAAACCGCAGCAGCATTACCCCAGCGATTGTCTGCTGCGATGGTGTCGTTATGGCCCAATGCTCCTCAAGGAGTCTACAGGAATAAACAACTCTGTAGTAATAGAGCATTTAAGATATTTGTCTCTTAGTAGCTGTCAAAAAGAGGCTGCAGCGTGGAACTCCTGAATCAGTTGGTATAGGGTAGCCTCGCACAAAATGCTTTCCTCTAAATGGGAGTGTTGCAAACAATACAGTCTGTACAGTACACCCTTGCTTTTAATGAACTAATTGGGGTGGTTTGTCGTTAAAGTCGAAAGTTTGTTATATCCATAGTTGCCCTTCATTCAGTAAATGCGAAGCAAGTTCGGTAGTTTGCTGCATTTAACGAAATTAAATTTTTTTTAAAAACCAAGCGTAAACATTACTGGACACAAACTAAGGGACCAATTTAGCAAAAACTTAAAACTTAAACATTGTTTCTAGACGTAATAAGGGGTAAATATTTAAATAGCCAGACTGTGGTGACAGTTTTGGTTGATGGTTTCTAAAAGAAAGTTTATGGTTCACATGTTTGCTGTATTTATCAAACTTCATTCGGTAAATCCAAAGTCAGTTCGGTAAAGCCGAAATTTGTTATATTGAGGTTTGTTATAGCGAGGGTTTACTGCATTATAAATAATAAAACTTCATTATGGACACATCAGTGAAGTCTTGGCAAAACTTGATAGAAGGTGAATTGCAATTAGCTGAAAGTTGGTTTTGATGACATTATTGAATATCAAATGTATGTAACATTAACAAGAGTTTTAATGAACTGCTAGTAGAATTATCACCTTCAACATTTGCTGCCCATGTCTTTAAAATGATCAATAAACAGCAAAGTCTGCATGGATGGTGATACTTGCTGTCATACTGGGAAACAATTTATATATTTTCTCATTAATTTCTGTATACATTGTTTGTGTAGATATTTTTGTTTCTTCTATTTGCAAATCTTAAATACATTTTGCTTCACTTAGATGTTTGGTTCTAAACCTTATATTCAGTACAAGAAACGGATTTTTAGTTCTTCCAACATTTCTGAAGAGAATTTTTGCTTTTATTCATTTTTATGGCTCTGCTTTCAATTTGCAACATTCTAGGCCAATTTGTTCTTCATCTTATGAATTCATACATTAAATATTAACAATGTCACCGAGATGAGTGTGGAAACTTCAATAGAATTTTTAATTATTAATTGCATCATGTAATTGAAACCCTACTTTGGTGCACAAATCATCCATATCAGATTTGACCATTTTATATTTTACCTTTGCCAACATTGGAAGAGGTATA
>VCCN01000667.1:1526087-1536484 GCA_006491835.1 Architeuthis dux
TGCTGCTTGGTAAATTAACAATAGAAAATGTTGCTGTTGACTATTTTTTATTATCAATTCCAGACTTTAATACTCAAAATCCTATACCGCCCAACAAAATTTCAAAACGACCCAAAACTGCAGAGTTGAAATCGCCCAGGTTGAGAAGCCTTGCCCTACATCATAGTTATCTATGAACTGATTTTCATTCAGTTTTTAGGTAGTGTTTTACAGGCAAATGGTAGTTACCAGTTGTGTTTACTGCTTCAGTTTAGATTAGTTCGGAAATTAAGATACAGGTTTTGACAGATGGTCTATTCTGAATAAAAACCATACACTTTCCCCACATCAGCCATAAAGATGTCAAATAGAATAATAGATCATCTTTTTTATTTTTTAAATTCTGGGGAACAGCTTTGACCCAGAGGGTGCATTTTCATTCAGTTTTTAGTGACAGAGGTATGCACTCCCTGAGTACTTTCTAGTTTTTCTATATGTATTCAATTTAGTCATTCTGATATTTGTTTTTGCAAACTCTGGATTAGCTCTTATCTTTTATAGGTTGCTTTGTTTACTTGTTTGTGTCTTCTGTAATTTTTCCCGATTTTGTAAAGTTGATAACTCAAGCGTGGAATAAGTACATTGGATCTTTGTCTGGAAGAATCCCATTCAAGTTATCATAGAATGTAATTATTACAGATTATTTTCATAAGTAGCAATATTTTCTTTTTTCTATGCCTTGGGAAATTACTCTAAAGATTTTCCATGCTTCCTATTGACAGTAAAACTTTTCTCTATACAATTGTGCATCTAAGCCACTCATCCAAAAAGGATTCTTTAGACTGTTAGGTTATCTCTTTCTGCATTATTTTATCTTTGATGTGCAAAGAAGTCTGTTTCCAATGAAACCCATTTAGAAAAGGAAAAGAAAAACTCCTTTGAAATGATTTTGCATCCACATCACTAAAGTAGCTCTAAATTGGTCTCTTTGTTATTCTTGCTCAAGGCAATAATTCATTAATGTTGTTACTCCTATTGTGAGAAATATAAATAGACACCTGACCTCATTTTTCTTCTCATGAATGAAATAAATGAAAAAATATCACCCCTTAAAATAAAGATGCCATAAAGATGTCATCCATATAAATTTGTTGGCTGAAGTATCATTCTACCTTCTGACTGAAATTATCTCTAAGAGGGTCACAAAGCCTTTTTACTGCACAACCCATCTATCATCTGAGCAGACTGCCTGTCTGCATTTGTTACTTTGTTGGCCGTTTAATTGAACCGAATTCTTTAAAAAGAAATGTCTTTTATTTTATATTGGATTCACTTCCAAATGAAGTATTGATATACTACAAAAAAGATCCTGAAAATTCACATCTATCTGGAAAATTGGTTCCTTAATTGAATAACCTTCATTTTCTGATCACATTTTACGTCATGAATTGCTTTGAGCTCAGGATTTTCTTTTTCTTTTTAAATTAGTTTTGGGATTAAGAAAATTTTTGAAGCCACTGTAAATAAATTAGATATAAATTTGTCTTTCAGAAATGTTATTTCAATATTCATAATCTGTTTGTATATATATTTTATAACAGTTATTACTAGTAAAAGTGTCTCAAAATGGTATAACAAGATTTTTCTATGAGTGTTAGTACAGAACTACCCCGTTATAATGTGGGTGGATGGTTGATCCTAAAATTGTTACCTATCGCCCCCTCGTTCAGAAAACCGCAAATTGAAACAAAAATTCATCAAAAGACTTAATATGACTATTGATCAGAATCCCTACTGGTTGAAATAACGAAACCCACAATAAAAAAACTATTCAATCACATAATGGTTTAAACAGTTTTCATAAAATTTATATCATTAAAAAGAAATTGGAAAAAAATCTGATATAAAATTTGTTTTTACATTTTGGAGGGAAAAAAATAAATTTAAACTCTAAGTTTATCAGTTTAAATTTACCGGTGTTCTCCCGCTCGATTGTAAACTACCAAAGAACAAGTTATGTTTTCATTCAACTTACAAGCTGCCACCACCAGGTGATTAAGCTGATTTGTTTTTTTTAAAAAAACGCTAAAAAACATTTTTTTTATAACCATTATTACATGCCATAGCCTGAAACTACTTGAACAATGGGCAATGTTGGGGCGCCTAAATTGAAGAAAGAAAATTTTTACAAAAAATTATATCTGGCTACTATTTTTTTGTGTATTCATCAGTAATGCCCATGCATTTTTGAAAAATCTTTAACACCCTATTTTAAAAACGTAATTAAAAACATTTTCTTGCCAAATTTTTATCCAAAAAAACCCCAAAGAAAAACAAATTTTCATTAATTATTTCTAGATTACTAAAACACTGTTATTCTATTTTTGAAATTGATTAAATTCTTTGATAATCTTTTTTTTAAAAATTCTGCTTCTTTATATATAGTTTTATTTATTTGTTCTTAGCTGTTTTACATTAGAAATGTGTTGAAAACTTGTCTTATATTGTGAATTTGTGTCTTTGTCTTGATGTAAATAATTATGTAAATTTTTTTTTTTTTTTAAATAATTTGGTATACTTTGTAATATATTGGAGTTATTTTCATGGTATTCTTTAATCAAAAAGAATGTCTTTATTTATTCAAATCTCACTTTTTTTAAAGAATGTTAGCCGTCTTTTTCACTTATTGCCAGCCATTGAATATCGCCCATATCCATACAAAAACATATTTTAAAAAAAACCTTGAAACATCTAGATTCTCTAGATATATATCTAAAATCTAGGAAATATATAACATATTATTAATAAATTAAATACCTTATCTCTAACACAGGCAGAAAGGACCCTTGCATGGCTGGATCTGTGTTGTTGGACAGCAATGTGACTTTAAGCTTCAACAATTTCTTTATTAAAATATTACTTTTTTTTCTTCATTTTCTTACTATCTATTAAGTAAAAAATATTACTGCTTTTATTAAAAATCATCTAAATAGCAATTTCTGTTATTTTTATACAGTCAGCTTTCTTGTCCTCCAACACCCATGTTATAACGGGGGAGGCTTGTATCAGCATAGAAATTGTTTAACAATATTTGTATGAGATATGGATGAAGGAAATCATCACCCAGAATATTAATTTTATGTTTTAATAGTCTGGGTCATTGTCTTTTGAAAACATCAGTTAACTTTCTGTATTCATGAGAATATATGATCACTTATCACTTATGAAAGATTTTCTTGATTGCTTTTTTAGATCCTATTCTTATGACCTATTAATAATGTAATGAACATTTAATTTTGTTAATTAAAAAAAAAAAAGATCTTCTTTAAATATTAATTTAAAACTAAATATAGATTAAATTCAACTTTTATGAATAGGCTAAAAGTTTGAATTTTGAAATGTGTGTTAAAATCTATCAAAAGCGGAACTGGATTATAAATTCAGTTCTGTCTGGCATTTGAAGTTTTATTATAAAAACTCGCATTGTTCCTGTCAAAAATGATTGGATTATTTACGTATGGATATTTTATACAAATATGTATTTTAGTATAAAGGCATTTATTGCAAACAAAAAAATGCATGCCTCAAACAAAATTTATTTTTTTGTTTTTTAATAATTTTAAAACCATGAGGCAACACAACGGGGTAAACAACGAAGTTGAGACATCAGCAGCAGTCGCAGTAGTAGTAATAATATTACCAGCAGCAGTTGCCTGCCCAAATCAGTAAACCACACACACACAAGAGCTTTGCTTACCAGCAGCAACCAATTTTGTGTCTGTGTTCACAGTACCCCCTTTCTCACTTTGTTTGCTTTAGCATAACAGAAAACAAATGAAGATGTCATTGATTTTACTTTTCAACCAGAAATAATGCTGACTCTTCTGTAGATTCTCATTCTATAAATGAGACTTTTATAGTGTTCTCAGTTTTGGAAGAGCAGAGCTTCTCAAAATGAATTGAATCCCATCTGAAAAAATAGAAAATGTAAACGCTAAGAAAAGTGATGGAGATAAGCAAGTATTTAAAAAGATAAATAGAATTGATAAAACTGTAAAAAAGAACATTAAGAAATTGAAGCAAATTTAATTTGTAAATACTTATTAAATAAAAACAAAAGCTCAAGTTTCAAATTGTTCATGCAAGACATTATTTAATTTAATTGGTCAACATCATTTAAGAAAAGAATTATCAATGAAAAACATTTACTACTCTACAACAGAGCTCCATTCTATAAGCCAGTCTTAAGCTGAATCTATAATTCATTGGTCTGTTTTCATTAGTTTTCATCACCTAAATTCTATTTTCAGAACGAATAGGTTATATTAATAATCTCTCCTCTTTTCTGCTTTGGTTGATGTCCAGCACACACGCACCACATGTAAATTTTTATACAATACATACTTGGTTTAAAAAATCATTTTTCTAAGTGTTTCATATGACCTCAATTATTTTCATACTTAAGATAGCAGTTTACATTGCTCATCTCTATCAGTAGAAGATCGGTTGTGTCTAAGCCATAATTCTAAAACATTTTGAACTTAAAATAAATTGCCTGAAGATTTGAACCATTTTAAAATTGCTCATATTTTTCATAGATTTATGAAAAATGATTACTACACTTTGATCCCACAAGTAAGCCAATAGAAAACTAGCAGGTCTCCTGCTCCCTGATTGATTATGTTAATTTCTGTTATAAATAGCAAGATGAATCAGCTATAGGATTTAATTTGCATGAATGATAATGTACTTGATGTACTTGAAATAGGCTTCTTTTTTTTTTTTTTTTTTTTTTTTTTTTTTTTGACAGCAGTTAATTGCGTCATTAAGCCAGCTTCAGTTTAGTTGGGTTGGGATTAAACTAATAAGAAAATCGGTAGTTAAATTTGGTATGACCGATATCTGAATAAAGATTAAAAAAATATTGATATTCTCAGATGTAACCGTCTTTTAACTTAGGCTATTCCATGTGTTTGCTACTCTTATAATAAATGATACTACATCAATCTAATTTGTATAGATATGCATAATAAGTCTCTTTAACATTCTATAAGGAACTACTTTTGAGGCATTACTCCGAAAATATGACTTTGACAATATGAATATGTACATGCAAGAATGTTATTACAGAAAATATATGAGCAAAAGTTCATTAAGAATTAATGATCATTTAAATTGTTTTGTGTAAGGCATTCATTGTCTCCTGGCTGTTGGATTCATAAAACATTTGATGTACCAGTTGTATATCCTTGAACTCGTTGACACTTTCATTATAATTATTCTTTATTAAAAGAAAATGACAACTTTTCTTCTATCTTCTGTAGAAGTTGGGTAATTCTTGTACTTCTAAAATCTATTTCTGTAGCCTTGGATTCCTTTTATCTGTCTCTTAGAAAAATGAAGACATTCTTTTTTAAAGCTGCCATGAAATAATTTTAAGTAATATGCTGAGTGTTCACAGTATCTCAGGAGCTTTATTTTTTGTCCTGTATTGTATGCTTAATGCACTTTTCTGAGCTTCATATGCTGCTGTGAAAAACCAGAATTTTTTCTTTGAGATCATTTTATTACCTTTTGTTTTTTTATATAATGATTGCATTAATTGTCACTGTTTACTGTGGATGACACTTCATATAGCAACCCCCTGAAAGTTGATAGAGATCTTCTGGGTTTTTTTTTTTTTGTCAGGGTTGTTCAAATTTAGACATCTACTTCTCTCAGTTTATCATGTGGATAAAATAATATGGCAACTCTTTGTATTTTTTTACTATGGTTATAATTAGTCATCTTTTTTATTAAGAACCTTTTCCATGTCTATAACATGAATACAAATGTACCATTTAGCCTTTCTGAACTTGACCATTCTAAAATAATACATGTGTAAGCTAAGTATAAACTAATGATGAATTATGGCAAATTTCAATTCGAACACCAAAAAACTTTTTACAGAAATTAATCATATTATGCAGATTATAACATGTAAATCTTTGTTCGTCATAAACAAGTTCAACAGCTTTGCCGTGCTCCTATTTACCTGATTTCTATAGTTCTCATAAATATTGAATGTAGAAAAAAGAATATTGTTGAAGCTTAGATCTATTTTTATATAATAACTGAACCATTAATATTTTAATGATTCAGGAATGTTTCATTATCTTATGCCTGAAATTTCAGTTCAACTACTGCTCTTTACAATATTTATAGAAAATAGAACAAAATGATTCTTGAGTAGTAATTTATTCGGGTCATTCCAGCCAATTTAACCTAGGGTCCATCCCGAAGGGCCTCAAACTTTTTTCAAATTTTCACCATCTGAGAAGTAAATCCTGAAAATTGCAGCACAATAGCATTAATTGTTCTTATTTTATGTCCATTTAAAGTTTTAGGGAATTTCTGAAAACTTCCACTTTTTGAGTTTATTTTCCAATTTTGGAGGCTTGCATTTTGAAATTGGATTTGTTACAAGCCTTGGTACGGTTGTTTTTCTTATCTCCATCTGAAAGTGTTTTAAAATCAGTTAGAACCAATCTATTTTGAATTCTTCTTAAAAAGATTATTATATAAATTGCCAGGAACAAATCCAAAAGAGTTTTGTATTAGTATGTAAATTGTCATATTATATTGACAGCTCCAAAGATGATTAGTCCAACTTGTACTTGAATATATGAATTAACTAGAAGCCAAGCAAAGGAATTGTCTAGAGTCAGTAGGTAGATATGTGCCATGTCTTTGTTTATATTCTAAAATTCACCCTGGCTTGGTATTCTCTGAATATTTCCTACTTAGTGCACTGACAGACGGCTGCAAGGTGAGTGGCCAACCGAGCCATAGTCTTTTCTACTGACTGAGCCATACTGACCCAGTCTTCCTCTGTATTCATCAGAAGTTTGGTCATTTTCACACTGTTTCTCTGTTCATCAATTATTCACAAGCTTAGCCTGCCAACAGCCCGGACCAATCTTTATCATTATTCAGGAAAGAAATGATAAATTTGCAAGTTTTTTCTGTTTAATAATAAATGTTTTCATAATTATGCACTTCTTGATTCTATCGATCTATTCAATGTTCAGTATAGCAAGCATTAGTTCTTGAAAGTAATTTTGTTTAAGTGTTAACAAATTTCTCATAAAATATGACATAACTATGTTAATAACTATTTTTCATTTTGCCTAATACCAGAATTATCAAAGTAGATTTGTTCCGTGTTATTATGAGTATAGCGTCACTTTTTAGTGATGTATAATTGCCCGGATGTGAAAGAGTAATAATAAAATGTTAAAATGAAAACTGCCCCCCCCCCCCTTAATAAATAAGTATTTTAATATTTTTAAATATTAAATACCTATTTTAATTGAGTGTGTATTCTTGTTGCTTGAGGTTTTCAATTAATTCATAAAGGCTACATGTTATGAGAAGAACTTATATATTTGTGGATGTTTATGTAATATTAAAGAATCCTTATAACAATGCGGAGGGTGGGGGTCTGATCAATAAATGCATTTTTATTAAATTTCCTAAATGGTCGTTATCATTGGGGAAACAATCTTGTCGCATCATCACTTTTTACCACCAAATTATTGAGATTTGAATAATTTTAATAATATAGATTAATTAGGGCGAATCTGATACTTTCATTAATTAACATTCAATAATGATGAATCTTATAATTCCAAAGTTAAAACAATAAAATAAATCTGATTATGAAAAAGATGTGTATTCTCAAGTGTTTTGATGACTCATCTGATATTTATCAAATGATTGAATACCTCATGTATTGAATGTTCTGTCCTCAGAAACTTTAATACATGCAAAACAACTTACCTCCATAAAGAGTCAATAGAAGGAAAAGAAGCATGCCAGTTGTTTTGGATCAGTTAACATATTCTTTCTAATATAATCTCAGAGACAATATTTTTTATATTAAACTTGAGAATGCTTTTTATTTTCACTTGTAATATGTGCTTAGAATATCTGATAAATATCTGAATGTTTTCATTGATAAAATTGATGAGTAAGAGATCAGATTGTTCACTTGGTTTAAGTCTTCATGTGAACAATGGTTTTATTGTTTCTTTTTATTAGATTTAAGAATATTTTCCCAGGGACATTGAAATGATTTTCTACTGCATAAAACTCCCAAAAGTATTCAATTGGATTATCAATTTTATTCAATGAATGTTCTTTGTTCCAAATTCAAAAAGGTTAATATTTTTTTTAACTGCATTCTCCATCATTTCCAATTGTTAGTCCTGGCAGACAAATCAATGATTTCTTACTACACAAACAATTGAAAGCAGTTTTATATAAATATCTTTTATAGCTGATTTCTGACTTCAATTCTGTAGCCTAAAAACTCACCAAAAAGGGCTGATTTCTCTTAAACATTTGTGTAGAATAATATTTAAAGGAGTCTCTATCTCTCTCCCCCTCTCTCTAATCAGAAAACATCTGTTGGATCTGAGATTATCACATTTATCTCCCCTCCCAGCCAAAGCTTACAGCAGTTTCTCTTTTTCTAAGCATCTTGATTATCTTAAACTCTTGTTATGTAAGATACCTCCCTAACTCCTCTGAATATTCATTCTACTTGTTTGATCTCATAGAAAACAGAAACCTCACTCTCCTCTGATAGTGAAGCTATTGAACAAAAGCCTTGCTAAATAGTTGTCTGCTCCCAAAGGCAGTAGTCAAGCAGGGGTTTTATTAGTCTGAAGGCTCTTTGTTCCCTCTCTACTTGCTTTTCTCTACTTGACTTCTTTGTTATGTTGGAAGCCTTGAAAAACTATATGCTCGCCCAGCAGCTGTAGTTTAATCCCTACTTTTTTATCTAAAACTACAATACAAACATATGTCAGTTTTTCAATGAAGAAATTTCTTTCTCTTTTACAAAACGTTCTATCAAAGAAAGCTAAGCATTTTCAGTCTCTTCTCATTTGGCATAAAGATTTATCTTTTGTACATAAAAAAATTCAAACATTCTTCATGACTTTTAACTTGTTTGCTTTTTAAATGTTTTCCCATATAAATACTTTGTAAACATTATACTATTAATAACTTGTATTTGAAATTGTCTGTAAGATGCTTCAGCCTTTTTCTATGTTATACTTTTACAAAATTATTTGATTTAAACTATTTTTTATTTGTTATATTTAATGAGACTTCTATACAGCTGCTTGAGTTAATCTCAGACATTGTGATTGACTGTAAAAATATAGTTTTTCTTTTTGCTATTACTTGCATAAAAAACCGCCTTCGTTGGCCATTAAGCTCGATGTCAAGTCACTTCCTTTGAATCAAATTAATATTATAATTATTTGCAACTAAATAAGGGAAACTACACCATAATTAGTATTTTTCCCAAAAAAAGTTTTTAAAAAACCCAAAAAACAAGTTTCCCCTCAATTGTGAGTCCTAAAAGGGTAAAAATGTAAATTTTATCCGAATATGAGATTAAGTAAAAAATCAATGTCCCAAAAAAGTGTCCCCAGAATATGAGCTCAAGTAATAAATCAACCTACAAAACAAAAAAAGAGAATATGAGCTCAGGCAAGGTCAAAAATAATTTTTAAAAAGAAGTGTCATCAGAATATGAGCTCAAGTGAAAAACCAACTTCCCCAAAAAGTTGTCAGAGTATTCTGATTATATGGTTACTTCATAATAGAATGTCATATTTTCTCTGGTGACATCATGACCATAGAATGAAGGTCTAGTTCAGCTTTATAATTGTATAGTAAATTGAACCCCCCCCTCTAAAACATAATGTAATGGTTGAAAATCACTTGGACTTGTTTTATTCTCTAAGTTAGAGCATCCTGAAGATGTGGGGCTAAAAAAAACTGTCTACCATGTGCCATTTTTGCTGGGTTGCAGTAACATACATACACACAGAAAAACTATCTTTATTATAAAGATTGTACTGTGCATTTAGTTTTGAACATTACACAACCTGGAAATTAGTTGTCTTTTAGAATGAAATTATTGCTATTTAAAAGCACTGATGTCTTTTGTCTTATTTGATTGCATAAGTAAATGCTAAATTCAATTAAATATTCCTCAAAGACCAAATATCCTATAAATTGGTCACAATCTGATTTGCAGGCAAAATTCAAGAAATTCTCTAAAGTCTTATCTAATTATGACTGTCTGTTCAAATACAAAGCACAAAGATGAGAAATTACAGTTTGTGAACATTTTTTTTTGTCTGTGCTGTTTTAAAAATAAACAATCTTAGATGTGCTGGTAACATTCATAATGAGATTATCGAACTCATTCTCTAAATTATTAATTTGAAAACCATGCATTATACAACGGACAATTATTTTGGGAAAAGTCTCTTTGTACAAGCCATAACAGAGGAGCAAGATATAATAATGAATAAGGAATAGATTCATATAAATCTACTAGCATGGATACCTGT
>VCCN01000667.1:1536494-1558808 GCA_006491835.1 Architeuthis dux
CTGGTAACATTCATAATGAGATTATCGAACTCATTCTCTAAATTATTAATTTGAAAACCATGCATTATACAACGGACAATTATTTTGGGAAAAGTCTCTTTGTACAAGCCATAACAGAGGAGCAAGATATAATAAGGAATAGATTCATATAAATCTACTAGCATGGATACCTGTAAAAAATGACAGGGTTATTTATGTATAATAAGGAGCCAAAAGCATTTTTTATTTTTTTTTTTTTTATTTTAAAACTCAACTCCAGCTGTTTTAAAGGGTGAATGAACATAATAAAGTCTTAAAACAAAATGTCATGTAAGAAAAATCACCACTGATATCGTGCAGTATAAAAAAAAAAGTCATAGAAAGAAACTTATTTTTTTATTAAAAAGAAATAGGAAAAAAGTATGATCAAATTTGACATATCTGGTATTTTTAAAAAGCATTTGGCCATGAACTTTTTGGGTTGTCCATATTTAAATTTTGAGCCATTTTGACTTTGTTGCAGTAGTAATTTAATAAAAAAAAATTGTTTTTGGTGTGTGCTGAGAGTATTTGCATTTGGCCATTTTTGCGGGTTTTTGGCAAGTAACCTCTCCAACTCTCAAGTAACTGCTTCCCCTTCCTTGCTGTTGGCTACATTTAAAGGAGGAGAAAGAGAGACAGTCTCTTTGCAGCGTTCTTGTGGCAAGGTGTCTATGAAACCTTTAGTGGTATTCTTTGTTTCTATGGAAACAGCATATCTCATTTTTTATTATCCACCTTTTATTGTTTTCATTGCTATGTTAATGTATTACACACAGACCAATCCATTATGACTTTTAGGTCATAACAGGACTCTGACCAGAGAGACAACCAAACAAACATACTAATTTATATATATGATAAGATGTTCATAGAGCAGTGAAAAATGCACAAGCCTCTCAAGCCATTCATAGTGAGTTCACTTTTTATCTGGGCTTCAAATGTGAATATTTTATAAATAAAACTAGCATAGTTTACATAAAAAAATTGCTGTATTATTTACGCATGTATAAATGATACAGATATAAATTAAAGTGTAAATGCATTTATTGCAAACAATAAAACGCATGCCTCAAACAAAATTTATTTTTCTGTTGATATTTTCTTTTTTAAATAATTTTCAAACATTAAGGCAACAGAATTGGGTAAAAATGAATTTCTTTTTTAATACAAGAAAAGCGTCAGTTTTATTCATAAAAAATTTAGAGATGCCTGTATTTTCTGTCCTATGTAAACTGTAGTAGTAGTGATTTAGATGCAAACACACAGGCACATAGCTGTGTGTTTTATTGCATGCAAACACAGCCACAAAGCTTTGCATTACCCCCTTCCTCTCTTTCTGTTTTCTTTAGTAATGAAACCAACCCAAAAAACAAAAAAATGACACTGACTTTTATATAACTAGCCAAGGCCCGAAATTAATATTGTCATCCCAGAGATGGTAGAAAATGTGTCTGGAGCGAAAAGATATCTTCCCCGGGACAGCTTTGGGACGAAAGGGATTTTTTTTATAAACTATCACTTTAGCAAATTAGAAACTGAACATAGAGAGAGGGATGTGAAAAGGTATAGTTACATACATATAAACAGTATATGTATGTAAATGTATACTTTTTCACTTCCCTCTTCCTCTGTATATATTTGTCTGTGAAAGAGTGATTAGGTGGTGGAGTGGTAGCTGTAGGGCACCTAGACCTCAGTTCAAAGCAGGGTTGCCAAATTTGACCTTTTTGAAAAGCATTTGGCCATGAACATTTTGCATTGGCCATATTTATTTATTTATTTATTTTTTTTAATGAAACAAACTGAAATGAAACCAAACCATTATTATTATTTGTAAATGCCTGGGGGTCAAGTATTGCATGAAGGGGTCAATGGTCTTATTGCAATGTTTTTTAAACGGTTTGGCATATAGCAATTTCTTTTTGGTGTGCTTTGGGCCAGAAATGCCTCCAACTATCTGGCAACCCTGGCCAGTTCAAAGACAGAGAACTGAGAATGACACAGAATTTAGATTCTCCAATTTATTTGTTCTAAATTCTGTGTTTTTTTTTACAGTTTAGTAGGGCTGCAATTGACAATTCTTTTCATTATCGATTAATCTGTTGATTATTTTCTCGACTAATCTATTAGTTTCTCAGTTTTTATTTTTGTTAGATGAAGTATTATAAATCATTCTGCTCCCAGCTAGGCTCGGTGGCATAATTGGTAAAGCAGACCGGGCTAAACGGTGCTTCCCCTAGCTAGGGTATGTGGGTTCGAATCCCACCTGATGCTTATTGTTTATTTTATGATCAACACTATTTGCTCACTGCTGGAGGGTAATCGGTCTGAGCAAAAGTTGTGATAAAAAGCAACTAATAAAATTTAAATAATAATAATCGATTAGTTGTAAAATGTTTTCTACATGTTCTATAAAATGTCAGAAAATGGTGAAAATTGTCGATCACTTTTTCCAAAGCCTGTGATGACATCTTCAAATGTCTTGTTTTGTCCACAACCAAAAGATATTCAGTTTACTGTTATAGAGGACTATGTTGCCAATTAATTTAATAGTTAACTAATCAATTAATTGTTGCAGCTCTACAAGTTTACAGATAACTTTTCGGTTTTGCTTAAAACCAATTTATTTGAATGGAACAAAATAAATATAATTATTTATTTCCTCAACATGGTGTTTTTATTATGCTACTAATAACAAACAACTATAGATGATAATAACAAAGTAAGAAACATTTTGATTTTGGGGCAGTTAAAACTGTTTTTTGTGAAATCAGTTAATACTTATCTATAGGTTTACCCATTTCTTACAGCAATTTCAATTGCTATTTCAGCTAGTTAAGCTGAAATAGCAATTGAAATTGCTGTAAGAAATGGGTAAACCTATAGATAAGCAGTGTATGTTCACAATTTATGTTCGAACAACATAAATTATTTTTGATACATCTTATCACCAAACAGTTTTAGTTTGAAAACCGACCTTCCTGATTGTAAAGTTTCACACCATCGCTCATTCAATGCTAAAAACGGCTCAAAAATAAAGTGATATGTGACAAGAAAAAAAAAGGTTAAAAACTCGTAAGAAATATTTAATCTAAAGATTATTATGCCCATTTCTCCATAGGCCCGGATCATATAGTAAAAATGGTCACCTCTGTAAGATTTAATATATTCATTAATGAAAGTTAATTCACTATTTGCAAACGGATATTATTGTTCTTTTAATACTTTGCGTTTTCGGAAGTTTAGAAGCTGCTGCTTTTCTACATTTACACAATAAAGACCGTAAATTAAATTAACTGCAATAATTCATAAGTAACTCAAAACGATCATTCATTACACAACACATTTCTGACTAGTTTTACTTTTCCTCATCTGTTTTTACTGTTTTTATCAACTTTTTGAAAAAAATGTTTTAGACTATCCATTTTTCAGGCATTAAATTTAACAACTAAAGAATGGAAGCAGTAAATAAATAATGGTTTAGAATACTTCATCATCAAAAAAGTAAATATATCTAAAATTAAATTAAAAACACCAATATAGAAATGACGCTGAACTACGACGTGAAAAATCAGCTGACGAAAATTTCAAAAACTAATTTGCTAAACGCCTTACCCAGGCTTACATCCCTACCTAGAGACAATTTCATGGGGTTATGTTGAGTAGTTTTTGCGGTAGGCGAGTACATGCGGACGGAAGGATGGATAGACTTTTAGTGAATTATAATAAGATAAGCTATTCTGTTATCATATAAGTGCACTGAAATGACAGACAGCTTGTGATAAAAGATACAGAGAGAAAGCAAGTTTCATGGTCAACAAATGAATGAAGGTTTGAACTGCAGTTCCACTCTACTAACAGGCCTTCTTTTTGCATCTACCTGTAGTGCATTGGTTAACATCATGGCGTTATGCATGGTTGATAGTGAGTTCAGTCATTATTGCATATAACTAAAATTTACAAGGGGTATTTATTTGTGTTCTCAATGAATACATGTACTGGGAAAATATCAGCTTGACAAAATGTTAGATAAAGAGGAAATCATTGAAGTCTGACTGCTTGGGTATTTTAAACAGGAAGTGTATAGTGACACCATAACTAAAAGAAAGAAATGTTTTTGTTGATATTGTTTGTATTAATGGGTGGAGGTGGTGGGTTGCAACGATACGTTTTTATCACGATACAGTTCGGGAAGGCAATCTATACCGAAAGCGAAGGAGAGTGAGACTAAAAAAGGACGGGGTAGGGGTAAATAAAATGGAATGAATGGGATAAGAGTTGTAGCAGAGGGAGGTGAAGGGAAAGTGGACTGGCTTCATCGCAGCAGACACTACAGATTATTAAAAGGTGGGGAGGGGGGATGAAATAGTAAATAAGATTTTAAAACAGTCAGTGCTACGTTGTAATTTATGAAAATTTCTTTTTCTTTTTTTATAGTAAAATAATTGGTCTTTTCCCTTTCTAGCCCCCCAAAACAAACTTCAGAACATCCTTACTATAATTTGAGAAGTGTGTGTACCGAGATAACTCGACAACTGTCCATAGTACAAAGTTGATATTCGCCAGATATGTTGGTCAGCACACCGGTCATTGTAGTGTCAAGTTTGAAGTCATTTGGATCAGCGGTTCTCGATCTAATTTAAAAAGTTGGTTTTTAAAAAAATTAGATCTTTTATCTAGATATAATATACTACGTCACCAGCGTTCGTGAGCGTGGGTTTATAAATTTAAAATGTAAGGATTTTTTTTTTTTTTTTTTTTTTTACAATGCTTTTTTTTTTTTTTCTCATCGTAAAAGAAGGTACAAGAAATAATTTATTTCATCAATGTGGAATAATCTTTAGATAAGAGTATTTTCTCACTTTTTATTTATTGATCTAAATTTAGATATTAAATATCTAAATTGACAATACTGAGAAGTAACCGAAATTTTGAATAAGCTAAAAATAAAAATAAAATCGTTAAGGAAATGTTGTGTATCAACAAACTGAAAAATATTGTGATATACCAATGTACCGGGGGAATCGTTGGGGGCGGGGGGCATTTAGCAATATAACATCTAAGCAAGGTAAGCTGTGAAGATAATCAGTTTCTATCCTACTAATGCTTAAAGTGATCTCAGGAGTAACCATCAAGCTAATTTTTAAGTTTCTTTTTTGTACAAGTTTCACAGCAGTTACCCACCTAGCGACCCACTTTTGACAAATCCTTCTCCTTTTGTGATTTATAATTACAATGATTGAAAAGTTAATGCTAAAGGAGTCCCCTCATTCAATACGGTTTTTATTTTATGATAACTTTCTCATTACTTTAAGATGTTAATAGAAAGACACACAAAAAGATTTTAATTAAAGAAAAGATATTAGAATGTTAGATAACTTTTATGTTAGTGTATCTGTAAGATGAACCATTGCAAAGTGAAGTGTACAATTAATAAAGATTAATGTATATGAACATTTTTAATCAATAAGAATATTCTCAATATGAAAATCTACTTATGTCTGCTTTCAATTATGTAAGGATGAGGTCACATCTCAATTTCCCATACATAGATTTGGAAAATAATGTTGGGATGTTTACATTTTTATTTTATAAGGAATTGTTTTCATCTTTGTTAGCCTGAAAAATTGCTTAAAGGCAATACCAGCTGTTGTTTGACACAAGTTTTCACAGAGAGATCTCCAGATGCTGTTAAGAGGGAGGTTGATGCAAGTGACAGCCAAGTATTTTGGCTTAATTTCACTTGCTTGAAGCATGTAATGTAATATTGTTTAAGCATCATAAGTTTATCGTCTATTGACCTAACTTTGGACTCCTCTTGTTTGATAACTTTTGTGCATCTTGTCAAGTTAAGGATAATGTTTTCATTGTGATGGTTTTCTGTGCTTAATCTTTGATCTTTGGATCAAGTGCTGGCATTGACTGTTTGAAAATCGGTTGTTCACAATGTCATTCATGGTTATTACTTTTAAGTTAAGTAAGAATACTATTGTCAATATTAAATTGTATTTTGTGTTTTGTGTTCATTGAATAAATGGCAAAGAGGGGTTGAATGGTTTGTTTTTTGCTTCTTATTAATTTGGTTCAGTTGAACTTTCTGTATATTATTAGCATCAGTAGCTGACTAGTCTCTCATCAGATTATTGTCTGTTGTTTAACTTGGGTAATAAAGATGTTCCAATGGTGAATGTATTACTCTAATTGGATTTGGATGCAAAAGATTCAACTCAGATATTTTTCAAACCAATGAAGCTGGTAAGAAGTTTAAGAAGCATTCTGAGATTATTGTCCTTGAATAAGAAAAACTGCTGCTCTATAGTTAAAGCAGATTAAATGGTTTGGGATGGGTCTTAGCTGATCCCATCCAACTTACATGTCTCTCTCTCTCTCTCTCTCTCTCCCTCTCCCTCTCCCCTTTGAGTTTCAGAAATTATTTGGGTGGGGTTTAAGGGACCTGACTTTTTGCTTCTGTTTACTTTACTGGTATTTTTCTTACTACAAATTGCTCTAATGCTATTTCTTTGTTCTAAAAGTGCAATTACATCCAGTTTATAAATGGCTGAACAATGACTTTTTATGGGATAAATCATTAACTCTAATATTTATGCAAAAGGAAATGAATTAATATCCAGCCATCAATACAGAAGAAAATCTTGTTCATATTCATCAACTCTAAGGTTATGTGAATTCCACTTTATTGAGAGTTACCATCATCAGATGAATACATTTGCAGAAAAAGCTAATAATTTATAGCAGTCTTCACATTTCAATGTGTGTAATATGCATTAACAGATACATAGATGTTGACTGACCTAGCTTTGACCTAGCACCTAGTTTTTATACACTTGACTGACTACTGACCTAGTTTGTTTTTAAAAAACTTGGTCTGGGTGGGAATTTGAGGAATAAACAATTGAGGTTCACGTTCTTGGAGATTTTTCGTCTTGTTTCTTGGTTGTTTTCTTTCTACGAAATCTCATCTCCTTTCCTTTCTCGGTTTATACTCCCAGATTATATGTAAGACTTCAATTTAGTTTTCAGTAAGGTTTTTTGCCTTAACATAAAGCTTAATAGATTGACCTAGTTTTGACCAACTACTGACCTAGTTTGTTTTTAAAACTAGGTACCCGCTATGTTATGTTTAATATGGCATTTGGTATTTCTATGGAAACTGGATGTAATGTATGCAACATTCATATAAAACAGTTTGATATACACTGAATTGCAGGAATTTCTATTGGCTCTTGTTTATTAGTTACTAGGTATTACACATGAATAAATTCATAGATATATTTTGATTTCTTTGAGATAATTCTTTCTTTCTTTTTTTTTTTTTTTTTTTTTTTTTTTTTTTTAAATAGAGAAGAAACTAATATATAAATTACTGCATTTGGTAAAAATACCTACCCATGTTTCTGTGGAGTTTGAGCAGTTTCTTCACATTCTCTTACTTTAAGACTTACATCTGAGGTTTTATTAAAAAGTGATTGAACTCGTTTAAGTGCAAGAGTCCATTGTTTGAAATGGTGGGTAGGAGATATATTTTATCAGCAAAGTTGTTACCTTTAAGTGGAAGTCCATTGTTACAGAAAGAAATAGAAAAAAATTACTGTTCATTACCTCTGCCAATGAAGTTGGATATATATATGTATTCGGTCGCATATTTCCAATACATTACTTTCATGAACTTTTTTTATTGGCATTTTATTTTAATTGAATCTTTTTTAAATATTTAAATTCATTTTAAACTAGTATCTTTGATATTTTCTATAGTTTTGAGAAGGGTCATTGATATTCAAATGGTTCTTCGGACGATTGAACTCCTTCTTGTTGTTTGTGTTGTTAACTGGGAGGAAGTCCAGATTATTGACAGAGAACAATGTTAGAAGCAGAGAAAAATCAAAGAAGCAGCTCACATCAAAATGTCGACTAAATGCATTAGTCAGACAAATGTGGAGTTCAACATGTGGCTTCCGCTTCTCAACAGACCTAAACCCGACAAGACAAAGATTCACCCGGGCCATGCATTATAAGAGTTCCCCCTTTTAAAAATAAAACTTCTGTTTACCCCCATCACCCTCGGATTCTACACCTGAAGAAGGCCAAAGAATGGATCGGCCGAAACGTTGTGTTTACAACACAAACGAGTTCAAACGTCCGAAGGACCATTTGAATAGTATCTTTGAGTTCAAAAACATGAATTACAACATATACAATAACAGCTGCTTATCAACAAATTATATTAATTTCAAAAAACCTCTTCTAGATAGATGAACCTGAAGTAAGCTATGAGTCCCAATGTAGAAGGAATTGATCACTTCCATCTCTCAAGGATGAATCTTCTATGTAGAATACAATACCATTGCTGGTACTTAGTTATTGACCTGGTTGACATACACCCGACAGATTACTGACCTAGTTCTTCTTTTAAAGACTAGGCCAGAGTTGGAATTAAGAAATAAAAAAATCGAGAATCTCATTCTTAGAAATTTCTTATCTCTTTTTTTTTCCCCAACAAAATCTCATTTCTCGATTTATACTTCCAGCTGATATGTAAGACTTCAATTTTAGCTTTCAGTAAGGTTTTTTTCCTTAAGTTAAATAGTTTGACCTAGTTTTTGAGTGACTACTGACCTAGTTGTTTTGTTGTTTTTTTTTTTCCATGCCAAAATTTGACCGACTACTGACCTAGTTGTTTTTTTAAAACTAGATACCAGCTATTACATTACATATACTATCGTTCTTGAATGTTGGTTAGCCAATACATTTTTCTAGTAAAAAGATATTGCAATTAATTGTTCATCAAACAGTATTTTTTTTTTTTTTCTCTCTTAGATGGAAATAAATGTTAGTTATTTCCTGTGAAGAATGAATTTTTATGAGTTGACTTTTTAGAAAAGAGATATAAATTGGAGATGATTGAGTGGGGACCCTTGGTTATTTCAATGCTCTTATCTATTCAAATCCATATTAACCCCCACAGTGGCTGGCTGTTCAGTAAACTGATAAAGCGTTCGCCTCCCAAGACAGAACTTAGGAAAAAAAAGCATGCCTTATATGCAAAGAAAATATGGCATATTTCATATCATTTGCTTTCCAGTGTTGGTAAATTTGAAGTTTTTTATACAGAGCCTGTAATACATTTGGTGAAAATATCTAGCCATGTTTCTGTGGGGTTTTCATCACATTCTCTTACTTCACAACTTCAAAGCTGTTAATAGTGTAATTAAATGTTTGTCTTATTATTTCTTTCTGAGCTTTTATTAAAAAGTGACAACTTGTTTAAATGGTCTGAGAAACAAACAGAAAAAATCGCCCTGTTATATAAATATTAGGTTGGTGCAAAAATAATTGATTTTTGTTATTTTAAACTTTGATGCTTATTTTGGAATAAACCATTATTTAACTATGTTCGTGGAAGTATTGCCAGGAAATCGACAAAATGCGCCAAGAACTGCAACATTTACGTCCATATTGGTCAATCAAAAAGGACCAATTCTTCTTCATGACAACGCCCGACAGCATGTAATGCAAATGACTGTGCAGAAATTGAACGATCTAAGCTACAAAACTACCTCACCCAACTTACTCACCAGACCTCTCTCTGACTGACTACCACTTTTTAAAGCATTTTGACCACTTACTGCAAGGAAAGGTCTTCAACAACCAAACAGCAGCTCAAAACGCTTTCAAAGAATTCATTGGTTCCAGGACCCCAGAATTCTATGCTTCCAGAATAAATGGGCTTGTTTCTAGTTGGCAAAAATGTGTAGATTCTGAAGGTTCTCATTTCGATTTGTAACTTTTATTCTAAGCTGAGATAT
Source organism: Architeuthis dux (assembly GCA_006491835.1). Classification (NCBI taxonomy): domain Eukaryota; kingdom Metazoa; phylum Mollusca; class Cephalopoda; order Oegopsida; family Architeuthidae; genus Architeuthis; species Architeuthis dux. Next base: position 1,546,340 of record VCCN01000667.1, read on the forward strand.
ACTGCATTAAAGTTGATGGTGAAAAACCACAATTATTTTTACACCAACCTAATAGTTTATATTTTAATGTGATGACAATAGAAAGAAATTTCTGTGGTTGATAAAGATTCAATGGATTTTTCTGCAAATTCGTTTATAGATAGGTTTCCATACCATTTATTCAGATGACTTGTTCATCTCATAATGAACACAGCTGAAAAAAATATATGGTGAGCACAGGTTAGTTGAAACGAATACATAGGTTAGTGTTAGTAATATTGTCTAGTTTATTTGATTACAGAGAGTGTATCTTTAATTCTTAGAGTTATTTAATACTTACTACACTTGATGTAATGATTGGAGAATGTACTGATATCAAATGCTAAATCAACTAATTTATTTCATGACATTTAAATGTAAAATTATTACAAAACTGATGTTGAAAAACAAAAACATGATATCAAATAGAATACTAATCGTGATATTCAGCAAGTATTATATATAGGTAAGATATCCTTGCTAATCGAACAAAATTAAATAAGGCTTTTAAAGAATAGAACCCTGATAAATGAAAGTATGTTAAAGAAATAGAACAGTCAGATGAATTATAATAATATACAGGTAAACCTTGATTAGTGCTGTTAATTTGTTCCCAAATTTTCTGTACTGTTCGAAACTGCACTCTTCAAGGTCTTTTTGTTTTCTCAGCTGATATTTAGTTACATTAATTTGTACAGCAATACTGTATCCATACTACATCATAACCCGAACTAATCAAAGTATTCCTGTATTTTAATATGAATGTTTATTTGGCTTTTGCTGCAGTAAAATTTAAGCAGGGAAGATCTGATTTTGTTGACAAAACCTAGTTAAAACATGGAGTTTGATAGGTTTCCATACCATTTATTCAGATGACATGTTCATCTCACAATAAACACAGCTGAAACAAATATAAGGAGAGCACAGGTTAGCTGAAACAAATACATAGGTTAATGTTAGTAAATTTTCTATGAGTTTTATAAGAATTGAGTTTGATAATTAAGGGCTTTGACAAAACATGATAAGATTGTCAAGGAATAAAATAAAATAATAAATATTCATCATGGTAGTCTTTTGGACAAAGATCTTTTTTTTTTAATGATTATTGTAGCATTGCAGTCATTATGTACATTATTGTTATTATTTCTGCTGTGCCCAGTGAACTTTGAAAAATTATTATTCAAATTCTTCCCTCCTAAAATATGGTTTGAAAAAAATTCTCACAAGTTGAAAAGGTTATTATTTCTGCTTTTTCTTTATACTAGATGGACACATGATAATTCCACGGGTGTTAACAACTGAGATTATCCATTATCTCATGCCTCTGCCCTTCTCTCACCCTACACCTGTATCTTCTCATTCTTCCCCCTTATCCCTTCCAATCTTTGTTGCTGGTCTATGATTTTATCTAAATGTCATACAAACATGGATTAGTTTCATATGCAAAAGTTTTCCTACCCTTCTTAGTAAACTACTTAACTTTCTCTTCTGCCCCCTTCCTTCTTACTCCTGTATCAAACTACCTAACTGCCCTTTCTCTTCCTACCCTTTCAGTAAACTATGAAACTTCCTTGTTTCCCTTTCTTTCTAAATAAAATAAGTAATATTTTTATTTCTTTAATTTATAGTAAAAAAGAAGAAATATATTTTCATAAAAAATTACTCTGGTTGGCTAAACTGAATCTTAACCCGGATATTTTACAAACTTGTAATTCTGTAACATAACAAAGAAATGAATTCCTTTGTCGTCTGCTTTATTCAAATTTCTACATTCCAAATTCTGTCTCTCGTGGTTGGTCAGTTTTTGAAAGATGTTCAATATATACTGTGAAAGAATATTTTTCGCTATCAGCTACAATTGATATCATCTTGTATATTCATGATTCCTATTCACATACCTGTTTGTTTCCTACACAGGCTACCAGTTTAGCCAAGATTTATTTTAGTCTAGATGAAAAAGTAGGTTTACAGGAACCCCTCGGATTTCTTTTTGCCACCTGTTTTTTTTTTTTTTTAAATCCTTGAAGAGTCTATTTTATGATTCTGCCTGTTCCCAAGCTGAAATAATGTCCCAAGTGGTTCATTTTTAACCATATATAACATCTAGTACGGTTCTGAAACGTGACACTGAAAAGATAGAACATTGTATAACTTTTGAAGTAAACAGCATACAGAGACAAATGAACACATTTTTCCATACAATTCTGACAAAGAATTCGGAAAAATGGATATTAAGATATAAACACATCTTGTCTCTATTTCAGGACAAAAACAGCAAAAAAGCTAAAGAATGTTGAGAAATCCGATTAAAAGTTTTTATATATAAACTAGATATCATCTGTTTGTCCTGTAATTTGTTTTTTTCTTAATCCTTGAAGTATCTACTTTATGATTCTGCCTGTTAACAGGTTGTAATAATGTCTGCCAGGGGTTCATTTTAACCCTATATTACATCAAGTGTGGAACCGAACCTGGACACTGTTCTGATTTGGGATAAATTGCGCAGATCAAGGCATTTTAGGGTAGAATTTGTCATTCAGTTGAAATAAGATAATTCAATCTGCCAGGTGACATTCACCATTTTTTTGTTATTACTGAAGAGCTCATTCAAAATCAGAAACAAAATTGCATTTTTCTGCCAGTGATTCTGAATGTGACAGCATAACTCAAGAACCACACATGTTCCCATGAAATCTTTTGTGTGTATTAATGAGACCCCAGGCATGTTTTTAGTGAGTTAGTTTTTGAAAATTCCTAAAAACAATGTTAATAATAATAGTTTGGGGTCTGCGTTCGTGCTCATACCATTCCTGTAGAATTTTGAACAAAATAGGGTCAACCTGGAAAATGTAAATAAATTGACATGATATATCATTGGAAAGAGAATTTCATCAGCTTTCCAACGGTGTATATTGTCAATTTGTATCTGTTGAATTAGAATTACAGCCAAAAACGAGAAGGAAATCTTAAGTGTACTTGTATGGTGGTTTGATTGGCATAGCGGTAATGGCGCAGACAATAGAATCGGCGACCAGAGTTTATGTTCACTTTGCACTAATGCTTTGGGAAGGGCATGAATCCACCGTATCTCCCATCTATGGGTAAAATAGCAGAGCAGATTGGGCTCTCTAGCCTTGGGAAGGCAACCAGTTTGGAGCCCCTTTTAAGATGATTTGACATCCATCCGGCAGCTCTTGCAGGAGATGGAGTCCTTCACATGCGTAATTAGTGATGTACCAGAATATCAATCCGGTCGGATATCCGGTGCTGGATTCACAATTATCACTGACACCATGTGAATCCAGCACCGGGTTGATATTCCAGTACATCACTGTGTAAAGTATGGCCACGTTTGGATGAAGTCGATGTTGTGCAGGCCAAGATACTGCGAAAAATGGTGGGTGCTGACAATATACTGGACTCCCTCAAAAGTAGACCTTGAATGCCTGCCCCTCTCAAGGTCTGTCTCATCCCCCCATGTACTTCAGAGTTGCTAGAAGAGAGCAGACCAACCAATATTCGAGAGGCCCAAACCTTATGATCAGGGAATGGAATGGGAGAAGACGGATGTTAGAACACATCTGGATGGTTGGACCCATCCTCCCTCCTCTTGTTGGGGTACTGGTTCAGAAAGGAGCGTCTTGGGGAGGTGGCAGATCGCTCGGAGACTGGAGGAGGAGGGACAGATAGACTTTGATAATTTGATGATGATGAATAGTTCAGGGTACAAAAGCTTTAATTAACACTCAACATAAGGGTTTCAACTCAGATGGTGTGAGGCCAACAGAGATTACAGGACAAACAGTTGATATCTAGTGTATATATGAAAAGATATCAAATCCTCAACATTTTTTTGCTGTTTTTGTCATGAAATAAGATGAGTTTGAATCTTGACATAAATCATTTCACTGAATTGTTTGTGTCAGATTTATGTGGAAAATGTGTTTATTTGTCCCTGTATATTGTTTACTTCACAAGTTATGCGATTTTCTTTCTTTCTTTTTTGGGGTGTCTGGTTTGGGTTTGCTCTATTTGTAATATAGGGTTTAAATGAACCGAATCGGACATTATTACAGCCTGTTAAGCAGAATTAGACACTTCAAGGATTAAGAAAAACAGATTTCAGGACAAGCAGTTGATTATGAAAACATATAATCAGATCTTTCAACATTTTTCTTTTTTTGCTGTTTTGTCCTGAAATAGAATCAATGTGTTTGTGTCTTAATAATAACCAGTTTTCTGAATTCCTTGTGTCAGAATTTATGAAAAAAATGTGTTCATTTGTTTCTGTATGTTGTTTACTTGACAAGTTATGTGATTTTCTATCTTTCCAGTGTCCGGGTTCAGAACTGCACTAGGTGTCATGTATGGTTAAAAATGAACCCCATGGGACAATAGACTTCTAGGCATGTTAGAAATTGTCAACCAAAACTGTCAACATAGGTTTCGTCAGTTTTCAAGTTGGTATGGCTGACTATGTATGTATCATGCGTACAGGCCACACAAATGAAGCTAGGGGGCTGAAAATTTAAACATTTACTCATTGAAGAGGTCTAGAAGAAACTTTTCTTTTTTTTTACCCCCACCCCATAATAGGTTTTTAGTTGGGGGGTTCAATTTGCAATGTAAGTTTCTGCCAAATTGATCCCTTAGTTTGTATCTGGCAGCATTCATGCTTGTTTTGTTTTTTAAATTCAGACTTTTAGTGATCACTACTAGTGGTCGACCGGTATGGATATTTAGAGAGTCAGTATGTTTTTGTTTAGTTATAAACACTGTATAGTCTACTTCAATATTTACCCTTTATTTTATTCCCCTCCCATACAGCTAAAGAAACCTAAGCTTAAAAACCTTCGCCTGCCTTTCCTCCATACCCCCTCACTTTGTGTTGTACGGTCATATCTCTGGACTTTACTACCCCACCTCCGACTCGGTCAACCCTTTGATCTCGCCAAGCAGAATTCATGAAAAATGACATGCTTTTTTTGCTCCCTCTCTTTCAACCTTTCAGTTTTAATTTTAAACTAAAAGGTACAAGAAAGAATAAAAATCGTCCGATTCCAATTATCTCAAAATGATAAATATCGGCCTGATTAAACAGCTGGCCTATCAATTGGTCGACCTCTAATCATTACCCAACAAAGAGCGAGAGAAGTAACTTATTCATTGATCACCCCCTTTTCCACTTTTTTAATTGATCACCCCCAACACAGCATACTGCCAAAAGACAGTCTATTAGGTGACTAACCAGACCAGTTTCTTGAACTTTTCAATCTGAATCTCCTCTTCTTCTATTCAAGTTGTGTCCCAATATTTTGTAATGATTTATCAGATTGCAAATCCTTAATTGATTTCAATTGGATCAAATTAAATTGCTGTCTAATTGCATAAGTAAATTTAGCTTTTAGGGTTGCTTTCCACAATCTCTACTTTGAGAATCTTTCAGAAAGACCTTCAGTTTTCCATTTGCATTTAAATTGATTTTGCTACTTCTGCTCTTTAAAGAATCATGATTTTATGATTTCAAATTAAACCTTTCTATTTCTGAATTATATATAACTATGACAGTCCCGTTCCAAAGGTGCATGTTTGGAAGGGGCTGGACTTTATGGTGTGTGGAGCAGCCTGTCATAATTGTGATGTAAAATAATTTTCCATCTGTTATTCTTTAATATTTTATTTATTTTTATTAGATTTTTTTAAAAAATCCAAACATGTTCAAACTTGACACTGCACTGCCTTGTATGCTGACTAATATATCTGGCGAATGTCAACTTCGTACAATAGCCAGTTGTTGAGTAATCGCAGTGCATACACACACACACACACACACACACACACACACAGATTTCTTCATTATATATAATTTCTTATTGACCATATATTTTTCTCTGTTGTATGCCAAATTTATATTTATTACAACCTTGTAATTTTTTTTCTCTTTTAGGAGCATCATTTGCAACGAGCTCTTTCTGCCCAGCAAGTCTATGGAACAGCAGAAGCCTTGGTCATCCCTATTCCAGAAGTGGTACAAGTATCTGATAAATATGAAACCTATTATAAAGAAGATTTCAAACCAACAAAACAATATATTCATGTTCAAGGTGAGTTTTAAATACATAATGGATGACAGGAAATTAATTCTGTTCACTTCAACTTATGAATTTATGTCTCTGAAATTGCAATATCAAAAGCATCGGATTCTTCATCCCTATAACTCCATCAAATCAAAGCTATATTTTCTTAAATTCCATCATTTTCTATCAGTTTTATTTCTCATGTAAATAAGTGGTCTTATGCTTAAAGTTTTTTTCAAAGAAATCATAGTTGCATATATTATATAGATTATTAGAAACCATCAACCAAAACTGTCAACATAGGTTTTTTCAGTTTTTAAGTTGGTCTGGCTGGCTGGCTGGCTATGTATGTATCACGTGTACAAGCCACACCAAGGGAGTTAGAGGGTTGAAAATTTGAACATTTACTCAATATTATGTCTAGAAAAAAAGCTTTTTGTCCCCCCACCTCCCATTTTAGGGGGGTGTTCAATTAACAATGTAAGTTTATGCTAAATTGGCCTCAGTTTGTGTCTGGCAATGTTCACACTTGTTTGAAAATTCAGACTTTTTAGTGATCACCACCGAACAAAAGGCAAGAGAAGTAACTTATTCATTGATCACCCCCTTTTTCCAATTTTTTAATTGATCACCCTCAACACGGCATGCAAAAGACATTCGTCATGTGACTATTGCTATTGAGTTACTAACCAGACCTGTTGTTATTAATTTTTTACTATTTGTTTCATCTTAATTCATTTCGTTGCTTTTTATTGCAACTTTACTCAGGCCATCAATCTACGGCAGTTAGTAAACAGTGCAGATTGGAAATATAGTCTCTTAGTGAGACTTGAATTCACAAACCTTTTGCCTCAGGGAAGCCTGGTTAACCATACCAGCTGCTCTTAACGACTGAGCAACAAGAACTCTACAGTTTGGCATGAGATCAAATCTAACTCGTAAACTCACTCTTCATTCTTCCCTGATCTCTCTCGGGGCCATATTTGTTATTGTTTTTACACTAGTTCTATTAGCAGAAGTATTATCTTTATAAAGATTAATATTATGTAGATTATTTTCCACCTGCTTCAAGTCTTTAAAAGACATTGGAAGAAGAGGTTGTTTCTCATTTGCAGCCACCAGAACTCAGAAATGTCAGCAAATGATGAGCTTTCATGATGATTAGTTACTAATATCTATTTAAGAATTTAAATTTCATTATACAGTCCATTCAAATCTTTTTAATATTTTTATTCTCACTCGCTTAAAGGCTGTCTTCATTGGGCATTAAGCTCGATGTAGTCATTTCCTTTGTATCAAATTAATTATATAAGAATTTTTAATAACTGCGCTATATTGGGGGACGCAAACTATGCTATAACAAACCACGTTATATTGGGGGACTCCTGTACCAATATGATAAATTTGTTTTGGATTTGTACAATATATATATATATATATTGCAAAGTACCAATGTAATAATATGAGGTCAGCTAAAAAAACTAACTTCCTAAAGAAAGTGTCAGAACAAAATATTCTGTCATAAAAATTCACAATTGACATGGGCATAAAATCAGGGTCCAGTTCTGTATTGTAATTGTATAGTAAATCAAACCCCTCTACTAAAACATAATGTACCATGTGAAAATCATCCGGATTTGTTTTATTCTCAAGATGTGGGGCTAAAACAATTCTGCCTACCATGTGTCATTTTTGGTTATGGTAACATACATACATAGCCACCCACAGAAAAACTATCATTATTATAAAGATGACCTGTACAGTCTCTCTATACATAGTCCCCTGTACCACGTCTCAGGGGCACCCATGTTTTCATGGGTGTGTCTGGGGGAGATAGCCTGATGAAGCCCATCCCTCTCCAGGATTCCTCAATCCTTATTTTTATGCTGAGTACTTAGCAGAGAGGCATTGAGTACCATTTTTAAAGTCTTTGGTATGACTGCCATGGATTGAACCCATGACCTACCGAACTGGAGGCAAGCACTCTACCACTAAATGATATCGCCATGCTTCAACTGAACAGTTCTTTACCTTTTAAAACAATAAACTATAGTTTACTGAAACTTCATTTTTATGGACATCTTTTATATTGAATTGTAAAGGTAACGATTTTAAGTTGTACACCAACCCTCACTCTTTTTCCTCTGATCGAATGTGTAGAAAATATTTTCATTGAAAATAAAAATAGTTGATATATTTTTTAAAAATATTTTTGATTTTTTTTAAAAAAAGTTGCAAACCATGAATTAACATGAAAAGATTGCATTTTTAATGAAATGGCTCTTAGCAGCAAATAACAAACCTTATAGTCACTTGTACTTTAATAGTAATGATTATTGTGTTTGTACATTATGTTCCTTGCTTTAAGCAACAGTCAATGGGTGTTTAGAAAACAGGTAATTTTCAGCTTTTAATAATAGCAGTATTGTTAACTTATTATTATACTAAATGTTAGCCAACAATGTAATTAAAGGCACAGTAACAGATGTAGTGGGTTCTTTAGCGTTGATGAGAAATCAGTCATACATGAAAGAAATTCCAAAGGCAACTGGCTCAAGGCTTCATTCCTTGTGCCAGATTGGCAAAGCTTCTTACCAAAATCATACACAGGTCTAATTGAACCAAAAGGCCCAGTCACTCAACAAAAGGATATAAATTATATTACAAGTTGATCCTCTTAAATCTGGCAAGCTTGGGACCTTTTAAGACCCCCTTTTTTTTCTTTTTTCAATAAAAAAATTTTGCCTCTTTAAATCCTACACAGTAGACAATCCGACCTCACAAACTCTTTACAGATGTTCCTTCGTCTAATGTTTTAGACATCCTGAAGGGCTAAAATACAGCTGAATTTATGAAATTAACAGGACTGTGTCACCAAAACACTCAGTGTAAACAAAGTTTGGCACCTTAGCACTGTTAACAGCAGCCCCCTGGTAGTATATTCACAAACTGATGGTGGCAGATTCAAAATGTGTGGGGACCATGGGAGTTGCCGGACCACAGAGAGATTAAAGAGGTTCAACCTGTATTCTAGTTTAAGGCGATCTAAAATGAAGCTTGTCTTGTATCCTCACCATAGATTTGTACTAAAGTTTTCATTTGGAACCAAATCAAAAATTTCATTTTATTTTATTAAGTTTTGTAATGTTATGAAATTATTTCTGAATAAAAGTCGATATTGTCTCCTAAAAATAAAATCCTTTGTAAATACAGTTTCATTATAGTATTTATTAGTTGGAATAATTTAAATAATGTTTTTATATGAATATTTTTCTGCTCCAGAAACAGAATTAACTTCTTTCTTACCTGTAAAATGACAGACTTGTTTATTAAAGACAGTTATTGAAGTTTTAAAAGTTATTACTTATAGCAGTGGTTCCCAACCTTTTCATTACCAAGAACCCCCTTTATTTAAATGGATTTCCCATGGATCCCAGACTTTTGGGGAATCCTGCACATGAGGCATATTTTCAACAGCTGATTGCTTATCTTGTAGTAGGTGTAAACTATTTTTGACATTTTGATGGTACGGGAGCAATACAAAGGATATGTCAATGTCGGAGCGAATGAAAGCAGAAAACTTGACCATTTTATTAAATTTAACTACAAAGGATATAGGTCGGTGTTAGAGTTATGGTTATATAAGTTAATTACGGAACAAATGAAAGTAGCAAACTTGTCATTATCGCGATGGTAGTTTCGCCACTGAAATTCTGAGAGATGTCTGGAACAGAGCTCTAGATGTGGCACCAAAATATGTCAAAAATAGTTTACGCCGCTATACCACAAGATAAGCAATCAGCTGTTTAAAATATGCCTCAAGTACAGGATACTCGGCCGACAAAGGTCTTCCTACTCAACAAGTTAATGGACCCCCAGTAAATACAATTGCGGTCCTACGATTGGGAACCACTTATAGTGTCTAATGTTATTTTGCTATATATAATCTCTGCAAGAATGCTAATTATCAGAAAGGACCATTTAATAATAATAATAGCCATCTAAATTATGGGGCTTGCTGCTCTCTGATGTATTACAAGTTAATGATTACCTGTGTCTATAATAATTTCTCTTTCATTTATTTATATATATATATATTATACACATACACACACATAGTAGTCCCTCCAATTTCACGGACTTGATTACAGTAACCTTCGCTGTAAGTTATAGCGAGGGTTTACTGTTATAGTATAATAGATTAATAGGGGGGAGGGGTTGTCATTAAAGCAGAAAGTTTGTTATACCCTATGGTTGCCTCTCGTTTGGTAAATAAGTAGTAACTTCGGTAGTTTCATCTTTTAACGAACATCGTTTGGTAAATAAGAAAGTTGATGGTCCACGTGTTTGCCGCATTTATTGAACTTTGTTCAGTAAATCCAAAGTCAGTTCAATTCGTTAAAGCCAAAATTTGTTATTTCAAAGTTCGTTATAGCGACAGTTTACTGTATTTGAGGTTTTTTATCAATAAAGGGAAGCTACTCTCACAGACTTTTGAGGAGAAAAAAAGAATTTGAAAATTAGTGAGCGCAATAACAAAAAGTAACAAACGCTGAATACAAAGTAACCCAAAATGTACTTTTGTTGCAATCAGCACAAGGCAGACATTTAGGCATGTTTTGTGGTTCTGAATGCTATATTTCAAGAAAAAAATTGTTAAATAAATTAAACCGGGTATTCTTTTTCTATTCTAACATTTTGTTCAGAAACAATCAAGGAGATTGAAAAGGCTAACTAACATTGTTATTTGGAAGAGTTGCCAAACTAGTTAGTTAAATAGCCTCAAACTAGACCAATGTACATTTTGGAAACAATGCAATTAAACGCAAGAATACAGAGCTTGTGCTTGTTCAAATACTTATATGTAGATATAAATCAAGTACAAATTAGTTACTTGGTTTATATCTACAAATAAGTATTTGAACAAGCACAAGCTCTGTGTTCTTGCCTTTAATTGCATTGTTTACATATATGTACATTGGTCTAGTTTGGGGCTATTTAACTAACTAGTTTGGCAACTCTTCCACATAACAATGTTAGTTAGCTTATTCATTCTCCTTTATTGTTTCGGAACAAAGTTTTATAACACACATAGATAAGCAAAATAACTATTTCATATCAATAATCTTCATAAATTCATGTCTTGTGTTGATTCCAATAAAATTTAGTTATTCTTGCATAAAGTTCCTGTTCTTAACTCTTAAAATCAAACCATATAAGCAAAATTTCTGTTTGTTCAAATACTTACGACAGGTACTGTACACAGACACAAAAATGTTCTTCTTCACTTTTGACTCCTTAAAGTAGGGGAGTGAAGTTTACCTGAGCTCCCGCGGAGAAAAGCTCAAATTAATTTCTGCCTACATTCTAGTATAGCACCCTCCCCCCATCTTTGCCCAGATTTGGGTACAAATGTTTTTGTTATACATGAAGTAATGCAGTATATTTAAACATATAAAATGATATGTATATGTATAATGTGTGCCAGGTAATTGAGAACAAATTATAATAGAAAAAAATTAGAAAAAAATCAATATATTTTCATAAAAATTAGTGCTCAGGATCAACTAGATATTAAGAAACCGGTTAATCAATGAAACCACCCTCAGCCTCCTCATAACTTACTTTAAAACCTTCCCCTAGGTCCATTGATTATGCTTGCCAAATTTGGTTGAGATGCACCCATGTTTAGGTGGTTTCTATAGCGTGATAGACATTGTGACACCTTTCACTTATATATACATATATTATCAAAAACTTTTACTCCTGAGTCTTTTCAGGGTATTTGTCTTAATTGCTAAAACATTATATCATTCTTCATACAGTTTATCAGTCATTTTTGCTAATTTTTTTTAAATTGATATTTTTATAATCATATTGAATTTTCAAATGATCTTGAAGGAAGCAAGTAATTAGTATGCTCATGAATATCTAAGTTCTTCATCACAAAATACATATTCTATTTGATAATGTACTCAAATTGACATATCAAATGATCAAATTGCTTCAGCTATCATGTTCAGAAGTCAAGTCATCTTTTCATAGAAAAATATTTTGAATGTAACTAATAGCCTCTCGAGTCATCGCATGAAATTTATCAAAAACAACTTCTGATAAGGTGAAATAGCTATCAATTAAAATAACATATTAAACTTTATATATTACATTTCTGTGTAATTTAATGTGTCATTGTAAAAAAAAATATTATCTAAATTAATACATCCTCCATCAAGCATTGGTTACATTTGTTAGTCTTAAGCAATATATTCAAATAGTTCTTTAGACGATTGAACTCCTTGATGTTTGTGTTGTTAACATAACGTTTCAGCAAATCCATTCTTCAGCCTTCCTCAGGTGAAATATCTGAATGTGAT
>VCCN01000667.1:1559081-1593038 GCA_006491835.1 Architeuthis dux
GGATTGGCCGAAACGTGTTAACACAAACATCAGGAAGAAGTTCAATTGTCCGAAGAACTATTTGAATATATTGCTTAAGACTAACAAATGTAACCAATGTTAATGATCCTTCTCAAAACTATAGAAAATACCTAAGCAATATATGTTTGATGAATTTGTTAAATATAGGATAAACGTGCAGATGTTTGCTGATCTGTTTAATGTTTTTGAATTTTGAGTTTACACAAAGAAAGTCCCTTATTTGACAGCATATAAAACCCCAAATGGCTCAAAAAGTAAATATAACTTTCATTGACCAGAACTTGATTTAGTATTCCTTGCTGAAATAGTGGATTATATATATATATGCCATCAAATAGGATACTTAGCAAATGGTACTGATGGTGTGGCATGTATGTTTGTGCCACAGGGGTCAGTGCTTGGACCAGTACTATTTTTAATATTTATTAATGGTCTACCAGACACAATATCTATAAAATGTAAAATCTTTGCAGATGATACTAAATTGTACCACCCAGTCTTGATGCCGGTTGACCAAGTAAGAGTACAGGAGGACCTAGATAAATTAATGCTATGGTCAAGAGAATTGTTATTAGCTTTTAATGAAGATAAATGTAAGGTGTTACATGAACGGAAATATACTAAATATTGTAAAGGACAAAAAGGATCTTGGTATCATAGTAACTGATAAACTATCATTCTCCAGGTATATTGCCAGTGCTGCAGCTAAGGCGAACAAGGTACTAGGACTGATTAAGCATACCTTTTCATATATAGACAAGGACTCGTTCCTTATACTATATAAGACTTATGTCCGTGCATAGCTAGAGTACTGTGCACAGACCTGGTCACCGTAATTGGAGAGAGATAAAAGAAAAGTCCAGAGACGTGCAACTAAGTTAGTACCGGAATTAAAAACTATGAGTTATGAGGATAGGCTAAAAGTGTTAGGGTTAACATTGTTAGAAAATAGGATAGATCGAGGAGACGTAATAGAAATGTTCAAGATTATGCCTGGTTTAGAAGGGGGTACAAGGGACTGAGAGGCCATACATATACGGTAGTAGATTGAATATCAGAAAATTCTTTTTTAGCAATAGAGTGGTAGAACTTTGGAATAGATTACCAGAATATGTAGTGCTATCAACAGATGTAAATGATTTTAAGAAGAATTATGTTTATTACACCATTGCAAAGGTTTAAGGCCCTAGATATTGTGTAAATATGATTGTGTGCTTGTATATACAAATTGTATACTTTTCTTTTTCACACTAAAATAAAATGTTCTAAATGTTTGACTATAAGAATAAAACTTTACATTTATAACATGTTCAAGTTTTATCAATCCCATTTTAGTTCTAGAACTACTGCAGAACCTTGAATATATGCATCTTGAATCTGGGGTTAATTCTTGATGACTAGCATTCGAAGGGAAATTATGGATCACTGCCACCTATATATATGCTTCTTTTTACCATGTAAATTAAACAGTGGTGGTGGGCAGTGATCACTAAATGAGTCCAAATTTTCTAAAAAACAAATGAGAATAAAAACTAAAAACCTGGGGGTGGGGGGTTAAAAAACAAAACAAATCATTTTCTCTACTCATTGATAGAAGTGTGTGTGCACGCACGCACACAATTTCAAGTTTTTACTATGAACATTTAGGGCTGGGCGAAGTCTGGATAGATAGATACATATAAATGTCAGAACACACGAATAACCTAAACCCAGCAACAGTGTTTAAACCGGTCTGTTGTGGGTAGCAGTGATTAACAAGCTTAATCCTGGATGGATCTGGCAATATATCTTTGTTCTCTTCTGCCATCTCTGGACTGGTCAGCCCAAATAAATAACATTCCTTTTTTTTTTTTCTTTTCTTTTTTCCTTTTTGTTGTCCTGTCAGTCTTAATTTAGTCTTCCTATTCATCAGAGACCACAACGAATTCACCTCCCTCTGATCAAAGACCATGACAGACTCCAGCATTATCATTTCATCCATCTCATTACACATAGATACCTCAGAAATACTAGTATTGCAGACCACAATGGATTACAGTTAATTGGGCATCAGATTGAAAAGAGCAGAATATTTTCTCATTGTATATTCCTTCATTTTGACTTCAGGATCCCCAGTGTATAACAAATCTTCACATTCCTATACCCTTAGTTAATATAGCATGTCAAGGGACATAACTCTTATTTTTCCCATTACTAGAAAGAAAATAACACAATAGAAGTTACAAACATCCCTCCATTTTTTAATACTAAAATATGCAAAAGTTTATCTATCATTGCCGATTTTCTCTTGTTTTATGATTCTTTTGATCAAATAACTTCTTGCACACACCAGGTCAGCCCACGCACACTCCCGCATACAGTTAAGCATTATTTACTCGCTAATGTTGTCAAATTTGGGGTTTGTTTTTCCCTGTCAATGCCGGGATTACCTTGTACTTTTATATAAATCTGTTGGCATGCAGCAATAAACGCGTGGAAAATCCAGTTTTAAAAAGATGGGGGTGGGGGCTTAAACTAATACGTAATCAATTTTTGAGGACAATAGATTTAAGAAATTGTCATTCCTATCCCACCCAGTATAACCAAGCCTGCTGGTCTGACACATCTTTCTTTTTGCCCACTCCTTCATTGAAGTACCCATTCAACACTTAACTTTAATGTCCTCAAATGTTGGCACAGAATACAAAAATGTTGCCAAATATGGTTTGTCATTGATAGCTGAAACTGTCTTTAAAAATTACTAAAATCAGCAAGATTTTTCCATTTCCAGCAAACTTATCAAGAAAGTACTATATGCTAAGAACCCAGAACAAATTACTTTTATTACACTTATATTATCAGATATAATCGGCTATCATAGATTTGTATTAAAGAAATTGGCTAGATCTAGTAGAAAAATGGCTGGTCTGTTTTTGTCCACTCCCTCATTAATGTTCCTACCCAGGGTGGTCAGGCACATCTTTCTTTTTTGCCCCCCTCTCTCAGTAAAGGTGTACACACAAATATACAAACAGATATATATATATACCAATAAAAAGTTATCCTTATGTACTTTGAAATGGTATGCTCAACATAAACCATTGCACTATCATGCACCCACCCTGCTAATCCAACACTTTATGACTTATAATGTCTAAGCTTTCATTTATTCTTGTAATTCCCAAATCTATGAAAAGCCTAATATATTAGGTTGTCCCACATGAAATGGCTGTTTATGAAAGTGAAAATAGAAAAAATTTAAACATGTAAACAAGCCTGATTTATTAATCAAAATAAGCTCCATTTGCTTCAATAACCTTTTTCCATCATGCTTCAAGTGTAAAGATTCCTTTTTTACAAAAATGAGTGTCTTTTGAAGATAAAAATTGTTCAAATGCTGTCATTACCGCTTCTTTGTTGGCATATTTTTTATTTTAAAGAAAAGGTCCAAGGTGTCAGAATAAGTGATAATCTTGACTAGTTTTTACCTTCATCTTAATTTCAGTTGTTTTTATATACAACTTTCAATTCGGGGCCATTGTTTCTACGGCAACGAAATAACAGCGCGGCTTACTCTTTATTACCTTGGCAATAAGGGTGTGAGTTGGATTCTCACCGAAGCCTTATTCTTTATTATCCGACTGCGCTGTTATTTCGTTGCAGTGGAAACAACAGCCCAAATTAAAAGTTGTATATAAAAACAACTGAAATTAAGATGAAGGTAAAAACTAGTCAAAATTTAATTTAAAATAATGTGTTACAAATACTTCATACAATAATAACAATAATAAAAAAAGTGATAATCTGATGAATATGGAGGATGATCTAAGATAAACATAATTAAGTTGCTGCTACTTTATTTTGGTCGGATTGGCAATGTGGAGACTGGCATTATTGTGCAACAAAATAGGCCCATGTCTGTTTACCAAGGCTGCATGTTTTCTGGCTAATTTTGATGCATTTCATCAATTTGTTTACAGTATGATTGAGGTTGCAAAAATGAATAGTGGATGATTTCTTAACAATACCACCATAACTGGTGGGGTGCGAGTAATGGAGGTTTTGAAACATGTTTTGGCTTTTCCGTCACAACAATCCATTTTGAAGATCTCTTGCGATTGTCGTACAGGATCCATTTTTCATCACAAGTGACAATTCTTTCAAAAAATGGGTCCCTTGTGTTTCGAACCACAAGCAAGAAACAGATTATTAAACAACACATTCTGTTGTCAGCGTTTAGTTCATGTGGAACAAATTTGTCCATTTTAAAAAAAAACTTTTTTTCACTTTTCCGATGGATGCTAGGTGACGAGCTACAGTTGTTTTGGAAATCTGTAAATTTTGAGCAAGAGCTCGAACAGTTGCCTTTGGATCAGTTTCCGCAACATCCCTTAAATTCTCATCATCAGTAACTGATTGCAGGCGTCCTCGAAGGTCAGCATCCATGTTCATGTCTCTGGAACAAAATTTGTGAAACCAACGTTGCACTCTTCATTCGGAGCAAGTTCCTATTCCAAATGCGAAATTGATGTTTTGAGAGCTTGAACAGCATTTTTACCAAATCTGAACTCGTACAAGAACAATAGTCTGATTTCCTCTGAGGACGGCATCTGTAAGAGTGAGGGATTATCTTATTAAAACTGATATGATGAATCATAAGTTGAAAATTTAACTAATGTTGTATAATCAAATATGTATTTTCTGCTTCAGAATTTGTTGAAATTACAATCATAAAGAAAAATTGGCCAATTCATGTGAGACAACCTAATAGAATTCATCTACAATTGTTTAATGTTTTCAGACTTTCTCTCCCAGTTGGTGAATGAATCTATTCACAACTCTTTAAACTCTTCTCAATTTCTCAATTGGCTTGTATTTTTGCCTAAATTGTTTGTCTTTACATAGAACGAATCACCTCGAAATTACACATATTATTGAATTGTTTTCTTCATTCAGGATCTCCTTTACCAGTAACATCAATTAATATGCCTTTCTTTTTTTTTCTCCTCCTAAATATATTATAATCTCAACATTTCATTGTATATTTTTGTTCCAGCTTTCAATATGGAACAGGAAATACCTGACTATGATATGGATAGTGAGGATGAAGCCTGGTTAAATGAACAAGCAAAGAAAATGGAAATTACACCCTTGAAATTTGAAGAAATGTTGGATCGGTTGGAAAAAGGCAGTGGTCAGCAGGTACTTGGTCTTTTTTTCACCCCCTTTTAAAAATAAATCTATACTCCAGAAAATCTCAAACCCTAGAAGAGAGGCTTAGGAGCAGTTTATCTATGCCACTTGAAGTAACACAATAAGTGACATTTTGTCTCAAAACCTGGATTTAAAGACACTGAAAAAGTCATTTTTACTGCTAATTTATTTTTCAAGCAGGAGAGCATTCACAGAATTCTTATGTCAACATAATGTTTTTGTATTTAAGCAAAAACAAATTCTTTCTCAATTATAAATTTGTACTTTATTAGTTTTAAGACTTTTTGGATGAAGTAGGGAATAAGCACCCGAAAGGAAACGGACACATTTTGCCTTAACACCAGATGATATCATTGAAAGTTTAGAATTTAACATAAAATTTCAGAAAATCGACTCACTCGAATATAAGCCAAGTTCATTATTTTGCAATGAAGTCTTGTCAGATATCCCCTTTCTATGAATACACCGTTTATGGCACTTGGTCAGTTGCCACCGAAACATGAATTTCTTTCATCTGCAACATATTGATCAGTTTTATTTTTTGATCAGTGAAATTCTCATCAGTGATGATGAATCTACCTGAAAAAATGATTTTAAAAGGATATTACACAATATGCACCATATACTACCTACATATCATTTCATACAAAACCATGGTAATGAATTGAGCTAAAACAACGAGCAATATCACTTGCTAATATGCGTTGTGTCTATCGGCAATGTATTCATATAGCCAAAAGTATTGGCCATTTTTGACTGACTTGAGTATAAGTCGAACTGCTGATTATGGACAATTCTTTTTAGTAAAAAACATTGTCTTATATTCACGAATATATGGAAATGATCTCTAATTTAAATTCTTTGAATTCTGTTTTTTTTCTTTCCAGGTGGTTACACTTCAAGAAGCCAAATTGCTATTAAAAGAAGATGATGACCTGATAATTGCTGTATATGATTACTGGTTGAATAAGAGGTTGCGCACTGTAAGTGAAGTTTGTCTTTTAACTTTCTTTGATAAATAGATAATAATATAACATTATAAACAGTAACTTTTGACTTTTTGAAAATAAGTTTAAAGTGTCATTTCTCTCATCTACTTTTTCTTTTTTAATTATTACATGATCATTTCATGTCTCAACATAAAACAAATCACTGAATATAGACCATAGGTCATGCTCAGCACGTTTCTTTTTTAGTTGAAATTAAAGTTATTTTTCTTAATGTAGACTGCACTGATTTTAGTGTGACTGGAAATGAATTCACTGTATTTTGTAACCCAAGACATGCAACTGCAACATAAATGAATTCCATGGCACTCAATTAAAAAAAACAACTTAGTTTCCTTTCTTTCAGTGTATTAATAAATAAAATAAATCTATTTTCAGGTTTATATTCTGAAGGAAATATCAAAACTAAATAAAAATGAACAAATTATATTCATTTAATTTTTGTAATCTCATTCAAGAGAATGAAAATCATATATAAATATAGTAACTACACTAAAATGATGTTGTCCCGATTTTTGACAGTTTGTCACAGACCAGAAAGATTTCTTAAATTTCATTTTTCATACTTTTGACCTTAAACCGCTTCTCTTTAAATGCTTTCTTAAAGCAGTTCTGGCGTGATTTGTGAAGAATTCTTGTTATTGTGTTTACAGCAGCATCCATTGATCCTTCAAGTGAAAACTGAGAAGAGAGATGGGTCGACAACCAATAATCCTTATGTGGCTTTCAGGCGAAGAACAGAAAAAATGCAAACTCGAAAAGTAAGTTTATTTAAGATCAACACTGACAAATATGCCAATCGAATAATTTCTCAACCAATTTCTCTTCAGAATTTTTTCTTCTGTCTTTGGTATATTTTCTCACTTTCAAAAGAGAGCAGACTTCACAATTTAAAATTTTTGAGCCTTGAAAAATAGTTATTTACAAATATTTAACACTTTCCAGACTAAATTCATTGCTAAATTTTTTCAGTTTTTAGGCAACTCAAACTCAAACTTAAATTCAATTTAACCCCCTCTATACCATATATATTCTGGTAGGGTTATGGTCAGGCAATATAGAGGCATTTATACTTGTGAATATCTGGTTTTGGTCATTTCCATGGAAACCAAATGCTATAAAATTGCTGAAAAATGCAAAATATATTGCATATATAACTGTACCAAGGATGATAACAGAATAATGAATAATGTAACAGTAATTCTAATAAAACAATAATTTCCCCTGCTTCAAACTCTTCATCAGAGTCAAGAAAGGCCTTCAGGGCATTCATGTTTCTGCCTGGTTGTCATAGTATCGAACTTTGATCTGCACATGGAAGCTGCCAATTAGTATTGTTAGATTGAGTCAGTTAACCGGAAGGTTGGTGGTTCAAATCCACCCAGGAGCGCCAATGTTTTATGTTGGTTCACTTGCTTTCTGTAAAAGATTCCAAATCCAAAGATATCCAGTCACATAGAGCAGTGATAGCGCTTCACCAGGCAACTCACTAGTACCCACTGACACTCTGAAACCTGGTTTATTTATACCACAGCAGTGGAATAGTCCACCTATCGGAGGTAGTGTAGCCATTCATTTTCCGATTATTAATTACACAACACAAACATACATATTTGGCCAGTCTGTCTGGAAATGGTTATAAATTACTTGTGGTGTAACTTAATAAAAATAATCTTATGATTCTAATTATTTCCTGGAAGAGTTTTTAACATTTTGTGGACAATTTTCAATCTCTGCCAATAAAGTAATAATGATTTTTTTCATTCTGTGTTATAACAAATGATTCTTTTGTTTCATTCTAGAATCGGAAAAATGATGAAGCATCATATGAAAAAATGTTAAAATTACGACGGGATCTTTATAGGGCTGTGTAAGTATAAATATTTTTCTATTATTTATTTCAACTATATTTCCTCCCAAGGCACTTAACTGATTTGAAAATAATACTTTCAGTTTTCTGAATGTATTGCTAGTTATAAGATTACATTGAAAATTGAACACCCTATTTTGGAGGGGAATGTTTTTAAAAAAGAAGAAAAGAAAAAAAGCATTTTCCCTACTCATTGAGTCTGTACAAAATTTCAAGTTTCTACTATGAACGGTTAGGGCTGGGCAAGGTCCAGATGGATAGATAGATAAAATTGGATCCCCCCCTCTAAAGGGGGGTTAAAAAAACAAAAACAAAAAAAAGCATTTTCCGTACTCATTGAGGGGAGTGGGTGTACAAAATTTCAAGTTTTTACTATGAACGGTTAGGGCTGGGCAAAGTCTAGATAGATACATATAAATGTGTGAACATCTGAATAACCTAAACCTTTGGTAGCAGTGATTAATAATAAAGCATTTATATATGTATGAAAACTCATGATGTATTCCAGTCTGTTCACATCCAATACTTGATTATTAGATTGAGGTAAAATTAATGGGATAAATCTAAATGAAGAAACATTGAAATTATGTTTCTGCCCAAACGATTGTAAGACCCAAAAAATTCTGTGTTCAGGGTTACAGCCAAAAAGTTTTAAAAACACTGCTGTAGAGACTTATGATAATCTAAGGGGACTTAATTCGGTATATTTCATTTTTATTGAGGCAAATTCTTTATATTTCCTTTTTATTGGGGCAAATTCTTTATCGACACTTACCTTGATGCTCGTCAATCCCAACGCTTGAAAAGTAAACTTCACTGGTGGCTTTATATTCTTCAAATAAAATTGGGTTGGAATTGTATTCAGTGCTAGAACATTTGATCAAAATTTATAGTTTTGCAATTCTTTTCTGCAAACTCCTAATACAGATGAAGCTGTTTATTATAATCACAGATAATGTTATCAGCCGATCTCAAACACTTTATTTAAAGTGATCACAATAAGCGGCTTACTTAATTCATACTTTGTCCATTTGAACATAACTCTTTTGTTATCTTGTTGTTCTATTTTGAGCACCTTCATTTTTCTTTTACAGGACATTGCTTGAAATGATGAAAAGGCGAGAAAAGACGAAAAAGGAAATGCTACAATTAACAATTGAAATTTTAGAAAAACGGTAAGATGTTTTTACAGTTTAATTTTCAGAAGAATATTGTTTTTGCTTAGAAATATTAATCTATTTCCAATGTCAATATTGAGTCATCTCCATAAGAAGAATGAAAAAAACTGAAAATGAGCCAAATACTTCCAGATCCATTATTGGGATAAACAGAAAGATGCTTATGAAACCTAGTATGTTTCTTTGCATATTTATCATCTCTGTTGTGTTGAGCCTGGAAATTGGTCTTTTGAAATAACAAGTATATATCGATATTCCCATCTTGGATGTTTCAGTTTTGCAGCTAGCCATGGTTATATGACTCTCTTTTTTTCTTCAGATATCAGTCGGAAGACTTCCATGGTCAGCTTTTGGCTGATGCAGAAGCACAGAAGCATTCCAGACCATCCTACATTTCTCCCTATGGTGTGGCTAGGCAAGGAGAATGGCCTGATGGTGTTAATGGAGTAAGCAACTTGCTTAACTTGCTTTTTACTCTAGCAAAAGCTGCATATTCCTTTCTCCCCCTTCTACTAAATGGACCTATATTAGCCATCACCACAGTCACCTTAGTGGTGGATCCATTTTACTCAAATCTCCAATTTGTTTTGTATAATTGAAAAGAACTTGAATTTTTATTCTTTACTTGCTGATTACCTTTAAATTGACAAATGGAATGAGTGCCTGACATTTCTTTAAAAAAATTGTCAACCTGTTCGAACTGCAGGTAAAGTTACAAATTCTTTAATTACTGTATATTTTGGTAGATATGGCGACCTTTAGATAAGACGAGACCCAAATTTCAGTCTGAATTTCATGGTTTTATCTCACTGTTTAGTCACTGTTTTTGTAACTGGCTAATAGTTTTTGGGGTGTTTTTGGATGCTTCAAGTGTCGTCTTATCCACGGAAATATACAGTGAATGTTTTAAAATTGTCTATTTCATATCCTGTCATAAAGTTTATGCTATTTCACGGATTTTTTTCATATCTAAAACCTAATTGGTTTTACTGCTTAAAAATGAAAAATTTGGATTTTAAACAAACACTATATTTGTACTATATACAATCTATGATTTGAATAATAAATTCAACAAACGAAAATAACTAGAAAATTGCTACTCTATGAAATTCAACTGGAGTTCCAGTAATAATTATTAATGTTAATGAAAAGAAACACACTACAGTTGTAAATGGTTTGGGAAAACCTGATCTACATCTCTTTATGCTCCTTGCAATAATGTAAATTGCCCAGTTTTATTCTGCTCAAAGACAATCTGTTTAAACGGATATTTTTTACTGTTCAGGAGGATTCATTACAGAACAACAAAAAGCGTATTTATCGGAAAAGGAAACACCGACAAATTGCTCAGCAACAAGGCGCTAGTCTCGGTAGCGGCCAATCACCTCATTTCAATGATGTTGTTGATTCTCTACAACCCGACATGTATAGTTCTGATGAGGAAGGGCTTTCACCTGTAAGTACATCCAGACTTTATTCAGCCACTTTTTATTATTACTACTTTCTGAACATTGTAACTCTAACCTTTTCTGCTGTCTACATTGACATCTGTTATAAGACAAAGAAATATATTTATATGAAATAGGTTGGAAATAAAGATATCAACCAGTTTAGTTTAAAAGTGTCTGAAGGCACAAGTTCAGACAAACTCCTTGCTTAACAAGACTAGTAATTCTTTTCATATATCTACTTCTATAAATATCTCATGTTTCTGTAAGTAAAAGTTAATATGTAGAATTTGTCACACCTTCTTCCTTAAAAATTGACAAACATTAATTTATGTAAAGTTGAAGAATCAAAAATGATAATCTGAGAAATTGTTCTTTTTCTTTCCAAATAAAAACTAGAGTATACATGCACATGAGAAAAATATTGTTGAAATAGATTTCTATTCAATGTTTTGTATTTGTATTATCCTTATTTTGATATATTTGAATTTTTGTGTGTAATTTAAACACATTTGTAATCTTAATCATATAGTGATCCCAAATGAAGAAAACATATACACCTTTTTTTTAAAAAAGTCTTCTGGAAATAATTATAAACTATGGGTTGACATTGTTTTAGTACTGAAAAGGTTGGAAACCTAACAAACCAATTAGCTATAGCATGTATGGAAGCCCATTTGTATAAAAATAAAAATAAATTTCTGCTAGAAATACAAGAGTGATTTAATCCTTTCAAGACTCCTGGAACATACAATATTTCAATAATTGCTGGAATATATATGTCCCATAGATCTCTTTTAGAAGTCTTCTGGGACATTTTAATTCGGGAATTAATCACCTTAATAGGTTAGTCTTGAAAGGGTTAAGGTACTTCTTAGCCATTACAGGTTAAGGTGATTGCTTGCTTCTATATTTTTAAAGCACAGTAAGGACTTTTAACACTTTTTAAAATTTTAAGTAACCGGTTTTAACTATTTTGTTGCATTTTTATACATTTCCTAGATTCTTCAAGTCTGTCTGTGTGCACTTTTGCATCTTAGTCATAATTTCTATTGGACTGTAATGTTTTGTTTTCTTCTTTTTAACAGGGCATGTCACCATCAGATCATGAAGATGAAAATGATCCTGATGGACAGTTTGCATTCAGAAGGAAAAAGCATTGCAATTATTATGCAGTAAGAGAAAACTTTCATTTTCAAATACAACAAAACAACTGTCCTACTCTGAATCATTTATTCTTTCCTCTGTCAGTGAATCATTGGTTATATACTGAGACTTTTAGTAAAAACTCCATACAAATTATTGTTGATAGATATTGACATTTATAAGAGTAGGCATTGTTGAATTTATTAGTAGAAACTTAAATCTTTTTAAAATGCATGATTTATTAAGGAAGAATTGTATGCATTTATTTTATTAATCTTTTTGGGCCCTGTCGGCTGGGGCTTAGAATATGCTGACTGCATCCCCCTGCAGAGGGGTAAGGGGCCACCTGTTCTTTCACCAAAGTCACAAGACTAGTTTAAAAAATATATAACTTTTCATCAAAGTCGCAAGACTCTATTTAGAAAAAAAAAAACAAAAAACCTGACATTCGGAATTTTAAACTGATTTCAGCATTAAATGACCCATCAAGGGTTGATATGCTGCTAAACAAATCAAATAAACAAAAACAATAGAAACATTTTGTAATTTAGTTCCTGTTATCTTTTAGAGTATTTTGAAGATTTAATTAAGCAACTTAATCATTCTTTGATTTTATTTTAATTTATTCATAGAATTAGCATTAGAATTAGAAAATATATGGAAATTAATGAAAATTGAAATAGATAAATTATGATTTATTTTTTTTAATAACTCTTGTCTTTTCTGTAAATGATTTTACAATGACTGAATTGTTAACAATATTTTTATTTTTTTTTCTCTTATTTTAGCCAATGGTTAACCGATTTGGAAACTGGCCATGGTGTTGCCCTGAGGAAGGTGGTTTAACAGACAAAAGATTTAGGTTTTCCCTTATGTCTTTACCCCCACCACACAATTGTATAAGTTATGCAAGGAGACGAGTGGGACGAGGTGGAAGGTAAGAGAAGAAAAAACAGAAATGGGAATTTGTTTTGTTTTTTTTGTAACTTGATTGACAAAAGGACATATTCATGAAACCCCAAGGAACAAACTTATTGTCTGTTGCAACCCAAACTAACAACTCTTTATAATTCTTATAAAAGATTAAAATTCATTGATTCAATATATTTAATTCTAGGAGTATGAAACATTTTTGAATCACAGATTTCTTTGAAAATTTTGTGGAAAATGGTGACACTGTGAAATACTGTATATGCCAGTATATAAGATGGACTTTTAATTAAAACATTGCAAATATTACGCTGTGTACAATGTGCTGGTATTATGACTAGGGGGCTCTCTACCGAAGCTCAATATGTACACTTGGATGAGTTGCAATGAGCGGTAGTCCTCTAAATACCCTTTGTCTTATAGTCTGGTATATACAGTATACAATTTAGCTTTCAGTAATATTTTAGATTTACTGGTCTTTTCAGTAACTGAAAACTCATGAATTCATTTAAAGAAAATTTAAACGACTTCATTCAGAAACAGTTGCACCATGTTAAAGCATAGTCTTAATTAATTTTAACATGTTATTTGTTTGTTTTTTTTCTATAGAATAAATTAATCACATGACCGTTGTCTTTATGTATCTACAATATCATCAGTTTATTTTGATATTACAAAAGTCATGTTTAGGTCAGTTGGATTTGAGTGCTTACGTGTCAATCATTACTCTTTTAATTGCTACTTTCCATTGCTTGATTAATGTTTAAGATTGAGAACATTATAAATTGATTGAAATATCAAAATCAAAACCTGTAACCAGTAGCAGCCGTTCGACCTGCTGCTTGGTTGGTCTCTTGCTAAATTGTAACTTAATATCAGCTTGTATTCACGTAAAGTTGGCTTAACTGATATGCCACTTGCCTGCCAGCTTCCCGGTTGGACGTTTGAATCACTAGGATCTCATTAATTATATATATCTGTTTGCTTTAGCAGGACAGAAACCAACAACAGCTTTTATATAACAAGATTATAGTCAAAATATATTTTTGATTAAAAAGATTGAAAAAATTTGCAATGAACATTTTTTTTCTTTTCCTTTTTAAAAATATACTTTTAATATATACAATGTATAAACTTTGACTTTGTTTCTTTTTTTTTTTTTTCTTTCTTCAGAATTCTTGTAGATAGAGCTTTTACTCCACAAAATGCAATTCTTGAACAGCTGGATCTGTCAAGCTCAAATACTGCCACGGGTATCCATCGTGATTATATCACATACATCAGGGAAAGAAAAATGTAAGTATTTTCAGAAAGGCACTCAACTGAGACCTGTTCAGAACTTTGTTTTTTGTACAGTAACTATTCCAGATAGTTAAACTGAAAATTTGCAATTGATAATGAAGAAAATTATAATTGTCTACGTTGTAAGTAGATTAGAAATTCATATTTGAATAACTTTGCAAAAAGAAGGTAAAATAAAAATAAAAATAAAAATGATTCATAATACTTTGTCTAATAAAATAAAATAAAAATGTATTTAAAAACTGAAATTACTAGAATATTAACAGACATGGCCGCCGATCAGAATGAAGGCTGGGTTTAAGGGTGTCATTTGGACTTCTGCCTTCTGGTAGAGCAGGCAGGCATGAACTGTGTTCCCTCCCTAATGGTTGTGGGTTCAAATCCCACCTAGGGCTTATTCTTTATTTTCTGATCGATGCTGTTTGCTCACTGCCGAAGAGTAATTGGTCTGAGTAAAAGTTGCGATAAAAAGCAACTAACAGAAAAAATAGTCATAAAATTAAATAAAAATACTGCTTTTAGCCAATTTCTCTTAAATACATTGGGTATCAAAGAGTTTGATTTTCTTTTTTATGAGAGCAATGTAATAGGATCAATTTTAGTTATCACAACTGGAACAATGGCATGAATACTAATAGTACACCTGAAGAATGGATCGGCCGAAACGTGTTTACAACACAAACAACAAGGGGTTCAATCGTCCGAAGAACCACTTGAATAGTATTTACTTGTTTGTAAGAGGCAAGTAGAGGACAATCTTGTTCTTTATAACTTTGTCAATGACAAAGGAAATGATGCTGAGCCATGTAGATATATATGTGGGTCATATTTGCAACCAAAACAGACACCAATAACCTCTATTTGTGTTTCTGTATTCACATTGTAACTGATGCTAATTCTTTGTTTTATATAAACTTTTAGGCATAAGAAAAGGATTATTAAACAACTTAAATGTTTATTCAGTTCTAGTTTTTGTTTTAAACTGTTCCATTTTGCATGGTGCATATTGAAGCAATTTTTGTCCTATTCCGTCCTGTTCAGATATAATCTATTTTCATGGATTGTTTTTATAGATTGAAGGATGTTATCTCTTCCTCCCTTTACCAAAAATAAAACAAACATATCCTGGTATTGTACGTAGTTCTTGCATTTGAAGAATACGTTTTTAGTGATGTTTCATAGCACTGTGGGGGGATGATGCCCATTTCTGTTGAGTTGAAAGGTTTGTAAATGGTAGTGAACAAAACTTATTTCTTGAGTTGTCATCACACAAACAAGTTTCCTGACTAAGTTTGAAGTGACTGATCTGTTGTATTGGATTCCAACTGTTGTTTTTACTGTTTCAGTCCACATTACACATGGGGACGGCAAGTGAAGGAGGAGAGCCGTAGTCCTTGTTTTTCTGCATCCACAGCAGAGACGACGACGACGACGGCGTCGGCGGCAGCATCATCAACTGCAGCAACCACGACAACCAACAGTGCATCTACAACAGAGTTTAACTTTGAAAGCTTTCAGAATCACAGAGAAGAAATTTTGTTAATGCAACAAAAACAGCGTCAACGCCTGGAATCTTCTGAGGCTGATAATTTTCAGACACCTGAACAACATTCCACATCGTCATCCAACCATTCTTCATCCCATCTCACTTTGGACTCTGCTAGTGCAAAGTTTGCTGTGTCAGCTGTGAGAGACACCACACAGCTGCAAAACTCATCTGGTGCTAATTCCCATTCATCCTCACAATCGTTGTCGTCGTCATTATCCAATGGTCCCATCACAGAATGTAAGTTACCACTTTCCACTTATTACAGAATTTGGTTAATTTTGAAAGGTAGTTCTTCTGCAGTGCAAAATATGAGCCAGCTCTTCTGAAGCTCATCTCCAAGACGATATAATCTTCTCTAGGGTCTGCTCATTCCTCTCAATACTAAACTTATTGTTACTTGAATAACTTTTTTGGAAAATAGGAAGCCGTTTATTATAATCATGCATGATGTTATCAAACACTTATTATCAGTCAGTCTCAAACACCTTATTTAAAATGAATTAAGAATTATAAATTTCACACTAATTTTTTATAATATAAAGATTTTAACTATAAATTTGATAACATAATAATGAATTTATAACAATGAATGTAAATTGTTCCAATTTTTATATCCTTTGCTTAGTGTTATCAACTGGTTATTATAATCTAAAAGACCCTGTCCGAAAGTGATCACAATAAGCAGCTTCCTCTGTATTCTTATAACATCTACAAAACCAGTTGAAAAACACTTGATATATATCAATTTTAATTATCCATTCAACCTTCATAAAATAACGCTGCAAAACATTATTTTAAGATTTAGAAAAATTATTTTCTCTTCTCTAAAAAGATGTAACTTGAAAGAGTTAATGCTAGTGTTATTGATATGAAACTCTTTGTTATTGTCCCTGATCTTGTTCTATCTGTTTGCATTGTCCACAGGTAAAGATAACCAATTTAGTACAAGTCAAACAGCTGCTGTACTGCAATTAAATCTCAATCAGCCATCACACAGTAGTGATTCTTCCCATCTGCCATCAGGACTTGTTTCATCTTCAGTTGTACCAGCTTTAAACAACATGACCTCTAGTAAAGTGATCACATCATCATCAAAATCTGCTTTACCTGTTCTCAAGCTTTCAGCTACAAACAACACCACCACCACCACCACCGCTCTGGAATCCTTCAAAAAGTAAGAACACAACTCACTTCTTTTTACTATTTTTGGTCTAATTCCATGGTTACCAAATACATAGATACAGATAATATTGAATAGCGCAAAAGTGCCTCTTGAAGATAGGATGTTCTTGTCTGGCTGTGGCGATTTTCAAGCCTAAAAAAACTGAATATTCAAAAACTGAAATTCTCATAAAATAGTTTCAACCTGAAAGAATTTCTCTCTCGGTGCCTTAAAAAACCCAACTTTCTGGTTTTAATTGTCTTTATTTAATTGCCTTAATTTAATTGCCTAGATTACTTTTTATTTAATTGCCTAGATTTAATTGTTTTCATTCTGTTGATTGTTGGCTATTCTTTTTTTTTCTTCTTTTTTTTTTTTATCTTTCTAATTGTGTTTTTTGGTCCATTTCATCACAAGAAAAGATAGAACTTTTGAATTTAGACCATAAGTTTATAAGTCAATCACCAGTCATGAATATGCTTTTAAAAAAACAATATACTTCATATGGTATGTGTGTATTATGAAATGTGTGTGTTCGTAAGTCGGACACTCCCTCTAGTTGAAGAACCAAAGTCAAATTGAGAAAAATCAGATCTACAGAACTAGTCAATCTTCTTTTTTTATCTTGCTTTTTCCATCAGTATTTATCTCTGTGTCTTCCAAAGTCTATTTCATTTGAAACAATTGTTAATTTCTTTTCAGACAGACCTATGAAGATGGAAGTCTTCTAAGCAACTACAGTAAAGACAGAATTGTACCAATGGATGTAACCTGATCCTTTATTGGAGTTTTACCTGATGGACTATTTGAAAGCCCTAAGAGACTTTTGTACTCCTCCTCCTCTTGTACCCCTAGAATGCTCCATCTTCCTGCCAGTGATGAACCACAAGCTGTAGCTGCTCTTGCCTGGTCTGCCTGTCTCTCTGTGTACAGTGCATTGTTTTGTGTAGGTTATCTAGCTGCTACTACTATTATTACTACTACTACTCTTGTCTGCACCTCTTTACTGTCAACTTGGTGGTACCACCGTGCCACCACGTGCAGTACTACTACTACTACTCTTACTACTCACTGACACACCGGACAGCCATTCAACTGGGGGTGGGTCAGCTGGCAGTAGGCTGGGTGACAGCAGTTAGGGTCTGTGGCCGGTGTTTGACTACAGTAAGATTTAACCTGGGAGTACGAAGAGCTGGATAGACAGATATCTATCTGTAGCGGATGGAACATTTGAAATTTTACCCTCTGTCAGCAGGAAGCAACGACCATGATGTGATGCTAAGTTTTCTCCCATGGAGAAGGGTTATGACAATGGAAATGACAACACAAAACAAAAAATGACAGAAAATGGAAAGGAACAAGGAGAGAAAAATGCTTGTATGACAATTTATCAGCACTGGTGTCAAGTGTATGTCAACGGAGTCTACTACTACTACTACTACTACTACTACCGTAAAAAAAAAAAAAGAAGCTTTCTTCTGGCAGCAAAATATACGGGATAGTTGTTGTTGTTGATGTTGTTGTTTTGCTGTATGTCAAAAGGGAAAACAAGAAATGATGAAAGCTAACACTTAGCCACTACTTGCATCTTTAAAGGAAAAAGAAAAACACATTTATCCACCACTTGAATCTTTAAAAGAAAATTCAAAATAAAAAAAAACTCCACACTTAGCCACCACTGCATCTAGTTCAGTTCTTGGCAGTGATGATTTAGAGGTTTTGCTTCTAAAGTTTGCTGTTTGAACTGACCCATGAGACACACAAAAATGTTTGCAAAAGAGTTTAAAAAAACATCCCAAATTAAAAGGAGAGGTGTGTGTATGCATGTGTGTGTGTGTGTATGTCTTCAAATTGTGGTCAACTGGTTCAATCCTTGGATGCCCTTGTTCTTAATGGTTACTTAGCTGTAGTCACCTACTTGCATATCAAAATTGCTGTAGATACTGTACTAAGTTCTGTGTGAATGAGACCCAATCCTTCCCACATCCAACCAACCCTTGAGCCTCCTCATTCCAACTCCCGACAACTTTTCCTCATTCACAGTTAATTTCTTCTTCCAACTTTATGCTCTCTCTCTCTCTCTCTCTCCACACATTTTGCACATTATTCTTCTTCAGCTCTGCACAAAATTATATTGAATACGAATTACAAGCTGAATAGATTTTATTGAATAGCATTCTTAAATATTTTTTTTTTTTTTCCTTTAAAAAACCCAATCCCCCTTAGCTCAAGCGACTTTTTCTGTTGAAGCTTTTCTGTGTGTCTTGTCAAAATGAGCAAAATCCTTTCCCACTGGTGACCTACTCTTTCTGGGGTTTGTCTAGTTTCTAGGCATTTGCATATATCCTTATTTATTTACCAAGGATTATGTCCTCCTCCTCACTGCATAAGCTGTTATAGTACCCTTGTCATCAATATTACCTTTTCCATAAAATTTTACATTTAAAACTACCCAAATACATATTGCATGCATTGTTCTCTGTATTTTGATGTAGTTATATTCTTGGGGTTGGTTGGCCTATTGCTAAGTTGGGTTCGAATAAATATGAGGAAAAACAGATTTCAGCACATTTTTTTTCTGCTGATACAAATTTAAAAGAAAATGTTTAAAAATACTCAAAAAAAACTAAAAAGAAAGAGGAAAAAACTCCTCCAAATTTTCCCAGAAAGAAAGATTGCTTGTTTGTGTCACATGAGTGGAGAACCACAAGTCATCTTCTAAAAAATTTGTCATGCTAAGATAAACTATGCAACTATTTTAACATTATTTTTTTAAATGTTAGATAAATTTTGTTATGTCAAATATTTTATTTCTATGGGGAAGTGTTCCGTCCCAAAACTAATGAAATTATTTTTTTTTTACCTGTTCCTCACTTTCTTCTTCTCCCGCCCCCTCCTCTCATATCATCTTTTCTTTTTCATATTTATCGTGAGGTTTTTCTTTGAAATAACTGCCAAAAATCATGATAGTATCTGACATTTTCTAGCCTAGTTTCACTTTAGTTCTGTTTCGTTTGTTACCATTTATCTTATCACTGCCTTGGTTCTTTTACTAGTTACTATAGTACAAACATATTTGGCTTCTTGGCCACTAGACCTTGAGAAATTCTTTCAAATCTATACTTAATGTTGTCATTGCATTGATGTACTTGTAAAATGCACTTTACTCTTAGACACAAACGTATACGTTAACATTTTTAAAGCATATTGTTAGCCATATTTCTTATTCTTCTAATTTTTTTGAGACTTCTGGGACATATATATCATTAGGTTTCTATGACTGCTGGGATATATATGTCCCATGGATCTCTTGTAGAAGTCTACCGAGACATTTTAATTCAGGCATTAAGCACCTTAGTAGGTTTGTCTTGAAAGAGTTAAATAGACAGAATGTTTTCTGTTTGGAAATCAGCTGTAAATTACAAGTTGTTGTGTTGTTTTTTTTTTGTTTTTAGAAGAGGCCTTGTGCCGTTAAGGACAAGAGACCAAACTTGTCAGTGTGCCAATTGTTGGACTGAAAGAAACAATTCAATCTTGTTCTCTTCTTACTTGCATTTGTTTCCTTTTGGTTTCTGAAGAGAAATTGTTTTCTCTCAGATCAGAAAATAGTAAAACATTAATGAAAATAGAGATCCCCAAATAATAAACTGAAGGATGATTTACCAGTATTTCTTCAGTTACAGATTAAACCTTTGCTGTAACTAAATGCACTGGTTAGAATTAGTTGAATGATCACTAAAAGAATACAGTCAAGATTATTATTATTAATTGATCAGTAGTAATAGTAAATTGTTATTGTTATATTATTTGATCACTAATAGTACTGAAACTTTGGTGAGAAGAGTGTCGACTTACTCTGGGTTTTATCACTAATGTTAACTTTCCATGAACTGCTTTTACAAGCAACACAACTGTAGAGTTATTCAGTGGATAAATCTTTCTTTTAAAAAATATAAATAAAGATAGTTTATGATAAAGTTTCTTTGAATATAGATCATTCAAGTGATTTTTGTTAGAAAAAGCTTAGTGTGGCTGATTGTTAAGTCTAAGGACTAACAAATCTAAGCTTCTAAATCTGTAGATTGAATGACAGCCTTTTTGTCGGGAGCCAACATTTTTCTATTTCATCAATCAAAGATTTAATCCATTTATTTTAGGTATTTTACTTTGATGTTTCATCATATTTTTATGCAAATTGTTCTTTTGTTTTTTCACAAAATCGAATGTCTCACAACAAATAATGCAAACACTCATTTCAGACTTTTTTATCAAACAATTTAATCCTTTTTATTTAAAATTAAAGCTTGATTTTTAATCTGATTTCAGAGTCTATAGCTAATTCTTTTATATTTTTTATATACAAAATTCCCAATAATTTTTACCCATCTTTTCTTTTTTTTTTTTTTTCAAGCTCCATTCAAGTTTAGTCTTTATGAAAAACAAATTGTCCTTTACCTCAATAATAAAGAAACATATTTCTTACCTTTTAATTTCATTTAACTATTAATATTTTGCCCCTTAGATTTTTTATAATTTTAATATTAACTTTTGTACACATATCTTTGTTTGTCTCTTCTTCCCATACTACTTGTCTAGTCGCTAGATTGCCTTGGACCAAATTTTTATAATCCTATTACATTGGCATTCCAGTTTACCACAATTTGAATTCAAGTTTCTCTGTCTCTCTCTCTCTGTCTCTCTCTCTCTAATACACAAAAACAATTCTTGCCCTCTTTGATGTATGGTCATTTGTCATGCTTGGCATTTCTTGGGGTGAGTCTTGTCACATCAATAAATAAATAAGAAAAAAAATGAAAAAAATAACTAAAACAAAAAAAAGATACAAGTTTGTCCTGCCTCCATAATTTAATCTATTCAAATGGTTCCACTAGAGCTTGTTGAGAAAATGTCTTCTCTTCCCTCCCTTATATTTCTGTTGAGTGGCTCCTTTCCCCCCCTCCCCTTTCAAATATTTCATTCTATGCAAAGTGTGTGATTGGGATTTTCAAAGAAGCAGAACTTGTACAGAATAAAAACTCTGGTTCCTTTTTAACCACTTTGATTACTATTACTCCTTTCATAATAATCTCATCTACCTGCCAGTTGCCGCCGCCGCTGCTGCTGCTTGCTTGGTCTCCATTAATAATCATTGTTAGTAACAACACAAAGTCAAGTGCATGTAATGTTTTTTTTTTCCTTCTCTCTCTATCTCTATCTCTCTTTCTAATCAAATTTACTAGTTTTTAATGTGTGTACATGTGATTTTTAATTTTTATTTTTTGAATGCCAGCCAGCCAAGACTGTGTGAATGTCTCTCATCTCACCCTTCAAAAATGGCACAACAATATCAGGCAGCAGCCGTTGTAGTCACCATGTGTGTGCGTGTCTCTCACCTCCTCTCAGCACAGGTCATACATACATCTTCACAACTAACAACAAGAATGGTGATGTTAAAAGTAAATACGGGTAGACTGAATTTGTTCAACAACTTTGCTTAGACCTAGTGTATATGAATGTCATATTTCTATGTGAATTATAAAAAGAGATAATGATAGTAATAATAAAGGGATATTTTTATCCTCCCAGCCATTAAAGCTGGAGACAGTTTCTATTCTGTCCTACACCAAATTTTACAAAATTTTTATTTCACTCTTGTAGGGTTTGTAAATAATAGATGAAAAGCCAGGTAAACAAATTATGCAGTTGCCTCCCCTTTGTCTTGATAAGCACACAGTGGATCAGCCTGGATAACAATTTCTTAGTGACTGAGTGTGTGCAGATAGATATCTCCACACACTCAATCACTAAAAATAGAGAGTTTCAAATGTCATACAAATAGCAGATTATTGGTGCATCTGCCTCCTTTTTTTATTTTTATTTTTTCTTTCTATATACACCTGTTGGCAGGAATATTAGGCAAAGTTGAGGTACCTGCTGGAAACCTTTCAGTCGGTTGATAAATTAGCTCCACTTGCTCCTATGTTTCTTCATCGAATGTTTTTGTTTTTTTTTCTTTCTTTTTATAGAAACCTTATAGGATGTGTGAAAAGGGAGATAACTGTGAAGGAGAGCGGCCATGATAGTTGCAAATAGATTTGACACTGTTACCTTCTCGCTTTACTCTGCATGTCTACACTTGACTTATAGCCAGCCATTAAATGGCATCTTATTAAGATTTCTAGTCTTTTTAAAATTTCTCCAAATTGTTAACTGCAGCAGATAACTATTTTGGTGTGTGTGTGCGTGAATTGTCTTGTTTTGTAACTATTGAAAATTTGATTAACTCAGATGAGCAAAAAATAGGAATTTAAAAGAAAGCTGCATTACAATTCCTTATTCAGGGGAGAATCTAAAAAAAAAAAAAAAAAAAGAAAGAAAATTTTAAATTGTTGAAATCTTTATAAAAAGTTCAATTGCTGCTGTTTTGTGTTTGATCAGAAATGTTTTGTCTCTAGATTAGATGCTTGATTGTTGCTCAAATGTATAGCACTGATCGGTGTGTGCTCTGCGACGTCAACAGTAGGAAAGAGAATCTGCTTCGTTGGATAAACTTTCATCTTAGAAACTTCCTAGGTTAATATCAGAATGGGCCATTTGTCTTAATGTTTGTTTTCAGTTATATTTGTCTTTCTGAAGACAAAATCATTTAAAGAAGTTTTTTCAATGTGTTCATGGTTGGTGGATTTTCTGGGGAGACAAGTCTGAAATACTAAAGTCAGTTTCTTATTCGAGGCACACATACAAAGTTATGGTCGCTATATTCCTGGCCGTGTTGGCATCAGAGGGAAACTTCATTCTTATTTTTGTTCAGCTGTCGGAAAAGTTAACATCTTTTGATGCATTTTTGCAAGCATTTATGCTCATGCTCATTTCATCCTCGGAATATCAGTTCTTGCTTGATAAGCAACCAAAAACTTGATCAGTATTTGCATGAGTGACAATAAAGAATAGCAGGGATTGGAATAGTTGTTTTCAAATGAATATAAAAGCATTTCCTCATTATGCATTTAGTTTTTCTAATTTGTTACATATTTTTTTTTCCCTTTTTTAAAAAGTTTTTTTTTAAGTCAGTTTTCATCCTTTTTTGTTATTGAAAAGCAGAAGATTTTCTTCACTGTTTTTGATGAATAACATCTGCTTTTCTCTCTTTAACTACTTCACAAATCTATTCTATTTGGTTGTTAGAAATTCAAAGTTTTTCTTTGTTTAAGGAAAATTTGATTTATTCATATTTTATTGATTTATTCATTTTTAAATCTACCAGATGTTTTTTTTATAGAAACACAAATTTCAACAGAATTCACAAAAAAAAAAAAAGAATCCAGTTGTAATGAGTGACTTGGAAGTCAGTTCTGGGATGAGGATGTTTACTGTTCAAGATTTCTCTTTTACAACAAAGTGAATCTTGATTTTTATTTGGTATTTCTCTACATTCCCTAGTCCCACCAAAATTTATCTCCCTGGGAAGGAAAAATCCTCTAGTTGCTCTTGCTCTTGCTCTCTCTCTCTCTCCCTCCCCCCTCCTAGCCATGTTTTCTACTAGCTTTATGTAGTGGAAAAACAAAAAAAACGTGAAAAACAAAACCTTAAGGAAAAACAAATCTAGATAACTGAGAATTTTAGAGATTTCTTCTGATTAGTTGCCTTCTCTTATTAGTGTTTCCTTCTAAACAACAATATTTTGATAACTTCTTCTTTAAGTGTAAGAACAATGAAGACTCCTACCCAGAGCCGGCCCAAGTCATAAGCGAACTAGGCAGCTTAGAGGCCCTCTGGTGGCCATGGGGCCCTAAGAGTTAATGCTTGCGGCAGTGCCCCCCCCCCTCAAATTCTGCTTAGGGCCCCATAAAAGGGTGGGCCGGACCTGCTCGTACCAGAATAGCAAAAATAATGGTGGTGTGGGGTAGTCTTATTATAAACTCTTGCCTCTAGATGATGACTCATCTCTGTCTCTCAAAAAAAGAAAAAATGCACACAAACCTGATTCCAAACTGGTTTGACTTATTGTACTTTGCTTTTTGTGCGTGAAATTTGCTGTTTGGGTTGTTTGCACTTTAAATTGGGTTGGGGATCATCGTTTAGAAGGTGTGGAAAGCCAAACTCCACAAAGAGTCTCACCAAACAGTTTTCCCCCCCACCTGTCCACTTTTATTAGTTTTTCTACTTTTGTTTATTATCTGTACTCTCAGGTTTGGCTCAAGTAGTAGAGGATAGAACTGCCGGCTGTGCTGGGCTATGGTTTACAAAATAAAGAGTTGTTACCGTAAATTCCAGTTACAGCAATAAAATGTGCCCCTCTTTTAAGTGGTCAGTTTGGTATTCAGTTCCTCTGTGCTTTAGTTATTTACTGCTGCTGGGTAAGGACTAGAGGGACCACCTTTTTCCCCATCACTGCCTCACCCCTACTTGCATTTCTCTGAATGCAACACATTTTATAAAGACTAAGGCTTCAGGGGGTGGATATTAGAAACTTTTTTTTTTTTTTTTTACTCACCCTCCTTTTAATTTGAAAACTCCATAATGAAAAGAGAGGAAAATTTGAATCTTAGCAACAAACCTTTCTTTTTTTCCCCCCTGCTTCAAATAACAATAGCAAAAAAAAGAAGAAAAATCAACACTTTCATCGGTGGTAGATTTGTTCGATGTCTGGTCGACATTTATGCAATTTTATGGA
Source organism: Architeuthis dux (assembly GCA_006491835.1). Taxonomy (NCBI): domain Eukaryota; kingdom Metazoa; phylum Mollusca; class Cephalopoda; order Oegopsida; family Architeuthidae; genus Architeuthis; species Architeuthis dux. The sequence goes on from VCCN01000667.1 coordinate 1,584,562, forward strand.
AATTAAAAAAAAAACCCACAAAGGTAAATCTTGCACAAAAATAAACAAAAAAAGCTTAAAAGTCTTTGGAAAAAAACAAAACAAAAAAATAAAAACAATAAAAACCAATACTTAAAAAAAAAAAAGAAAACAGCCAAAAAAGTATCAAAGAAAAAAAAATAGAAAAATTTGTATTTTTCAGCAGGACAAGTCAAATGTTAGCAGTGAATTGTTGATTATCTTTTCTGCCGTTGTAGCTTTAACATTTGGACTTGAATGGTGACAACTAGGAAAAGGCTTTGATCCATCTGTTTGTGAGGGGCCATCAAGCATTGCATGGCTTTTGCTTTATATTTCTGAATGTTTCAACTTGTGTCTGAGCCTCTGTGTATGTGTGTAATGATGTACGAGTTTGGGAGCTGAAATATCTGAGCAACCTTATTAATTATTGACTAGTCTTCTTCATCTCGTTGTTGCTTTTTCATCACAACATTCTAGTTTGACATACCCTCCAACCGTTAAAGTAGCTGAAAAGATAAAAAGCAACAAGACGACGAAAAGGCGTCAAAAAATGATGAAAATTTGTTTCCGTGTTTGGGTTTTGTCTGAATTATTTTTCTTCTTCTACTTCTGTCCACCATTTCTGTTGACAGTTGGCTGATGTATGTAGGCTGGGTTGGTTGGTTGTCCCCTTCCTGAACTCCTCCCCCACTTGACACACACACACACACACACACTTATAGATTTAGCTCAAGTGGTAGAGCAGCAGACTGTCAACTGATCAGCCTGAGGTTCTATCCCAAGTGCTAGGTTAATTGGGGCTTGTTACCACCAACTCAGAACAAAAACAAATTTAAGATACTCTTACCTCCTAGTGTTCAACCTTGTAAGAATTATGGTAGCCTCATGGTATTTGCACACAAACACACAGACACGCACACACATTGCTTGTGTTTTTCATCTGTCATGATTTAAAAATTTTTTCACTCCGTACTATCAAAGGAAAAAAGAAAAATGTAAAAAGAACTATTGAATTGTCAAACATTTCCTTCTTCATTGAAGATCGATTAGATTGGTCACATGTCCATTCACTCATGTTACAAGTATTTCTTTTTTAACTGCTGGTTGTGGTTTCTCTTAAGAATGCTGATATTACTACTGCCTCCCCCTCCTCTCCCCCTTCCCCCTCCTCCCAGCGAGGGGGTATTGGTGGGGGTGCGGCGCCGCCATGTTGGTAGCAGTAAAGGTTCACTGTGGTCGGTGGACAACTCCCTTCAACCTCCTCCTGTGTGTGACCACTCGTTGTTGGATTGGAGGGAGGGTCTGATCGCTGGTAACATGCGCAATGATAGACTGTCTATCTGTGATATTCTGGTGTGTCACACCAATTTCATATGAAAAATAAAATTTGTATAATGTTCTCATGTGGAACAACAGTGTTGTCTTCTTTATTACATCTTTTCTTTCATCTTTTCTTTCATCTCTATTTGCCAGAGGTTTTGAATAGCAGCAATATTATCTATATTTATTTTTTATTAGGTGAAGCAATGTCAACTATTAAACTTTACTCAGGCTGACAATCTACGGTCGTGAGTAAACCGTGTGGATCGGAAATAAAGGATAAGTTTTCAGTTAGATTCAAACTCGTGTCCCTTGTGCCTCAGGGAAGCCTGGTTAACCATACCAGCTGCTCTTACCGACTGAGCTACGTGAACACTACAATTGGTAGAAGATCAAATCTAACCTTTAAACCTATCCTCTATTCTTCCCCGATCTCTCTCGGGGTCATATTTGTTATTGTTTTTACACTAGAAGTATCAGTAGCAGCAATATTATCTTTATTTATTTTTTGTTAGCTGAAGCATTGTCAACCATTATTATTGATTTTTGACTAGTAAAAATAAATAAAGATAATATTGCTGCTTCTTATAAAATAGTTATAATTAAAAAAATTATATGCTATACTATTTGATGTTAATATTTGTTCAACATTGAATTTTTGTAACTTTGATATTATATTTCCATTTTTTGTTGTTTTTGTTTTCTTTAGTGCCTAGTCCAGCAGACCATTTCTATCATGTAGTGAGTTTCATCCCCCAGTGTGGCCCCCACAATTGCAGCCTTATAATGACACTATTAAGAAAGCAACATTAGGGCCACACCTTTGGGTAATGGTTACTTCACCTTTGAACTGGGCTGACAGCTAACAGACACCTGTTGTAAACAAATATATTTTTCACTATATTTTCAGTAAAAAGTAAGGAAGATTTAGTTTTGAAGTAGTCATTAAATTAACTAATTTTCATTGAATCCTATATTTCTATAACAATGTCTAACAACCCCAATGCACTAAAGGGCATGCCCTGATGCCTACAGTGAAATTCAATGGGACACAGCAATTTCTGGACACATCCAATATACAAAAGTGTGTGTGTGTGTGTGTCCTCATGCTTAAAATATACTTTGCTCCTATTTATCTGAACCCCTACGAGAACAGCATGTGACACAAGGTCAGTTTAATGTGAGGAACCTAACACGTGAAAGTATGGGGCAGAAACTTCCTCAAAGATTTGCTTATGTCCTCGCAACTATTGTTGGAAGGACAGATCATTTTATAAAGAACCCTTATCCCACTGGTCCAGACTACACAAAGCATTGTGTGTCCGTCTAGTCAGAAATGATCTTCCAAATATAAATTTGAATAATCAGCAAGCTATTTCAGATAAATAGACTTAGCTTTTATGGGCTTGTAATGCTTGTAACAAAAGTGGTTGGTGTAACCACTTTTGTTGGCGGGAAATATGCAACTGACCATAGATAGTTGGGTAGGTTTACGCTTACTAACTACAATTGAAGAAATCTCTATCTGTGCCACTATGTGCATACACTGTGATTACTCGACAACTGACCATTGTACAAATTTGATATTAGTCAGCACACAAGGCAATGCAGTGCTGAATTTAAAGTGTTTTGGATCAGCGGTTCTCGAGAAATCTAATAAAAAAGAATATTAAAAATTAAGCTCTTTCTTCACATTCTATAAATTATCTCCCTTGACTTCCGCTGTTTAGAATTATATACCTAAATTTAGATATTTTATATCTAAATTGGCATCATAAAGTAAACAAAATTGCTGTAATTTCGTATGGAGTACAACAAATTATTTTACATGGCAGGCTGCTCAACACAACATAAAGTCCGGCCCCTTCCAAGCATGCACCTTTGGAACAGGTACTGCCCTAGTTTTATTGGTGGGTTATTATTTATTTATGTTTAGAAACACTTTAAGAACTAAATATCTATTCTAATAATGAATGAGTGTGATTTTCTTGGTTCGCTGGTCGTAACACTGGACTATTTCACTGGGTTTTGCTGAAAAAATACTTCCCGACCAATGTTTCAAACTACATATAAATATATATAATATATTAAAAAAAAAAAACCATCTCTATCCAAATATATCCGTGAATTTGTTTCCACTGGGATTAACGAGTAGATCATATGAAAAAAAAACCCAGATCAGGACAGACATCATATGGCAATGATCACCAAGCTAGTCTTGCTGGCCATTCTAAGTTCTCCCAGTATAGGTGGTCTGATACCAATTCATACTAAGTTACTATATACTTATATAATGTACAGTGTGATTGTTTTGGTTTGCTGTCCATAACACTTAACTCTCACTCAGGGGTAAAAACAAAAAAAGGCTAAAAGTACCTCCTTCCCTCCTTTTGAAACTATGGACTCTTCAACTGAAACAAATTTGCTATTGTTTTTCCTTAGAATATAGTTTCATAGAAATTCAAATATATCCGTATATTCTTTTCATGGGTGGTAAATAATTGGAAACTACACAAGTTTTCTTTTCTGGAGAAGTTCTCTGGCGCTCATGATTTTTGGGATCCAACATTAGTTTGAGGGCCATAACATCAATTTGAAAGCACTTTATCAAAAGTGACTTCATCCTCTCAAAACCTCTTGTGCAATATTATTTGAAGGCTTTTTCATTAAATATTTTTATACATAAAAAATGTTTAAAATTGGGTCGATCTTTCGTTTAATGTTGGTGAATTAAAGAAATAACAATAAGAGAAAGCTACTCCCATTTGGTGCATAACCTTAACCCTAATCTATTGGAATTAATATATTGGTAGACTGCAAGCAATCTGTTGTAAAGCACCGAGTGGGAGTAGCTTCCCTTTATTTTTATTTTTTGAATTTAAATAATATAAAAGGTTGCCAAAATTATTTAAAAAGCATTGAAAAATAAAGAAATGAAAGCAAGCTTTAATGATCATTGATATCTTTATCACCAACTCCACAGTTGTTTAATATTCTGAACCAGCATTCTTGGGCTTCGAAGGAAGTCACAAAGTCAAACAAGATATATAAAAGACAATCTACCTTTTTTTTCTGTAGAAACAATAAGTGATCAGTCAGTTCTTTCAGTCATTCTGTTTCTTCTTCACTTTTAACATTAGTTAGTGGCTTTAGTAGTTGAGACAATAGGGAGGAAAAATAGAATAGAGTGTGGTTAGTATTTAGCTGATCTTTAGACTTGATTTAGGAGACACCAAATAGGTGTGACCAATCTTGTCCACGAGTTGACTGACTGGTAATTTTACCTAAAAGCGCTGCAAATTCGAGATGCTGAGGTTGACACCTAGTTCAACTGTCTAAACAAGCAGGAAGTGCTTCTAAAAATAGCACAAGACAACTCCTGTTGTCTAGAGGTTATGACAGGCGTACCTAATGATTTTTATTGGTAGGGTGCAGGCCTCGAATTTGCTGACAAAGTGGCAAGTCATTTGAATTTATAATTGAACATAAGGAAAAGGTGAAGAAATTGAACATGGCCTACGAATGTATACAAAAATCTCATCCATTTTGAAAGATCTTACAAATTTATTAGATTTCTCTAATAAATCATCTAAACTAAGGGAAGAAATTTGCCGACAGAAAGCGCATTGGAGGAGGCATCTTCTATTCAGTACACCCCTGGAAACATTGCCAACTTAGATATTTTATATCTAAATTTAGATCATTTTTGTTCCGTTTTAGATATAAGAAATTGGTTTTAGATATTGGATATAAATTTAGATAGTTTTTAATGAGGATCAGATATTTTTAGGTAAATGGTAAAGTTCAGGCCCTGAACTTTATCAATCATCAAAATTTTGCCAAATCCCCTGAACTTCAAGGAAGAAGCAACCAGAATGTCACTGACTTGTTGACACTTAGTCAAAAAGGCACTTTCTGGTGACCTAAACCGAAAGTATCACAAAAAAAAAGTCCCTCTTTCTTCAAAGAAGCTATAGTAACCAAAATGGTACTAACCAACATTTAATTGACTTTCTAAAATGGCACACTTAATTCCATGAGGAAAATAATGTTTTATTAAAATTTCATCTAAGAAAAAGGGAACCGTTTTTGAAGAAATCAGAAAATTCCAGGATAAGTGTACAAATGATTACTTCTTTGTTGAAGTAAAAAACAGATCAAGGTGTCTAATATGTTCTGAATCCCACTTGCATTTAAAGAATTTAACGTTTAAGCGTCATTACACCACTAAACATTCCGGGTGGGATAAATTTAAAGGAGATATCAGAAAGCTTAAACTTGAAACACTAAAGAAACAGATCAGTAGCCTAAATAGGCTTTTTTCTAAAAGGCAAACAGGGCTCACAGAAATAGTGCATACAAGCTATGTTGTTAGTGGAAAAATTATTTTGACGGAGAATTCATGTGTCCCGCTGCTTGAAAAAGGTTGCCCATGCCTGTTTTAATACCATCCTATATAAAAATGCTGGGGGTGGGGCAATGTTCCCAGAACACTAAACAAGGACAATTTCTCCTGCTTCTGTGAGCACATTGGACTCGTATATCAGCTGTAATGTATTTTTTTACAGTTTCTGTGTGTAAAATGGAGATAACTCCTATTAGCCTTAAAATGGACCAAGGCTTACAGGATTATCTCCCCCTGAAAGGAAAGCGGAAGTAAATACATAAATTATATTGTTATTGCTTTGAATAAATTGTTTTTATTTGTTTGTTGTTTTTTACCATCAAGTGGACGAATATGTGAAACGTTAAAGGTTTGTATGGAAATTAAGTTTTTTTTTCTTTCTGTTATTCAAAAAGTATATATCACCAAATTACACGGTGGAGATAATCCTGTAAGCCATAGTTCATTTTAAGGCTGACAAGAGTTATCTGCAGCATATGCACATAAACTAGGATTTTACCATTTACTTATATAAGAGAATGAACTCTTCCACTGATACAATTTCAGTAGTTTCTTTTCTTTAATAAAATCATCTCAGAAATTCTAAAGATTTTTTTTTTTACTTTTATACTAAGCTGGCACGGCAATGACTGTTTGAGTTTCGGTAAAAACCGATTATTTTATTTTATTTTTTATTAAATCAAGTATTGTAAACCATTTTTATTAATTTTTGACTACTATTTATCCTCATCCTAATTTTTAGTAGTTTTTAAAATAATCACAAATTATTAAAATGGTTTACAATAAATGGATAAAACAATAACACTGCCTTGCCAGCCTTACTGAAATTATGATTAAACAAACTAAAAATTAGGATGAGGGTAAATAATAGTCAAAAATTAATAAAAATGGTTTACAATACTTGACTTAATAAAAAAAGAAAATATTGTTTTTTTACTAAAACTCAAACAGTCATTGCCATGCCAGCTTAGTACGAAAGTAAAAAAAATGTTAGCTTCTTTAGTGGTGATCGGTTAAATCGGTCCTTATGATGCGATTCATTTTTTACGGTTAAATCGTCCTACTTTGCCTAATTTTGTTTTGTAAATTAAGTCTTATTGGTCACAATGTTTAATTATATTTGATTTTTTATGTGCAAAATTTGTTTTGGATGTTTTAATGGGGATTAAATAATATAAATGAAATTAATCATGTTGCATTTTGCATGATATTTTTCGTTGTAGAGCCAAGCCATAGTGTAGGCTCTTTATGATTAGGGCTATGTTTTCCTTACTGACCCATGAAATCACGTCTGTCGGGAGATTTAAGAGAATCCAAGGGAAACTACTCTGATTTTACTCTTGCCATGGCACTCCACAGAGAATGGAACACAGCTTCACACAGAATGAAAATATTCTTGCTATCATTAAATTCCTTATTAAATTGTACTGCGTACACTGGGAAAGAATAATGTGACAATATATATATATTTCAGAAAAAAGGCAAAAAGTAAGGAAAAGCCATACCTGTTGGAAGTTTTTAAGTATTTAATAATATCCAATATTATATAGAATAAGATGTTAGGTTCGGGGCCTCAACCGGTTTGATCTTCTGTTCGGGAGGTCTGAATGTGAATGCCCACCACTTCAACCCAGTTAACAAACTTTGAAAAAGAACTGATTGAAGCAGCAAAAAAACATCAAATTCAGAAACCAGTAAAACAATTTTTTTTTAAACTAAAAGATGACATAAAAAAAATTAAAGCATCAAAAGATGTGTTCATAAAAGCAGACAAAACAAGCAGCATATATAAAATGAACATAGAAGACCACAAAAAACTACTACATAATAATATTACCAGCACTTATAAAAAAAGCAAATAACAATATAATTAATGACATAAACAAAGAATCAAAAAACATAACCAAAAGATTAAATTTAGACGCTATCCACACTACAGCAAGAACAGAATCTTATATCATTTTGAAAGACCACAAAGACAATTTCCAACTTAAAAAACCTTGCCGATTAATAAATCCCACAAAAAACAACATTGGAAAAATTAGTTTTACATAATTTATCAGATGTAATAGATAAAAAAGACATTGGACTGTACAGAGATGATGGTTTGATTTTACTCAGAAATCAGATGAAGCACAACACAGACAAAATAAGGAAAAGAATTATAAAAGCATTAAAAAATATATGATTTAATATAGATATAAATATCCAGCTAAAACAGGTTAATGTTTTAGACATAACCTTAGATCTTAATACCAATACGTACAAACCATATACAAAACATAACAACATGCCTCTTTATATTAACACAGCATCTAACCACCCACCTTATATAATAAAAGAAATACCAAACATAATAAGTATATCTAACAATTCAGCAAATATATCAATATTCAATAATATAAAACTACAATACAATACAGCCATAAAAAACAGTGGCTTTAAAACAGAAATAAAATACATGCCAAAAACCAATAAAAAGAAAAGAAAAAGAAACATAATATGGTTTAACCCACCATATAATAAAAATACATCAACGAATATAGGAAAAGTATTCCTTAGACTGATAGACAACTATTTTCCCCAAACACATAAACTACATACTATATTCAATAGAAAGAATGTAACGGTTAGCTATTCTTGCACAGACGATATAGAGCAAACAATAAAAAACATAATAATAAACAATAAATAACACACATAACAACCAAAGTAACCTATGAAATTGCTGTAACAAAGATTTATGCCCACT
>VCCN01000667.1:1609575-1620343 GCA_006491835.1 Architeuthis dux
TTTTACACGGCCTTAGTTAAATAAATTGTGATTTTAAAAAAAACAACTAAAAACTAAGATGATGGTAAACAGTAGTCAAAAATTAATAAAAATGGTTTACATTACTTCATCTAAAAAAAAATAAAAAAAAATAATCGTTTTTTACTACAAAAATAAAAAAAATGTTAGCTTCTTTAGCGGTAATCGGTCAAATCAGTCCTTATCCTTTTTTGAAAAAAATCTGGGTTAAGTGGTTAAACATTGCCAAAATTTTGGTCTGATGGGGTGTATGTTTTGATTCTCCATGATTCAAATTGCTGTTAAAATTTGATCCCAAACTAACCCCACGGATTGAGTTTCTAGTCGGCAAGAATATTTTTTCTTTCTTTAATCTTCCCTACTTAATGGACGTCAGCATTTGGTGGGGACTAAGGAGAAAGCCCCGAAATATGAATAAATACAGGAAATCTTTTAAATGAAGTGGTATTTCTTGATTGCGCTCCAGTTTAGAATGTTGTATAAACTATGAAGAAAGAATTTTTAATTTGACTTTTTGTTTGCTTTTCTATCATAGAATACTCGAAGTAAACCTGGTACCCAAAGGGATTCTGATACAGAATTAGAGGTGAGTAGATTTTATCTGAAATGGTGGGGAAAAAAACTGAATACTTCACTTCCTGTTATGTTTTATGCTCTCTTTGAACTTTAATCAAAAAGACCAATACCTTGTTTTATGTTTCCTCTCTGAATGAAACCTTGTTATAACAAAAAAAAGATTTTTCTATTTTTTCGACTTAGCTAAAGTGAATCTTAACCCAAAGTAACTTAACAGCTAAAATCATGAAAAGAAAAATTCTCGTTGTTTGCCCGTTGTATGTTTTACCTTTGATAACAAAGTTTTTGATAGCGAAATAAAAAAAAAGTGGAATATATTAATTTTGGTGCAAACTGAGTAGTTTTGAACCAATTTACATTTTGATATGTGCTCATTGGACCCATGCAAATTCCATGGAACATCTTTGGAATTCAAGTATAAAGCACAAAGTAACTTTGTAATACAAGAAAAGAAATCATATTATTTACATTTTTAAATAGTGAATTATTATTTAATAAATTTATATATGCTTAATGGCAAAACAGGATTAACTTTAATTTTCAATCTCTTCACAAAAGAAAATTAACATCTTCTGCTTTGCCGTTCTATTCTGCTTGATTTTTACTTTTGCATATTACAATGCACTCACTATAGAAATAGCAACACAAAGTTGTCTGTGGCTTAATACTGGTTTTGGCAAATATATTCCAAACTTTGTAGAAACTTTAACATCAGGCCTTATTTATTGTCATTGACTAGCATAGTGTCTGTTTGTTTTTTAAAATTTTTTAATCCAAATGAATATTAGTGATCCCCATAGCGCTAGATCCCGTGTGAACACCGTAACGGTAGATCCCGTGTGAACACCGTAACGGTAGATCCCGTGTGAACACCGTAACGGTAGATCCCGTGTGAACACCGTAACGGTAGATCCCGTATGAACACCGTAACGGTAGATCCCGTGTGAACACCGTAACGTCTTACCAAAAATCATAGTTTTTGGCCGCTTTTGGCAATTAATATAAGATGCAAGGTTTTTGTTTTTTCATTATCATTTTTTGTATTCAAGCAAAGGATGAATTAAAAGCATTTCCTTTCTTTTTCAGCACAATTTATCAGTAGCTGTTTACAACAGAATCAAATTTTACCGAATGCTTTTAACTGTGCTGATGTCTTTCAGTAAGGAAAAAGTAAGTATGGAAAACCTTGAATAGTGCAGTTAATTTGTTTCAAAATTTGTACTGTTCAAAACCGCACTGTTCAAGGTCCTATTATAATCTATAAATTGTTTTTTTTGTTTTTTTTGTTGTTTTTTTCAACTTATACTTAGTTTCATTTGTTTGTACAGCAATACCTTAACCGTACTACATCAAAACCCACACTATTGAAGGTAATCCTGTATTCTTAGTGGAAAAAGCTTAAAAATTAAATTTTACATTTCTCACTTCTTTAGAAATTTCCGTCAATTTAATAAATAAATAAAATCTTGATTCAGAACCATCTGTAAAAGATTTCATTAAAATCCTGAAAATTCATTAGTGGCAAAAAACAGATTAGTAACAATAAAGTAAATTGATTAGACTTTCATCTTTTAAGACATGTAGTATAATCATCTGGTACATGTTCTGCTGACACAAGACGTCTCAGTAATTTAATGTTTTTTTTATCAGCTTATGCTTAGTTTCATTTATTTGTACAGCAATAGCTTAACATAAAAACCCACACAAATCAAAACCTTACTATTCTGTATTTTTGTCAGTCAATATTGCAGTTATTGCAAATATTGGCATGTGAGATTTAATTTAAATCTTTAAATATCAACCTGAAGTTGGTGTTTATCTTTGACTCCAATCCTAAAAGAGCAGCCTCACCTTTGATGTAGAAGTCAGTGAAACACTTTGCAAACTTCTAGAAAAAAATCTTTTTGTAGAAACTTACATTTGAGAAATTGAATGAGCAATAAAAGTTATTAAAATAATAAAAATATTTTATAAACTTGTGCATTTCAACTTGGTAAAATTACACTTGATGCTAAATATGGTAGTTATTTAACCACTAGTTTACCCAGTTATTGTGAATGTGACAGAAAGTACACAAGCTCACTCAATGGCGTCTCACTGACAACTGAGTAACCGATTGGGAGAGTGTCTGTTCACAAATGCGCAGTAAGGTGCCCTGTGATTGGTTTTCAAGTTAGATCAAGACTGCTCAAACCAGTTCTTGAGATTCAAAATGACTGGATACCTTCTGAACAGATCTCGTATGCTATATCTATCAATAGACATACACATAATGAGGAAAAAACAATTACTTAACCCTTTTAGTGCTATGACCTTTTTGACTAGATAGCAAAAAACAATATTTTTGACATTTTTATTTGTTTATTTAATTACATATTATATATATCGCCCGTGTAGTGTTTTTGGCTACGTTATCAAGTCTGATATATCAGCCTGGCAGTGCTATAAGGGTTAAATACCAAATTCTCTCACCAGTATTCATTAATTTTAAAAATGTAATTTTTTCTTCTTTTTGCAATAATTGCCGATTATGGATTATTTCTTATGAAATACTGAAGAGATTACTAACATAGTTTAAATGTATGTGAAATTCTACAATGCATATTACTTAGACACATGCTAATATGAAATACTTATCTATTATAAACATGTGAATAAATACTGATCATCTTTATCGTTGTAGTGTGAAGGGATTGCCCAAGCACAAAGGTTGCTGACTCAATTGATAGAACTTGTGCCAGCCATGACGAGTGACTTGGATCTTGGAATTCAGGCTGAAGGAGGAGGAGTTACAAAGACAGGTTTGCAGTATTTCTTCATCTTTGTTGTTTTTATTTTTGTTATCACGACAATAACACATCTTGATTATTTTAACCTGAGTAATGTTATCTGTAACATATGATCTGTACTGAGTTTAAATTCTGAGACTGTTTGTGATCACTTTGCACTAATGCCCTGCACTCTTTTCCATCACCAGATGTCTTTAGAAAGGTCTTGTTACTGGCATGTCTTGATAGTTAAAGGATTAGAGTGCAATCAGGTCAGGGATTCTTCTCTGTGAGAGGATGGTTACCATATGATAACCTCCCTTGCCTTAGAAATGCTCTGAAGGACCTAGCACAGCACCCCCCAATGATCGAGATCATGCATGGACTAAAAAATCAACAATACTACCTGTGTGTGTGTGTATAGGTACATATGTACATATGTAGTAAATCCTTGATTAAGACAGTTCTGTATGAATATACTGTATATGCCGGACTATACAATGAATTGTTTACAAGGGAATTTGGAGTACTGCAACTCGGCCAAACACGGCCTTTAGGGTGGTGGTATCCAGCATTTTCATCGCGTGTAAGTTAATCGCAGCAATTTTCATATCAGAAATGGCTATTTCCTAGCCACATTTTATATCCAAAATGAAAGGTTAATCTGTTGTCGCTGAATTATCAAAGTTAAGACGTTTGTCAATGAAATTATATTCACCTGATGTCGCTAATATGAACAACATGGACAAACATTTCCGCGTGAAATCGACACGTGGGAAACTTAAAAAATCTGGCAAAAATCAGCATATTATTTGATTTTAATAAAATTTTCAATGCTTATTGGTGGCTACGGTGCCCTAAGCAGTAGCTTAGTTTGCTAGTTGTTTCGGCCAGTTCAACATCCTAGCCACATAACTGTTCATATCGAGCTTCAGTAGACGGCCACTGCGTCATAATACCAGCGCATTGAATGCAGTGTAATATTTGCATAGTTTTTTTTAAAAAAATTAAATGTCCGTCTTGTATACCAGCATATATAGTATATTTTTCAAAAATTTTAATTTTTGTGCATATAACATTTTATTTAATATTGCTTTATGAAGACTATCTTACCATATCTTTCAAGAAATAAGATCTATGAAAAATAGATTTCCTAAACATATTTAATATGAACTCCTTCTTGTTATTTGTGTTGTGTTGTAAACACAACATTTTTCGTTTTCAAATAATAAGGAGTTCAATTGTCTGAAGAACTATTTGAATATTAATGACCCTTCTCAAAACTATAGAAAATATATTTAATATGAATTTGATTAATATAGTATATTTCAAGACTCTGTTAACCATATTAATCCAAAATTCACTCTTGTTGTGTGTGTAAAAACACCCACATATGCATCTTATATATATAGTGTTTGTATTAGAACTAATCTTAATCTTCAATTAATTTCAGATTATCCTACTATCATGGGATTTGAACCGCTTGTAAACCAGCGTCTGCTGCCCCCTACATTCCCACGTTATACAATGATCAAGAGCCGTAAAGAAGCTCTAAATTATATGGAATATCAGCTTCTCCGTCGATTACAGACAGTCACCTTCATCACAGAGATCACCTCCTTGCACAATATGCTAGTGAGTTCAAGCCCTTCTTTCACTGATCCAACCACTGTTGAAAATTGAATTGAGAGATGTTTTTAAAGAATTTATAAACAAAACTTGTCAATGTATTTTTATTAACACCAAACCTCTAAAATGGGTACAGCTTTTTTTCTTGTCATGATTTTGAAAGGATAAACTTCTTCACTAATTATTGTTTAATAGTAAAATACCCGCTGCTTTGCTAACGTTATACCTAGAGGTGGACATCTGAAGTATCTGATAAAACTCATTGCGGGTTGCCTGAATTGACACTCACCTGCCACTTAGCCAAATATCCTGCTCACTACCACCTTATTTTAATTCTCAATGGCAGAATTCACCCGTTCTCCTTTAGCAAATATCTTTGTTTCACCTCCTCCTCCTCCTTCAGCTTCTCTCTCCCTCTCCCCAGGGTCTTTATGTCTCCTCTACCCCAATATTTGTACAGTATTGCCACTATATTGTCTCAACAAAACCTGAACAGACATTAGTAATAATAACCCAACAAGTTTAAGAAAAAAAAGAAAAACTTCCAACAAAAATCAAAAAAATAAATAACGATTCTAATTTCCCGATCCTTTCAAGGAATCTTTGTAACCCACTTCGACTTGACAAATGATGCTGTATACGCCTGACTATAAGATAAATGATTTACAAGGGTATTTGGAGGTCTATGTTCAATGCAACTCATCCAAGCTCCATAACTGTTCATATTGAGCTTTAATTTTTTACCTAATAGCCTTATAAGATAAGAGGGGGGCTCTCTTTAGGTGGGAACAACTGGCTTAGTCAAACATAGCAGCCAAACGACCTTCTCCACTCGTAGAACAAACCTAACATTATATTACTAGCTTTACTCCATCTTGTTAGTGTTACTTTTTATCCCAAAACTCTGGGTTCATACACTCTTCATTATTACTATTATATGTATTTTATTAGCTTTATTCCACATTATGTATTGATACATTCTTTATTATTACTATTATTTTATTAGTTTTATTCCATTTTATTATTGTTGTTTTTTTATCACAACATTCTGTGTTGATACACTCTTTATTATTATTATATTACTATTTTACTCCATCGTATTGTTGTTAATCTTGAAGTCGATTTACTCTTCAACTATTAAACTGTTTTTATGTTGTTTGCTTTAGAGGCCAAAGAGTGCATTGATTCTGGGTGTTGTGATAAAAAAACAATAAGATGCAGTAAAACTAGTAATAAAATGAAAATGTTTAATCTAAACTTAGAAAAAATAACTAATACAGGCCTCTCCCATTATAACACGCTTCATTATAGCATGGTTTGCATTATAACGCAGTTGGATGGAGGAGTCCAAAATATTAATCTAGCTAGATTTAGCTCCAAAATAGCTAAAATTATCACAGCTCTGTTATAACACAGTTGGCTGTCTTGGACCACAATACGCGCGTTATAATGGGGGATGCCTATATTCTAATTTTCAGTCTTTCATTTGTGTGTGTGTGTGTGTGTGTGCATGCGTGTTAGAAAGAAAAGTGAAAAAAGACAAGAAATACAAATCAATTTTCTTTCTCCTTTTTCTTCCAGGAAGTATTTACAGAATTTAGCAAGACCTGCCCATGTGTTCTTTCAAGGTCTTTGTTACAGGTGAGTATCACATTTAGAATTTGTGCATCAGGTAATTGAGAACAAATTATAATATAAAGAAAAACAAAGATAGTAAAAATCAATATATTTTCATAAAAATTAGTTCATATGTTCAACTAGATATAAAAAAAATGGGTTGTTCAATAAAACTGCCCTCAGCTTCGATACGGCCTAGGAAGTGACTGCATGCCAGGATCAGGATGTTCTCGTTCATGTAGGCCATCACATCCACGATGGCGGCCTTCAATGAGTCCTTAGTATTGTCGGGCTGCTGGTTGGTCTCCCTCTCGACAATGCCCTAGACTTAGTAGTCCAGGGGATTCAAATCAGGAGAGCTAGGAGGCCACATGATCGTGAAAATTATCGGCCAGCCACTCGTGGGCCGTGTGAGAGGGAGTAGAGTCCTGCTGGAACAGGTACAGCCTCCCTTGGGCCACCCTCTCGATCCAGGGTTGACCATGTCCAGCACCTTGATATAGGCGGTGGCATTGACCCTGAGTCTCTGCCGGAAGAAGTGGGGTGATATGACATGGCCCTCATTGCTCACGACCCCCAGAACCATCACAGATGACAGTAACTTGATGTTCATTCAATTGAATGCGCAAACAATGCAGTATACATTGACCATTGAGTAAGCATAAACAACTCCTGCTTGGGTCTTCATTTCGCTGTTGCGCATCACTTGAAATAGACATGTTTTTCTGACGTGTCATAAAAATGGTCAGTTCAAAAATGCATCACTTTGAAATTGTTGGTGAAATTAAACAAAATGGCTACTGAATCTTTTTGTATGCTAACTGAAGTTGCAATGTCACCTGCACATGTGTTTAAGTGGCACAGGAGATTTTGCGATGCTTGAGAGGATGTCAAAGATGATGACCATTGTGGATGCCCATGCATGTCAAGATCCGTCTCTTTATCGATGGAGACCATTTCTGGAATCATTTCATGTTGAGTCATCAATCATTTTGAACGATTTGTTTGATTTTTAAAAAAAAATTTTTTTTTAACATTCTTGTTGGTTCTTGACGTTCGGTAGTTTAACTTACATGAGTCCAGTCTTGTTATCTAATGGCCACAGCTCATATTTTTCTTTGCTCTGTCATACAGCACTCTTAACCCATCAACTAATATGAGACTTGAAGTCTAATCACCTTTTGAATTGTTAAAGACCATTGAAAATGTTTTAGTAATTATTATCAATAAATTTTCTTTTTATTAATTTTGACTACCTTTCACTTTCATCTTAATTTTTAGTTGTTTTTATCACAACTTTGTCATCATTCTACAGCTACAAGCAAAGAGCATGATTGGAAATAAAAAGTAAGCCTCTGGTGAGAATCACATCTCCCATGCTAGAGGGAAGACTGATTTACACCAGGCTGCTACAACCACTCTACCATAGAGGCTTTCATGGCTCATAGATATCAATTTTAACCTTTTAAACCTACTCCTTATTGTGACTATCTGCACCATGTTTGTTATTTTTGTATGAGAACTAGTATTATTAAAGCAATTTTTATTTTTAGATGAATGTAATTTTTGATCGTACTGTTTGTTCATAGCCATAGAATGACAGCGTGAGTCAAAGTTGTGATAAAAATTCATCTGAAGGTAAAAAGTAGTCAAAATGAATGAAATATTGGGTTACAATACTTCATCCAATAATAATAAATGTTCATTTGTTCTTTTATTTCAGTTACTATTTCTTCCTTTTAATAAGAAGCTGTTTGGTATTTATTCAATTGTTGACTCATTGAAAGAAAGCATCAGAAATTTCATTGCTCCTGTTGCTCTATTTCCAAAGTAAGTAAATTTGAATATATGTTTCTATATATCCAGACTTTGCCAAGCCCTGACCGTTCATAGTAAAAACTTGAAATTTTGCACGCACTCCTCAATGAGAGGAGAAAATGATTTGTTTTTTGAAAATTCACCCCCCATAAATAGGTTTTTAGAGGGTGGTTCAATATGCAATGTAATTATATGCTAAATTGGTCACACGTTTGTGCCCACTTGTTTTTTGAAAATTCAGACATTTTTTAGTGACTGCCCAACTTTAAGGAAGAGACGTAACTGATACATTGATCACCCCTTTTTCCAACTTTTTAATTGATCACCCCCTAACACCATATATGGGTGGCGGTGGTTCATAATTTCCCTTGGAATGGTAGTTCTTGTTATTATCTACAGGGTGGGTAAGAATTAACTCCCTATTAGAAATTATATATAACTTTTATATATCTGTGAATTTCTTTCACTAGGAACAACCAGGGAATCAAACAAATTTCCACTAGGGAGTTTCTTTTCACCCACCCTGTATAAGAGAGCCTTGGTATGTGTATCTATTAAACTTATCTTAGTTTGCCACAAGGTCACAGTAGTGAGACACCCAGTTAGGATCAACCTCACTATAGTAGTAATGTAAGTATTGACATTTACTATGCTTAGCTTAGTCTGGCTCAAGGCCACAGTTGTGGGACACCCAGTGAGGATCTAACACACTACAATGGTCTGCAAGACTAGCTTGCTAACCCTAGTGTTGTGGCAAGTGTCCAAGAGAGCCTTGGTATGTACTAAAATTATAACTACAAGCTGAAATCCCACCAGCTAGTTCTTGAGTTTGGTCCAAACGAGAGATCAAAATTGTTTGTTCAGGTGTGTTAATTCTATAAAACTGGCTACAATGCACCATTTTGCATACTTAGGGATCACATGCAGAAAAACAGAATCAAACTTTTAACATTATTTAGATGGCTAAATACATGGAAATCAGATCATTATTATCGGGGAGAGCGCATATGCAGACCCCACATTAAAAAAAAAGAAGATTTTCTAAGACTAATATGCAAAAAACCTGCTCCAGGGTGCCATTAGAAACCACAGAAAATTTGCTGGCCATACCTCTGGCTGTTCTTGAGTTTTACTAATACAGACGGACAGACATTGGTGAAAGTAATAGTGAATATTAAGAGTGGATGCAGCCGGACACAAAATCATAGACAATTTAGCACATTACATTGTGAATTGAATCCACGCACTAAAAATTTATTTGGGGTGGGGTTTTGCAAAAAACATCTTGCTAAAGACCTGCTTTGGTGTAATGACAAAAAAAGATTTGGTGACCATAACTGGGACCATTCTTGAGTTTTGTTAACACAGGTGGACGGTCATTTGGTAAATTGTAGTAAAATGATGAGGGTGGGAAATAAGAAAAAAAAGAAAACATCAGTTATAAAAAGAAATTTTAAAAAAACTTATAATTTCTCTGGGTTAAAACTCTGATATCTTTGCATGTTGAGAAATAAAGAATAATCCTTATACAATTCTGTTTGTAATTTTAAATTGTATATCCACTAAATTAATTAAAGATTAAAAAAACCAGTATTTTAAATTAACTAAATATAACTTAAGTTTGCACGTCACCAAATGGGGGGGGGGAAATAGGTTTAGGAAGATTGTGTTACACAACTCTTGGTAAGAACCTGCCTCACTTGCAAAAAACAAAATAAATACATTAGTAATCCTGCTTTAACTTGACCCTGAACACCGATCATTTACATAGGTGCAAAATATATAACTACTTCAGACACATAGTAGATTACTGTTATTTACTAAGACGATTACCTGTCCTATGGATGGGTTATTCAGCTATTATGTATAATGAACAGTGTGATTGTTTTCTGTTTGGACTATTCCACTTAGTTTTGGTTACATGTCCCTATGTTAGGATTATTATTTATATATTCTCTGTATGGTCCAATATGTACTGCAAGGTTTTATCTTTCTCGGGATAGCTCATTTGCATATATTTTCTAGAAGTTTTCAGAAATACCAAGATTGAACATGATTTCTCATACAGTCGATTATTATCAACTAATCTACAATTTGTTAATAATTGAGTGAATTAATCAAATATTGTTGACAAAGAATCATTCATTTAGCCACAAAATACAAAGCCAACATAAAGAGGGAGCAGACATCAATTTATCGGCAGCAGTTTCGGTCATGTCCTTACCTAAACTCCATTAGTAAGAGGATGTCTACTAATGCTTAAAAGAGAAAGTAAGTCCAAAATATGCTTTCCAAGTTTCCCAAACTAGCATTCCAAGGGAAACTATGAATCACTGCCACCC
>VCCN01000667.1:1651042-1661924 GCA_006491835.1 Architeuthis dux
TAGCCTTTACCAGTTTCAATGTGTGTTTTTTCAAAAGGCACTCAAAATTTCTGCTATACTGGGAGTATTTATAGTCGGTTTTGTTTGGTCATCATATTATACTGTAATTTGATATCTGTTTGAGGGATGTATTCTCTTGGTTGGTCACAGCTATACCCTGGTTTAAATTGTAGAACTGCCCTTGGGGATTGTATATTTTGACAGGTGCAGAGAGAGATTTTTCAGATCCCTAACTTTCCTTCTCATACTAGGTGGCGACTTTATTGGACCATGAGTTTTGGAAGTTAACGGGTCTCCACACCCTTTTTATTTTTATCTTTATCTAGCCGATTGACCTCTACCCTCCGTCTATTTCCACTAAGATATATATAAATACTAGCATATATCTGTAAAAAATGATGTTATTTTATTTATGGATCGGCAATATGAAGCCAAAAGCAATTTTATTAGGTAATCTTTTTTTTTTAATAATTCAAGTATTCTAATTTTAAGTTTTTTCAATATCAACACGCGGACTTTGTTTAACTTGGTAACTAACGGCTGCTGACGTTTCAGTGACGTCACCGGTGTAAAGGCAAAAACCGTCCTTTTAGATTTGCAAAAATTTGGGGTGCTTGTCAGTCATATGATCCCAATGTTTGTAAAAAGAAGCGCACGTGTGGACTTTCAAAAGGCAACTGTATTCAAAGGGTTATGGTTATATAAGATGCTCATCTATACATGTATTTTGGGAATGAGTCATGTCTTTATGTAGCTGCACATGTGGTATACTTTCTGGTTGTCCCATGATCATATTATAAAGTAATTGTGTTCTATGTTTTGAATCAAGCACTGCTAGGAGTTTGGGGTGGTTTTTTTTTTGGGGGGGGGGTAAGTATTTCTTATCAATAAAAAATGTGTTTTGGCACCACCAAATTTATATTCTGAAAGTACAGCCTGGAGAAAAAGTTTGGGACCAGACAATGCCAACTCCACCCAATGCCAACTCCACCCAAGTGCTTTACCCTGCCCAGGGCTGTCCCATCACATGGGCAGTTGCCTGGGGGCCCCTGAAATTCTTATTCATTTTATTGTGCTGTGGGCAAGGGGGTTAGGGCCCCCAGTACATTGCTTTGTCTGAGGGCTACAAACATACTTAAGATGACGCTGTGTGACCCTGCTTATTGTTATCACCCTGAGAATCTTCAGGAATGCTGATTTAGAGATTTTAAATCTTCTAATGTTACAATATAAGTTAACCCATTTACATAGCAAATTGTCTGGGGCTTTCTGCGTTGGGTTTTAAGCCAAATTCCCAACAGATTTAAGGTAAAAATTCCATCGTTTACATGCAGGGTGTGATAAACTGATTTTGTGCCTCGTAGCACAGAATTCTGACCAAATGTGACTCCCAAAGGCTTAGGCTAAAATTTTAATGGCACAAATTTTGCACATTGTTTTTAACTGAAATTTCGAATCAATCGACCAATAAAGAAAATGAGACTTTATTATTTATATTTCAATGTTTATTTATCCATAAAAGATTCAGATCTCTCATTTGTTCCTCCCTATGAGCCGGTGTGCCTCGTAGCAGCGTTACTGCATTACCATGCTTTTTCACATTCTGATTGCATGTAATATTTCTGTTGGAAAATAGTTTGAAGTGAATGGTTTAGATTTTGGTGAATGGAATGATTCTGATAAAAGCATGAAACTCAAATCTTCTATTTATTTAATGCTTGCACACACTGGGATGGTAAGACCCCCCCCCCCCCAAAAAAAAAGTTCTCTAAATACTGTCTTGGAACTGAACATTTAATTGATGACCTTAGCTGTTGTGATATCAAGTAATATGTATAAGGGTGGATCAATAAGTCTGTAACCTGACAGTTATTAGCTGAAATTTTATTTGAAATTCTCACTGTATAATGTTCAATCAACATGATTAATGTCTATAACTTTGAGAAGAGTCATTAATGTTCCAACTTTTGTTCAATCTTTTCTTCCCATCTTTAATGTTAACACATTTTGGACGATTCATTCTACAGCCTTCTTCAGGTGTAATATGTAATATCTGTAAGGAGAGATTTTTTTTTTCGGTCTCTTCATTGGTGCAAAAAAAAAAAAACGGTATCAAACAGGAAATTTAAATGTGATTAATGGAGAAGTGTTGGGTTAAGTGCATTGACAAGGAAGATTATGTTGAAAAATAAATATTTGTTGTATAAGATAAATACCTTTTTCATCATTAGGCTACAGATTTATTGTGTCTAGACAGTCTACAACAATACCAGCTGTGAATAATGCCTGAATAGAGAGTGTCTCTCTGGAAATTGTATCTTGACTTCCTTGAGTTCCAATATCAAACAAGACAGCCTAGCACTTTCTCACATGATTTTCAGGAATTTAACTGAACTTTAAGTGATTTAGGTTTAGTATGTGAAAGAGAATCATTGTTAGTAATGTATCATATCAGGATTTTCTGAATTGCTAATATTTCTGGGAAAAATGATCCCTTGTGGTCTGAAATTCCTTTGTTTTGGGGGCTGAAAGGAATTTTGCTGATTCTGCATTTTTCAAAAGTTTTTTTTTCCTCTCTGTTTTTACTCTGAAATAGAAATAATCAAATTTTGATAAGAATATTTTTGTCCTGTAGACTCCTTGTGGAGCATAGGACGACATTGTGGTTTCAGTAGCAAGTAGGTTTTACGGAGTGAAGTTTCTAGCCCCCACGCCCAAGATAGACTGAAGCTGAGAGCTAAAGGGCTCCCCTGCTATTTAACCATAGCTGGGAGGAGACCAAGATTAGAAAGCCGAGTCTGCTTTGCTATTTACCCAAAACTGGAATGAGAAGTGGATTCATGCCTTTCCCAAGGGCATTAGTGCAAAGTGAACATAAGCAACCTCGGCCAAAACTTGAACTTGATATGACGATTCCGTTTTCCAAGCTTGTAGCCGATATGTCACTCCGTACGTCCTAGTAAGAATATTAAGCAGGGGTTTTTAAGGCTAAATAATATTTTCATTAATCTTTTTTTCCTAAAAAAAACTATAGAATATATCCCATTGTCTTGTCTACTTGTTTGCAAGAGGCAACAAAAAGACAGTTTTATACATTTTTATACAATGTGAGTTTTGAAAATGTTATCTGCCCTGATCAATATGAAAACTTGGATGTTTTTTTGCATTGAACCAATTTGGCCACATTAATGGAAGAAGAAGCTCAAATAAAATGGGATTTATTTCCTGAGATATTTTAATTCAATACATCTGGCTACAATGCACCATTTTTTGACTACTTAGATGTCACCAACTGATAAACAGAATCAAACTTTCAGTATTAGATAGGATCAAATTAATCTTGTGTATATGATTTACCACTTTTACAAACACACAGCTATTTATAACTATTGTTTTTCTGTGCCCTTAAAAAGACTTAATACTGTTAAAAGTAAGGCACATCAGTTATGACACACTGTAAAAATATAGGTAATAGAAAGGCAACAATTTATGATGTCATGATGTGGGTGTTTGTCGTATGAATAAGAACCTCCCCCCCCCCAAACACGCACTTTCTTCTCCACCCAATCGACTTGCTGCTACGGTGCCAATGGGGAAAGCCCCATAAACTTCTTACGTCATCAAAAATCTCTAAAAACATTAAAAGATTCAGCCATCCCTAAATGTTACGTAATGTTTCTTGTCCCGCACCCGACACCATCTGGAAACACTTCGTTTCATTTACGTCATCTGTGTTTTACTTATTTTTTAACCTTTTTTGGACGGAATTTATTTCTAAATTTGAGCAAATTTACAGTAACTGAAATTTCAATTCAGTTTGTGAGCACAAGTTAACCCCTCTATACCATATATATTCTGGTAGGATTATGTTCAGGCTATATGGTAGAGGTATTTTTACTCTTGAATATCTGGTTTTGGTCGTTTCCCTGGAAGCCGAATGCAATAAAATAGCCGAAAACATAAAATATATTTAAAACTAGCATGCCAAGGGAAATTATGAATCACTGCCACCTATATATGCTGTGTTAGGGGTGATCAATTAAAAAGTTGGGCTGTGATCACTAAATAATGTCTGATTTTTCAGAAAACAAGCGGGCACAAACTAGTGACCAATTTAGCATACGCTTACATTGAAAATTGAACCCCCCCACTAAAACCCTATTTTAGAGGAGAATTTTCAAAAAACAAAGGAAAAAAAAGGGCATTTTCCCTTCTCATTGAGGGGAGTGTGTGTACAAAATTTCAAGTTTCTACTATGAACGGTTAGGGCTGGGCAACGTCCAGATACATATAAATGTGTGAACACATGAATAACCTAAACCTTTGGTAGCAGTGATTGATATATATCAGGGATGAAGTTCTAATAAATTGTATGAATTATGTCTTGTAATGAATTCTAATAAAACCCCAATTTTTCACCTGCTGCAAACTCCTCATCAAAGTCCAGAATCGCCTGCAACGCCTTCTGGACATTCATATGTTTTCATGGTATCGAAATTTGATCATATCTCTAATTTCAAAGCATGTCTCTGCTCTTCTATCAGCATTTGCCTATACCTTCTCATTCTCTCCCTTATCCCTTCCAGTTTTTGTTACCCATCCATGTTTTTATCTAAACGTTATACAAACATGGATTAGTTTATGTGAAAAAGAAATAAGGAATCCACAAATATTTTCTACTGCACCTCTCTTTCAGCTTTCTTTTGCTCTATCTCTCTATAAAGAATTTTATTGTAGCGTAATTTTAACACCTTTTCATTCCATTCATTCATTCATTTAACTTTATTTCTACCAAAAGCAATAAACTAGAAATGAATTTTTTTAACATTGATTTCTCCCTCCTGCCGCCAACCTTAACAGATGGTACCCAGATTAACCAAAGAGCAAACAACTGGTTCGGACTCAATGAACTCAACAATTTGTTCAGAAATTGCAGAAGTAACTTTAAACATAAGTTGATTCCGTGAAAAACAAGGCAGAACAGAAAAACCAGGGCAACCAAAACGCATGTTATTAAACAAACATTTAGTCCAACACATTAACATTCAATTTAAACATTTAAACCCGCAAACATCCAGTCTCACGGATGCAAGGAAAACATAATATGATGTCATGGAGCCAATCTATTAAGTTTCATACAAATTCCTTGTCAAATTTTGATACTGATAATAATTTAATTAATGTAACTGCGCAAAATTTGTCAATTAATAATATTTGGAAATAAGTAAAATTGTAATATTATCACAACAATTTCTTAGAGGTTTCTATAAACGTTCAAACACCATTGGTTGGTTTCGTCACTCCTTGTTGTGGTCTTCACTTTGTCAGTCTTATTTATACTCTGGTTGTTTATTGTTTCTTATTTAGTCTGTATATTTTGAACTTTGGCTATTTTGAATTAACTCTTTGCTTGTTTATTAAACAGATTTTGTTTTTAGATATTTTCCATCGATGTTTTGACTTGTACTTCCCTTCCTCCTGAGTCACCCTTTGATGTTATCCAAAGCACCACTCTTGTTTATCAAAAGTGTCTAATCCATTGTTTTAGTTAGTTTTAATCTGTATATTTTGAACTTCCAATTTTTTTCTTTTCGTTTATCTGTCTGTCTATCTATTTTCATTTATGCACCTCTTCACCTCGGTACAAAATGCTGAAAGACATCAATGGAAATGTCAAACCCTTTATTTAAACCATGGTGGTATATTATTCGCATTCCTATACCTCTCCCATCTGGGGCGGCCTTTTGGCTAAGATCAAAGTGTAGTATCTGTTCTTCAAAACCACCATGGCCTCGAAGTTCAGAGAACAATGGCCCTTCAGGGATCCTTGTGGCATGCTCAAGTATCGTCCTGGGAGAAGTTGCACAGGATATCTTGGCCAGCTGGTTGGGAGGCGAGCACCATTAGCATGCTCTTGGGATCTCCACCCCTCCCCCCTACCCCATTTGTCTCGGTGACAGGGATTTGGGATTCTCCCTCCTCTAGTCATGGGGACATGGGATCTCCCCCTCCCCCCTACTGAATTCGGCACTAAATGATCCACCAAGGGTCGATGTGCCGTTAAATCAATCAATCAATCTCCCATCTGGTGTCCTTCAGAATCCTCAATTCCTCCTTATAATGCTGATATGCCTCTCCACTAAGCCAGTGTATAATTCAGTTCTTATTCCTTTACCTGCCACATCTGGGGTCCTTCCAAGAAAGTTTTGGAACTCATAACCATGCCAATCTGTCTCTCCACTGAGCTGGTGTATATTCCTACACTACCTGACCCAAGGATTGAACTCACAATTTTTTTTTTCTCCAGGCTTTGATGGGCTTCCAGTTGGATGGTAGGATGAAGCAGGCGAAGTTTGAATTTGACAATGAAGAAGTTCGCTATTCTCATCGGTTTGCTCCATTTGTGCATTTCGTCACGCCTCCCATGGTGCACTATTCACGTTACAAGGTACGTCTTCCAAGGTTCTTTTCTTCTTTTTGTTAATCAAATAATATCTACAAATATGGTTTTCAGAATTACTTTAATCCTTCATGCTTCAAGATTTTCTAAGATTTTTAGAATTGTCTGAATTTCTGAGCATTGTCATTATTAATTTTTGACAAAAAGCAACTAAAATGAAAGGAAAACTAGTCAAAAATGAATAATGGTAATGCTTCATCTAAGAAGTCCAGACAACTTAAGACTATTACATCTACTACTATCAGGTGTAAACAAACAATATGGCATGGAGTAAAAAGGATAAGAAAGAATGTAGCTACATGACTAAATTTGAAAGATATCTACTGATTGGTTAGCATAGCCTAATCAGTAAGGCACAGTCCATGTCAGGCAGGCTCCCATGGATATGAGATGTGAGTTCAAATCAGAGGATACTTTATTTCCGATCCATGCTACTTATCTAACAATTGTAGAATGTAAAAACGACTTCCTGGCTGTTGTGATAAAAAGCAACAAAGATAAGATGAATTAATAATTTTTAGAATTATTTATTGTGGAAGAATTTGAATATCCAATATTCTTAATGTATTCTTGATAAGCCAATCAATCTTTATTATTATTGGATGAAGCATTGTAATACAATATTTTTATTAAAATTTTTACCTTCATCCTAATTTTAGTTGCTTTTTTACAACTTATTAATTCGGGCCACTGTTTCTATGGCATCGAATAACAGCGCAATCGGAAATAAAGAGTAAGCCTTCAGTGAGAATCGAACTCACACCCTCATTACCAGAGGGAGACTAATCAATCAGCCACAAAGACTTCATGGATTAGCAGAAGCTGATTTCCACTTATAAACTCACTCTCTACAACCGACTCTCTGAGCCATATTTATGTCGTTTTACATATGAGACCTAGTATTCTTTTTATAAATCAATCTTTATTATTATTGGACAAAGCATATTTTTATTAAATTTGACTAGTTTTTACCTTCATCCTAATTTTAGTTGCTTTTATACAACTTATTAATTCAGGTGCGCTGTTATTCGTTGCCATAGAAACAGTGGCCCGAATTAATATGTTGTAAAAAAGCAACTAAAATTAGGATGAAGGTAAAAACTAGTCAAATTTAATAAAAATAAGCCAATGTTTTATATTAGAAGTAAAAGCTTTTAGTATTGAGTGTTTTTCTTCTCTTTTTCTAGGAAATGAATGATCCTGCTAAATACAATTATGATCGCGCATCTACAGAAATGTATGGAGTTGCCTGTAAACATTTTCATCAAGCAAAAACATTTTATGAAAATATCCCCAATCCTAACGAGGAAGTGAGTCTTTATTTTTTCTTTCTTGCTCTTAGACACCATTTTTATCCTGTTGTTGTGTAAACAAGTCATGCTTGCACTTTTGACATGCTGTATACCAATGATCACCAACCTACGTTCGTATGAATGGATACTGGCATATATACACGGTAGCCATGTGACTGCAGTAGAAAATTCATATTTTAGGTCTGGTCATGTTGCAATCTGTTTAAAGATTGCAATAATGCACTATAGTGAATGAAATAAGAGGCTATGGTGGTTTCATCAATGTTCTTTGTAGTGTATATATTTGGTTGGGATTTTAAGGAAAGGAGTCTGTGATAGTGGGTAAAGTCAACCTTAGTCCAACATCAACTTTCTTGAGTGATACTAGACAATTTTGTTGAATAAAAATCATTCTTCCATTTATTTTTGCAATTTTGAAAACTGTCCAGATTGTTATTTCATCATAGAATTGGACATCTCTTAATTTTGACCTGTCGCTTGGCTGAGAGTTATTATAAATGTGCAAATAAAAAATTAGGTGATCTATTATTTGTGGGTTAATTTAGCAAGAGTTCAACCCTAACCCAACAACATCATAACATTGTGTCCAAATGATCATTGTCTTCAATCAATATATATATGTATTATGTTATTTACTTACATGCATATCAATCATTTCTTTCCCTCTTCCTCATTATGATGTCTACGCATTCGTCTTGTTCGGGTTATATATTTTAGAATAAAGGCCACTTAAGTCAACATAAGTGTGACAGACATCTCTCTTATATATTTTAAAATAAAGACCTCTTAAGTCAACATAAATGTGATGGACATGGCTCTTATTATATATTTTCACACACAGTATCATTACGAGCCGTCAGCAGCAGCCTTGATGAGCGCTGAGCGTAGGAAGTTAGAACCATGTCTGTCACATTTATGTTGACCTAGTTTTGAGATAGACATAGCTCTCATTATATATATTTTTTCAACTGAGTTTTTGAAACAAAACTATAAAAATACTTGAATATTTTCTTTTTCCTCCCTAAAAGTTAATGAAAGAAAGAACCTTTTGTTTGTTATATCAACACAAAAGGAAATAAACATTAACCGACATAGTTCTTTTACGATAAAGTGTAATGGTGGTATGAATTCTCAGTACTAGAGTTCCTGTGAATATTCTCCGCCTAACAACCAATCCTCAATTAAAATTTAACCTCTTGAAGTAGGGCAACAGGCTGTAAAATGTCATTGCAATATTGGGAGAAACAATCTCAGTAATGTACAGAGGAAGAGGAATCACTTTGGGACAGGGTCTTTTAGATAACAATAACCAGAATAAATGGAACAATTTACAATAATAGCTGTAAATTTACATTCATTGTTATAAACAACTTTAGATAAAAAATTTAATAATAATTTTTAATTCATTTTAAATAAAGTTTTTGGAACCAACTGATTTTGATAACAATAACCGTTTGATAACATTACATGTAATTATAATGAACAGCTTCTTTGTATTACGCATTTGTTTTAACTTTGTATGTATTTTTTTTACTCAGTAAATAATGTCATTGTATTTGATGAGAATTACTGTATACAATAGTATAACAGGAAATACAACAATGGTAGCAGAGCGTAGTTAAATTCCAAAATTTTTTTTTAAAAACCGTTCCAAGTTGGATACTTGAATTAATGTATTTGTTTGAACATTTTGTCTTTTGATCTGGACTGTGTTTGCAAGATGAACTTTGAATATTTGTATGTTGAGTTGCTGGCATGGGATCACAACAAAATGATTGTATTTTCTAAAAGAGAAAAAGGGTAGATTCTTGATGTGTTAATTAGTTATCAACCTTAGTACAAGCTTTCTGGTTAGCAGGCACAGTATTATTAAACAAACAATAAAAACTTGTTAGTCAAAGTTTTAATTGCATCAATACTTGTTTAAATCTGTCAATGGTTTTAAG
The DNA here is from genome assembly GCA_006491835.1 of Architeuthis dux. Taxonomy (NCBI): domain Eukaryota; kingdom Metazoa; phylum Mollusca; class Cephalopoda; order Oegopsida; family Architeuthidae; genus Architeuthis; species Architeuthis dux. The sequence goes on from VCCN01000667.1 coordinate 1,660,762, forward strand.
AAGAGTCATTATCATTACAAGAGTTATTCGGACTATTGAGTTCATTTCTCTGTGTTGCTTTTCTTGTTACCACATTTCAAACAATCCATTCTACAGCTTTGTGGAAATTAGATCCATCTTTCCTTATGGACTGTACTCCTGAAGAAGGCTGTAGAATGGATCAGCCAAAATGTTGTGGTAACAACAAAAGCAAAACAGAATGAGTTCAGTAGTCTGAGCAACTCTTGGAATTATCTAAATCTGTTTGTCGGATTGAGAAAAAGGTCAGATAATCATTTACAGGTACCCCCCTCCCCCTTATGAACTTTCAGAGATACAGTATCGGCCATAAATAAATACGCCCCTAACACTATTTTATAGGAATTTAATTTTCTTCTAAACCAAATATAGCAGGATTTTATTATTTCTAGCGGAACATTACACAATCAAAACGGTTATTATCAGGTATTATTTATGACCAAACTATACATCATTGAAATTCTGATGCCAAAAATATGAATATGTTGCTGTCCAAAATGAGTACAACAGTACGAAAAAATATTTTTTGCAACAGAGTTTCAATGCTGTAGAGTTTGGTCATAAATAATACCTAATAATATCTGTTTTGATTGTGTAATGTTCCATTAGAAATAATAAAATCCTGCTATATTTGGTTTAGAAGACAATTAACTTTCTATTAAAAAGTGGATGGGGTGTACTTATTTATGGACGATACTGTATGTACGAACCTGTCTGTAAATTCAAATTTTGAACACTGCGCTCGTTCATAAGTTCAACCACCATGCAATAGATGGTATTACTTTAGCTGCTTAGTGACCCCCCCCCCCCGTAGACATAACACAGTTGTTATTGTCTCTCTTTGGCATCACAGTGTTATTCATGGTTTTCACAAATACATATGTTGCACACATCTAAGCTCAGAGTTTATTTCCTTTAAAAAGAGGTCACCATTGTTTGTTAAAGAAATGTTTCTTTGCTTAAATATCCTCTACTTTTTGAGGCTTTGTTAAATTTTTACAACTGTAATTTATGCTGTAATTTCTATAATTAAAAATTAGTCTTTAACCTCCCTTACCCACTTGGTAAGCAGTAGCAATGTAAATTGCAGGCCTCCAGACTATCTTTTTTCACTACCGTCCCGAAGGAAATGTAAACGGTCCCCA
>VCCN01000667.1:1680649-1697464 GCA_006491835.1 Architeuthis dux
CTCTCTCTCTCTCTCTCTCTCTCTCTCTCTCTTCTGTTGGTTATAAATTGTAAACTTTGCTACAGCTTGTTAAAAAGCTGAGATGTGGTTGTAGAAGGAAGATCCTTCTATCACACAAAGTCCAACAACAGTGAAAGGTTGGTGGTTTTGTTTTTATTGTAAAACGTGTGACAAGAAGAAATTATTTTCTAATTTAATTCATTTCTGCTACGTCCGAGATATTTTCCGTTTTTTTCTCTCAGTATTTTCTATTTTCTTCCAAATTAGTTTTTCTGTAGTTTAAAATTTTTTAATTTTTTTGGTTAATTGTCGAAAAGTCAACATTTCAAATTTTCTTGTAATTTAAATTTTAGATCTTGACAATGTTGTGATTCTTTTAATTCCAGTTCATTTGTGTTTGATTTTTGCAAATTTTTAGTTATTTTTCGTTTGAAATCGACGAATTCATAATTTAATACATACCTTAAAAATTTCCAAAAGTTAATTTTAGATTTGACTTCTATATAATAAAACGATGATAGATTTTGAATTAAAACGATTAGAAATTATGTTTTTGCAATAATAAATTAACAATAGCACTGTTTTTTTCCAGTCTGCCTTGTGTTTTGTAAAACACTTTATTGATAAGTTGCACTTTCTTCTTACTCTTCTTTAATAGGCCTTATATTTTTACTGCAATTGATTGCACATGTTTTCAAGCAATTCTGTCTAGTGGGGACTTAAGTATTGCGGTTCCCGAGAAAGGGCGCTTCTATAAATGCAGTTATTATTATTAAATAATCAATTTTTTAATTCTATTTTTGTGGTTGTTATCTTTTCTTTTTAATTAGTTTTAATTTACTTCATAATTAACCGGATTATTTTCACTGAATTTTCAGTAAAAACTTTGGGCATCATGGAGTTAAGCCATGTTTTCAAAAACATCCAGAAATATCTAGTATCTAAAGAAGTTTAGGGTCCTGAATTAAATATCTAAAAACATCTAGAATCTATGGGACTTTAGCGTCTGAATTACTGAGATACAACTTACAAGTAATGATTTTAATAATACAATGTTTACTCACCTTGAGGTCATTACTGAATTTAAAGCCTTTTTATTTAAATTTAAAAAAGGGCACGAATACTTAGTAAACGAAACAAATTTTGTTTAATTTATTTGTAAATTGACATTAGGGTTAGTTTCAAATTTGATTTTTAATTTATACCAGATATTTTTCTGTGATTGTAGTTAAAAACACAAGGAACACATAACACATGAAGGTTTCGGTTCTTACATTGGGTCTCTCTCCACATAACTTCATGCAAATAGGATTTGAAAAGGGGTTCACTGATCCCCACACTGTTTTTTTTAAATTTTGTATTAATACAATGTTTACAAACCTTAGTTGTGGCCATTTCTGAATTTAAAAGTTTTTAATTTAAATTTACGACAGGACACTAATACAGAGTAAACAAAACAAATTTTAGGGACATGCGCAATAATTTGGGACGCTGAACTACACTTACCCAATCTGGATTCTAGATGATTTTAAAAACATGGATTAACTCCATGATGTCCAAAACTCAATGATTTCCAGCGATAGAAAGGAGGGTGGGGGGTACGACGTATACCTACTTCTCAAGTGTTTTGTATGTTCAATATCTAATGGGGACATTACCGTATATACCTAGTTCGAGTTCTCAAAACCCATTTCGAGCACTAATTATTTCACTTTGCTATCAGCCCCAGGGGTTGATAGTTTAGTACGGTACAAGGTCCCATTAAATGGAGCACCCGGTGGAGATAGTACGATATAAATTACTTAAATCAGCAATAATAATGATGGTATAATAGTGAGAATGAAGATACTATTGGATAAATTATTGATTTTGTTTAGCTACATTGATTTCAATTGGTAGGTAGGGAGTGTACAGTAGGTACTATTAAACAAACATCGGACGTATCATCAGTCAGAAGTGTTTGTGTAACACATGTTTATTATTTACACAACAGAGGCAGCTTGGATTTATTTATTCAATAATTTCAATTACAATTAACCAATTAAAATTAAAATTAAAGTACTCTGGGACTTAGACATGACATCCAAAGCGACAATCCCATCCAAGCAAACAGAGCGGATCTGGTAGTTGTTAATAAGCAAAGTAGAATCTGCCAGATATCGTAGATGTGGCCGTACCTGCGGACCACAGTGTCAATGTGAAAGAAAATAAAAATCTGGAAAAGTACCAAGACCTGGCCTGGGAACTGATGATGGTGAGGAACATGGAGGTCAGGGTAGTGCCGATAGTGGTAGGCGCACTGGGAACCGAGCCAGAAGCACTGGTCAAGATTGGAAGAGTTGGAGATAAGAGGAAGAGTTGAGATTTGTACAGACCACAGTGTTGTTGGGGCCTGCGAGAATACTGAGGAGGGTGCTGGAGATTTGAGACTAAAACCCTCTGTCTTCAGCGATAACCAGACATCTAGAATGAACATGGTATAAGAGTTTTAAAAAACAGGAAAAGTACAAACCTCGCTGAGAAGAGGGTTGGACACCTGAGGAGACTTACTGCCACTCAGTCCTCAGAGATGACCATCAAACGGCATGAATAATATAACTATTAGAATTATTAGAAACCGTCAACCAAAACTGTCACCATAGGTTTCTTCAGTTTTCAAGTTGGTCTGGCTGGCTATGTATATATGTATCACATGTACAGGCTGCATCAATGGAGCTAGAGGGTTGAAAATTTAAACATTCACTCCTTATTATGTCTAGAAAAAACGTTTTTGAAAATTTCCCACCTAAATAGGTTTTTAGTGGGGGGGGATCAATTTGCCATGTAAGTTTATGCTAAATTGATGCCTTAGTTTGTGTCCAGCAGCATTTACGCTTGTTTTTTGAAAATGCAAACTTTTTTAGTGATCACTGCCCAACAAATGACGAGAGAAGTAACTTATTCATTGATCACCCCTTTTTCCAATTTTTTAATTGATCACTTCCAACATGGCATGCTGCCACCAAAAGACGTTGGTCTTGAGATGGTTTCTATTTAGTGACTAGACCTGTCTATATATTAACTATAATAACATACAAAGTCAAATGAAACTAATATATATCTTGTTATTACTATTGATTACTTTTGCTATCTGTCTATATTCCTGTTGTCTACTACTACTATAACTATGCTCCCATTCAAGCATAAGGGCCCTCTTCCATACATATCCTTGGTCATTACATTGACAAGTTTTAAGTCTTCAATTTATTTATCATCTATCTCTGCCACATGTTAATGAAATATTCCGATGTAAAAACTCTACCTACCACATGTTAATGAAATATATTGATGTAAAAACTCTACCAACCATATGTTAATGAAATATTTTGATGCAAAAACCATCCCTGCCACATGTTAATGAAATATTTCGATGCAAAAACTATCTCTGCCACATGTTAATGAAATATTTTGATGCAAGAACTATCTCTGCCATTTTTTAATACTACTAGTTCTCAAACATTAATGAAACATGTGACGGAGAATGGCAGGGAGTTTGTTTATATTTGAGAACTAGTATTAGTAAGAAATGGCCACCCTTTTGTAAGCTATCGGTTCTTCTATCATTATTCGATGCTCAGAACACGTGACCTTGTACCAGAATTATTTTATACACATTGAAATCTTTGTGGTATTAATATCGATTTACTGAGCTTAGTTTAGTATGACACAAGGACAAAGTATTTGGGCAAAATTCAAATATAGCCATTTCTTTCTCGAGGATTAACTACTCTATATATTCAAATGGTTCTTCGGATGATTGAACTCCTTCTTGTTATTTGTGTTGTAAACATGACGTTTCGGCCGATCCATTCTTCAGCCTTCTTCAGGTGTAAAATCCGAGTGTCGCCCCCCCCCACACACTTTAACATTGGCGCTGCTCAACCAAATTTGGTATGCATACTTAGTGGACCTAGGGGAAGAACTTGGACTATTTGATTTTTCCGCAAAACTTTTTAAGGGTTTTAATGCATATACATACTAAGTGGAAAGTGCCTGATTCACCTACTCCCCCAGCTAATCCCAGAGGGGGATGGGGCCACAGGTGTGGGACGATGTTCAGCTAGTTTCATTATAAAGTCTTGGAATTTGATGTTTTCATGAAACTGCAGGAGTAACAACAACATGATGAAGGCTGTTAGATATCATGTACAAAACTAACGCACATGAATATGTTGTTATACCTGCATACGAAAGCAATGTGCCCGAATAAACAAGTAGTTCTGTAACTAACACAAGTGTGTCCAGTTGTTCATTCTTTAATGTGCTGACTGATTTCCAATCCAGTGAAATCTGCCTAGTATCTAACAATGGCTATGGTGGTGTTTACACTTAGATATGAAAAGAAAAAAAAAGGTTCTTCTAACATCTCCTGAATTGGGGCGAGCAATAATGTTTATTTTTATATTTCCCAAACAATTTATTGATTTTTTCCATGGGTCACATGACCATGCAGTAAAAATCCCAGGATGTTGGTTGTCAGGCATTCAGAAATTTTATGCAGTTTCTTTTCAGTTTTTTATATTCATTTATTATATTATATACATATATATACCTGAAATCAAATGATGGATAATTTTATATCCAACAGAATATGATATTTATTAGTTGAGAACCTATATTTGCCCAGCGCTGCTATGAACAACTGCTAAACGAGCGGCCTAAATCGTAATTTTGAATAAAGATATATAATTATCATATTCTGTCGATTGGATATACAATTATCCATAATTTGATTTCATATATATATATAATTACATGAACATAATTTCTTTACATTATTACATTGTTTTGTTGGTTGTATTTTAAATGAATTTGAAACCTATAAATTAAGAAGTCTGGAGTTGTTCTCAAACTCCAGTCCAAGTCTGGAGTTGTTCTCAAACTCCAGTCCAAGTCTGGAGTTGACTTTGTTTTTCTACTATAACAAGAACACTCTTCACCCCATTTAAGGGAGTAAAAATTAACTGATTGGTAGATTGGTCTTTTACTAAATTGACAAGTCTTTCATATCTACAAAAATTATCTTACAGATACATAAGAGCTTATTTCATTCTAATAAATAAATACATTTTTAGAAAATTTGTAGTTATTAACTTTTTAAAAAAGTCTAATGATGTCCAAAGATTTTGTAGTGCGGTCCCTAAAAAGAAGTATGAACCCTCCTACAGAGCGAGTAGTATTGCTTTATTTTTGCATCTTATACTCCAATGACTGTGGTCCCTAATTACCTAACCCTAAAGTGGTACAACAGGAATATTGGCAATGTTGTGGAGTATGAGATGTGAAAATATAGCAATGCTACTAGCTCTGTAGGAGGGACCTCACTTCCTTTTAGGGACTGCAATACTTAACTTGTACCAAAATACCTATAGAGTGTAGAATTGATTTATTTCCTTATTCTATGAGTGTTTCACAACCTTTTCATTAACTTTTGGATATTTAGCAAGCATAGCCAAGTATGGCCAAATAGAAAAGAAGTATTGCGTTACAACATTCTTCCGAGAGGTGAGGGCCTACCTGCTTAGAAAATCAGCATTACAGAATTTTCTTACCTAGGCTTGAACACTGACCACTGGTATCGGTGGGAAATACGTAACGATCTCGATCGCTTGGCCACTTTCATTTATTACCTCTACCGTGTCTGTTTGTCCACACAATATCTCCAAAAGTTCTCAATGACATTTCAATGATATTTTGTAGAAGGGTGGTCTTGTGGGCCAAGGAAAAAGTGATTAAATTTGGGGTGGATCCAGGAATTCTTTTTGATTTTTAGTGACAATGGTGTTGGTGGAGGTATGTGCTTTCTAATTTACCTCTGTTAATCAAGTTGGAAGAGGTATATGTATTGACTCATGTTTGTCCACACAATATCTCCAAAATTTCTCACTGACATACGACATGTACTAAACAACAATTAATTTTGGTGCGGATTTTTCTTTCGATTGGGAGATATTTTTTCATATATTTAGACAATATTCCAAAATATGGAAAATCAAAACATACAGAATTACCTTCCCAGCATCGTATCAATTTATAAAATGATGTTCATTCAGCTTTTAGTGACAATGGCATTGGCAGAGGTATGCGCTCTCTGAGTGATTTCTAGTTAACCCTTTGTTTTATCATTTTCGAGGACACTAATTCTTTTTACAACCTTTTATACCCTTGTGAGATCAAATGCACACTCACATACTGACTTATTGCTTAACGCTTTATAGGCCACCCCTAAAAATATTTTAGATATTGAAACAACCTTTTTGTATGTTAAACTAGACCTAATTACAAGATATTTTCAGTTGCAAGTTTTCTGATATTCTCTTGTTATGTTTTCCCCTCTGATGAAGTGATTATATATGATGCCCCGTCCAAAAAGTGAACAAAAATGGAAAATATTAAAAAATTAAAGTAGAAAGTTAAATAAAACATAGAATTAAAGAATAACATTCAATATAAGGAATAGAAAATTGATATTGACAAAAAAAATAACATGATTTTAAAATTTTATTGTGCAGGCCAAAAACAAGCTAATTTAATGAGGTGTGGTATGCCTCAAAATAGTTTCTGTCTTTGTTCAAGCACAAGTGTACTTTGCAAAGCTTGCAGACCACATTGGTGCGGATTATGTTGTCTTTGTGGCTACACTATTTGCATGTGGCTGTTGGGTCCTCAGGTGATAATATATAGTCACATGCCCCATTAAGGGTTAACCCTTTGTTTTAGCATTTTTGGGGACACTAATTCTTTTTACAACCATTTTTATACCCTTGTGAGATCAAATGACCACTCACATACTGATTAACTTATTGCTTAAGGCCTTATGATGATTCATTGATTAGACAACATTCTTTTACAAACTGTTTTAGCCAACTGTTCTCTTTTTGTCATTATTGAAGTTTTGAGCCGCAGGTGATGATTTTATCAGCACATCAAAATCCTAGTCTTCGTTTGCACAAGTCATGTTATTAACTTACTTTACTTTTAGTTTTCTTTATTTCTTTCTTTAACCAAATGTTCCTTCAATAGATGGACGCCTAAATATAACTCATTTTAATTACCTTTTCTTGACAACTGGCAATCCCAAAAGGAGATGTATAATTAAATTAGAAAAAGAAAAGTGTAATCAATTGACTAATGAATAGTTTGGTTCTAGCTGCAAAATTGTAAAATTCCTCGACATTTTTTTTTTTTCAATCTTTTGTTTTATGTCAGTAAAGTCAAAAAGGTAAGATAATTGATCCTTGTTCTTCAATGAAAATGTTCCAAACATGTAACATCGAGTAACAACGACCAAAGGTATGTTTGCTGCAGTTATTAATCACTGCTACCCACAGCACTGGTTTATTGCTGGGTTTAGGTTATTCATGTGTTCTGACATTTATCTGTATCTATGTACCTACCCTTTATCTGGACTTCGCCCAGCCCTAACCGTTCATAGTAGAAACTTGAAATTTTGCACATACACTCCCCTTAATGAGTAGGGAAAATGTTTGTTTTGTTTTTTGAAAATTTCCCCCATAAATAGGTTTTTAGAGGGGGGTTCAATATACAATGTAGGTTTATGCTAAATTGGACACTAGTTTGTGTCTACTTGTTTTTTGAAAATTCAGATTTTTTTTTAGCCCAACAAAAGAGAGAAGTAACTTATTCATTGATCACCACTTTTTCCAACTTTTTAATTGATCACCCCCAACACAACATATATGTGTGGCTGTGATTTATAATTTCCCTTGGAATGCTAGTGTTTATTTGCTTTCAAATTATTTTTAAAACGCCAACACAAAATCAATCAAGATGTTCTCACTCACACTTAGAATGGAGTTTAATCTTAAACAAGTGAAAAAGAATCCAATTTCTAGTCATTAGCTGTGTAAATAAAAATAATGTTTAGGAAAATAACTGCAGCAGACGTATCTTTGGTTGTTTTCATTCAATGTTTCGTGTTGGGGCATCTATATATTAATACTGTAGTACCTACCTTCCTGGGTATGTAAAGCGTGTGTCACAGGAAGAACGGAGTATGACATTTTAATTTAAATTTAAATTTCCCATGTTCTACTTTCTTCTTTCCCCCTCTCCAGCCAGTCACCGCCGTACACCGCCCCTGGCCCAACAAGCACAGCATGGCAACCCCCAACCCACCCACCCACCAAATCTAAAAGGTGAAAAGGGGGCAAGCAAGAGATTATTTTGTTGAAAAGTAAAACTACTTATGTTTATTGCTTAATTTAGTTAAAAATCTAAATAGGTGATCGTTTGTTTTATGTTACCAGAAATCCTATAACACTTTGACTTGGTGAAACAAATTACGCATGGGCTACAATTACAAAATATTTATGAATTTGATATTTAATGACAGGACCTGTCATTTTTGATGGGTTGTATGCTAGTTTTCATTAAAGAACAAGAATCAGTTATCTTACCTCTTTGACTTTACTGACAAAAAACGAAAGATTGCCTTTTTTTTAAAATTTAAAGTTGAACTGATATGAGTATAGTAAGTAAGGTTTTCTTCAGATTCAAAGCTTAATTAGATAATTAAACAGTTTTTAAAGTTTTAGTGCGTTTTTCTTTTTCTATCAGCATTATTTGTAGGGCCACTTAAACCTTAATGAACAATTCTCTGCAAAAACAGGTTCCTAGGATTTTGCGCCAATTTTCTTATATGAATTTTCCCTCCAAAAAGTATTAACTGTTGGAAAACAAGTAGCTACATTAAAATAATAATCAACTAATGAGATCCCGACTTCCTAAACCATTGCCAGGAGCTGATATATTTCCATAAATATAACCCTATCAATGTAACTGGCAGTGGGAGATTCATTTTAGCAATTTGACTCAAGGAGGTGCACATTCAACATCATAGAGAGTCCAGTATTTCAACCCAACCGACAAACTTAAATTCTAGTTTTCATCATCAGCACCAATGCAGGAAGAGACATCATCATCATACCACACTTCTTTTTCACCCTGCCAGCAGGTTGAGTTTACTACTGTCTTTTTCACTTACTCACACATACATTGAACTGTCTCTACATCTGGTTATAGACATAAACACACATGTGAACTGCTACTCACACCTGGTGATACACACACACACACACACACACACACACACACACACACACACACTTGTGGACTGTTTCTCTTCATAAACTCATACACAACTTTACTCACTCCCTACTCACTACTATTACACTTTGCCACACACATTGAACTTTTAATTCCAACCTACATATTACCTTTTCCTCCCTTTGGACAATATCTAGTTTGTTGTTAATTTAACTGAATAAAACTCAGTTGTGAATTGTTATCACTGCTTTGTTGAATTTCCTCTTGAACCTACACATTTATTTTATTATTTTTATTGTTGGGCACATCAGAGGTAAATTTGTCTTCCCCTAAATTGACGAACACACCCTGCTCCTGTGTCTGCAGCATATTCTTACATTTTTTAATATTTGGGAACTGAAAAAGGCATAAGTAAATTTTCATTGAAATACATTCTCTCAATTACTTGAACATTTTTTTACATTTACACCATGGTATAGAGAGTGGGTGTAGGACAAAACGCCCTACAACAAAACACACCTAGGACAAAAAAACAGGACAAAACCCCTTTAGGACAAATAATATACAGAATTTTAAAATCATAATTTTTCTTCTTATTATTTGTAGTTTATGGGCAACCCTAACCCCATGCCTAAAAAATGATAAGCTTTAAAACTGTGTGATTAGAATATGAAGCCCACACAAGTAATAAAAAATTAATACTGTCACTAATTACTTTTTTGTCAGGTTTTACTTTAACCAAGGAGGTTTTGTCCTACTTTTCTCTTTAACTTGTCCTAAGGAGGTTTAGTCTTGACCCTATGGAGGTTTAGTCTTGACCCTATGGAGAGCACATTCTAAAATTTCTTGTTTGGATGATTAACTAATCCAGAATTCCTAAACTTAGTCAAGCTTCAACTAAGTTCTTCTTTAAATACATTGGAAATACTATTGTTCTACTTGAGTCTGTTGGACTTTATTTATTCATTAGGTAAACAGTGACAGAGACAGGTCAAAGATTTTTGGGGGAGGTCCAGGTAGGGTTGCCAACTCAAAAAATGTTTTGCGCTAAACCATGACAAAGTGTCAAAAAACACCAAAATGCACTAAACATTCTTAGCCATTTTATGACCATTTAAATGGCTATATCAATTTTTTTAAAATGGCTAAAAATAGCCGTGTTTGTGGCATGTATACACACACATGCAAAATACATACAAGTATATCGGATAAGTCCTGCTGCCGACACTTTGCAACATATGTATCTAAGTTTTGTCAAAATGTAACCTTCTGGTGAGGTGTCACGATTTTTTAAAAACCCACCCCCATGGTTTTCTCTTCATTTCTTCATGAATTACAAGGGTCGTTCTTGAAGAAGTTGGGGCTGTGGAAGTTAGTGATCGTTTTTTTCTGAGAATGGGTAGGCAGGGCATCCCCACTTACTTGGAAGATTGGTGCAACATAATCTTCCTACTCCACCGTTTTTGGCTTTTATGTCATACTTATTTAGCTAAACTCGTCGGTATAAAAAAACTTCAACAAATCAAGAGCAGGGGCTTAGCTGAGGGGGTGGGGCGATTTTAAATCACCCTTGGGCCCCCATTAAAAGTTTTATGAATAGTAGTTCACCTACTGCATTTGTACTTACATTATACAATAACGAATCTCACTAAATGTTGGATGAGCCCCCGCCCGAGCACTCACATCTCTGCTTTTGAAAGGTCTGCCTACAGACCCCAGGTTGGGAAACACTGCACTAAATGATGGGAAGTGGGAGCTCAAGAAGACAAGCAAGCCGTACCCCCCAAATCACCAGCTATCCCCAAGAGTATGTATTTTCGATAGATAAAAAAACATTTTAATTTAAATAGATTTGTTTGTAGAAAACCTGTTTAAAATTAGTGTTTTGAATTTTCATCTTCCATTTAATTCATGTTCCCAGCAACTTTGTAAAAGGAAAAATCATTTTTGTTCTTAGACTTAATCTCATTATTTTTAGAAATGACTGCTGTTTTGCTTTCATTCATTTTAAGAAAAATCTGTCTCTTGGGTCAAGTTAAGTTGAAAGAGTGATTTTAAACAGGAAGCTGTTGGCTCCCAGGGGAGGAATTTTAGCCAAGGGAGGAACTGGGGAGGAATGAAAAGTATAATTAACTTTAATAAAACATACTTTCTATTATACCTTCCTCTCCTGACTGAAATTCCTTCCCTTAGGAAATTCCTCCCTTGAGAGCCAAGTGCCTCCTGTTTGAGAATCACTCTCTTAGAATATCAAATAAATTAAGAAAACAGGTCTGGTTAATCAATCAATAGAAACCTTCACATGACCAACATCTTTTGGCAAGCATGCCATGTTGGGGGTGATCAATTAAAAAATTGGAAAAAGGGGTGATCAATGAATAAGTTATTCCTCTCACCTCTTTGTTGGGCAGTGATCACTAAAAAAGTCTGAATTTAAAAAATAAACAAGCGTGAATGCTGCTGGACACAAACTAAGGCATCAATTTAGCATAAACTTACATTGCAAATTGAACCACCAACTAAAAACCTATTTAGAGGGAGGGGTACAAAAAACCCAAACGTTTTTTCTAGACATAAGGAGTAAATGTTTAAATTTCCAGCCCTCTAGCTCCATTGGTGGAGGCCTGTATGTATGATACATACATAGCCAGCCAAACCAACTTGAAAACTGAACAAAAATATGTTGACAGTTTCTAATTATGCCTTTATTGATTCCTGAATTAACACAAATAGAGAGGTTTTCAGGACACAACAAAAGTAATATTGATTAATGGTTATTATTAAAGAATCCTGAAACATTATTGATGAAAGAATGTTTTTAAACAAAAATAGATGCTTCAATCATCATGGTTGAAATACTACAGTTTGAAAAAAATTGTTGTTTTAGATAAAATAGAAACAAGAACCATAAGATGATACGTCCACCATCATTACGACAATATTGCATAGGGATTCTAAACAAAGTAGTAGTAGCATTACTAGTTGTAGTAGTACGAGGAGGAGGATAGTTCACCCTAAGGTCTGGACCAAGTTTCATATCAACCTAACATGATACGGTTGAGAAAATTGATATTTAGCATTACTTATTTGTGGAAGTAGTAGGAGTAAGATGAAGATGGTTCACCTGAAGGTCTGGACCAAGTTTCATATCAATCCAACATGATATGACTGATAAAATCGATATATTTAACATATTAGGGACTGACCGACAGACGGACTGACCGACCGAAAAGTGATTTTGAATTATAATTTCTAGTTCTTAAAATAGGATTTGATAATAGATTTTTTCCAATAACATTAAATTCATTTTTAATTTTTATTGGGATTTTTAAAAAAAAATTCATATTATTTCTAGTGTTCAATTCTTACATTTAAATAGGAAATTTCAGGAATTCTATTGTCTATAATCAGCTGTTATCTTTTTGGCAAAAAAAGTCACGGAAAGAAAGTCATAACATTGGCTATGAAAAAAGTCACAACTTTGGCTTCTGTTTATGATAAAAAAAATGTGACTTTTTTCCTATTACCCCCTCCCGTAGAATCAATGGTGTAGTGCTGTGAGAACGCATGGGAATGGTGTTTCCTTACTTTTTGGAGGCGTTCCTTTGTTATTTATATACTACTAAAATTTTCTATTTGAACAATTCACTGATAAGAAAGATTAGTCAGTATATGCCCAAATATTAATCTTATATGACCTTAAAATGTTTATTAAATTGATTAAATTTTTAAAAAAATCATTAATAAGAAAAATTATTCAATATATGCTCAAATATTCATCTTATATGGCCTTAAAATGTCTATGAAATTGGTTAAATTTCAAAAACAATTCACTGAAAAGATCAAATTAGTTAGTATATGCCCAAATATTCATCTTATATGGTCTTAAAATGTTTAGTAAATTGGTTAAATTTAAAAAATGAACTTAGGGAGGGGGGCTTAAAGCCACCCCCTTTCATGGGGGCAGACAGTTCCCTCACTTCTTTTTTTAGCACTACACAACTGTTTACAACCGATTTTTTCTCACCTAAAAACATAGCAGCAATCCTATGTTCAATAATGTAAAGTTTTTTATTTTATTTTTAACTCTTATTGCCAGGTTTTCCAAAAGGCAGCACCGACCTGACTACTGGAATGAAGTGGAGTGAATGAAAATATCTCGACAACATCAACAGAGTTAGAAAGGAAAAAAGAAGGAGAAGGAGAAGAAGAAGCAGAGAAGCCGGGCAGTCAAGCCATTGATTGTGGTTGAGGCCTTCTGTTTGGTTTATCATTAGTCAGTGCTTCTTCTTGGAGGAAGAAACGAACCAGTCTGACTACCGTCCCGTCATCATCCTTCTTTCTTTCTGGTGCTGGATCTCAAATTACCGTCCGAGTTGAACTGAAAAATAAAACAAAAACGGGAAACTTTTAATTCTAAAAGTTGCCATCATGGGAGGAAAAGCTGTTTTGCTTTTACTCCAATTGGCCGGATTTGTTACACTTGTCAAAAGGTAAGATTTTTTATTTTAATTATTTTTCTTAATCTTTGAAATCAGGTGTAATTGATCAAATTGATTAAAAAATCCCAATTTATTTTTATTTGTATATTTAAAAACAAAAACTTCCATCACCAGTTTTTATCAACTGAAGTAGCCATGTTGAGAATTTTAGGTTTTATTATTTAAATTGTTTAGATATAAAATATATTTGTTTGTAAATAAAATAAAAAATATCATTTTTAATGGGTTTGGGAAATACAAATGTTGTTCTTGGATCTATTTTCTTCATTCAAACATCAATTACTCGTTTTATTTATTGTTCATTTATCTAGTAATGACTTTTTACACTAAACCAGATAATGCCAAATAATCACGAACTTTAACTTTTCATTTTAAAACAAAATTCTTTTAAAAAGAAATGGTTTAAAACCATTTCTTTTAATTTCAATGGATATGAAGAAACGAAAGGTTCCTCTAGTTTTTAATATTTTAAATTTTGATAAGTTAAAAATGTTGGACTTGTTACCAAAAACAATCGCTTTAATTTAAAATTCTTTGAAAATAAAGCTACACATTCTTTAAAGACTACAAACAAAGATTAAAAAAATGAAATTACTAATTTGGTAAATTATGGCAAAAATAAATCTGATAAAACCTGAATAATTTATTATAATAAAAACTAAATTTGGAACTTCAGAAATGACGAAGTTAAAGACGTCAAATTTTTAACTTTGTACCCCAACAAAAACTGGCATTTTTAGACTTTATTTTAATAGATGTTGTTTTAGAAAAATGATTTATTTTTTTAAAAAAATGAACAGATTAATGTAATATAAAACAGAAAGTTCACCATCAGATTTATTTATTTACTTTAATTTAATATCTTTAAACCACATTTTTCTCTATTATTTTTTCCGACTTTTCCCCCATTTCTTGATTTCTTTTGTAGTTTGTCTCGATAATTATGAAAAATTACGTAACCTGATGAAACGGCACATAATAATTTAAAAACAATAATATCTAAAATATTTAAAAAAATGTAATTCTTGGGATAAATTGCTAAAAAAATTGAATTCACTTAACTCAAGTTAAGTTTGCATGTTCTTTCTTCATCTCCCAACTTGTTATTGTTTCTAACGATTTTATTTAATTAAATCCCCAAAAAGTTAAATCAAATACAATGCAATAATTATAGCTTTTTTTTATATTGGAAAAGAATCCAAAATAAAATGAAATATTTCTGTGGGGACAAATAGCGTCTTAGACGCTGGGAAATTCGGTATTTAAAAGAAGAAAAAATGTTTACAGACACAATTTTAGAGAAGAGGGATTGAGTTCAAATCCAAACAACGGTACAATGTACGGAAAGTTTCACACCCTCGGAAACTCGATGTTAAAAACTGCTCACAAATAAAAACAATTTAACAATTTAATTTATTCAAAGCAATAACAATATAATTTATGTATTTACTTCTGTTTTTCTTTCATTAATTCTCTTAGTCTTATTTCTTTTTATTTGTGCGCCGTTTTTATCATAGTGTGCGAAACTTTACAATCGGGAGTCGGGACCCCCTTCCTTACATTGTGCCCAAACAGCTCTAGAATGTGATTCTAAGAGTTGTTTGGGCATTGAAAAATCCTTAGTCTAAAAATGATAATGTTTCTTCTTCAAAATTAGAAGGAAACCTACTATTTTTGTATAAAGAATATTCCTGGTGCAGAGAAAAAAAACCTTTACTCTTTTCCTAACTAAAATCAGTGTAGTATTTTGGGGTTTTATTTTTATTTATTTATTTTTTTCAGTTAAAAAAAATGCACAAATGTTTTGAACAATATTGACTGAAACATTGTTCTACTGTAAATACTGATATTTGGATCCCTTAATATCTCTGAGAAACAATTTTCAGCTATTGTGGCCCCAGAAGTTATATCCTGTCAAAATTTCAGAAAAATCCATAAAGTTATTCTAAAATACTAATGGCAATTTTAATTCTACAGTATATATATGTATACTACTTACAATTAACATTACCAAATGGTTGTTGGGAAGAGCCTTACACTGGTATTCTTTGTTTTGAAGAATTGTGTTTGTTTTGTTTATTCCTGTAGACTTCTTGTGGAGCATAGAGCTCACTTCCACCATAGGCTACCTTCCACAAAATTTCATAGAAATTTGAGAACTTTTGGAGATATTGTCGGGACAGACATGAAATTTTGGCGATAATATTCCTGTAGACTCTGTTGTGGAGCATAGGGCCACAACCATTATACTGCTGTTTCAGTAGCAAGTAGTTTTTTACAGGGTGGAGCTGCATGCCCCATGCCCCAACCATCCTCCTTTACCTGGGCTTGGGACCAGCTATGGTGTTTGCAAAGATGTAGTTTCATTTTCTGTCAGTAACCTTCACTTATATGGACTGCCTTACAGGGCTAAAGGGTTCAAACTGCCCTGCTATTTACCCATAGCTGGGAGAAGTGGATTCATGTCTTTCCCAAAGATATTGTTGCGAAATGAACGTAAACTGCCTTGGCTGAATCTTGAACTCTGTACTTCGACTCTATTGATTTTATTGACCTTGACTTGATCTGTTCCTGCAAGAAAAGATTGTACAATCTAAATCAATCAAAAAGAATTGTTAATACCATTTATATTCATGTATAAATTGTTCTTATGTATAGGCCAACTCTTGATTTTTAGCCAAGAAATCATTATAATATGCCTATTGTAGATGTCAGCCTCAATTTTTGACAGTAATGGAACAACGAATTAGAGTAGTTCCATATTTTAGGGCATAAATACATGGTTAAAGAACTATCTATCTAAGCCTGTGGCATCTTGGTTCTGGGCCAATTTCACCAGCTGTTTCCATGTATGACCAGTTCTCTCCAGGTCACAGCGCCAGGAAAAAACTGTTTATTTCTTGGTAAAAGATTAATCAGGACCAAGATGCCACAGGCTTAAATAGTTCTTTAACAAGGTTCTTGGCCATAAGATTTGGTGAATAAATAAATGTTATCATGTCAACTTGACTAGTTGAAAATGATTGGTAGATAAACTATGACCTCCTCCTGTGTGAGCATGTAGATGGATGTATTTTGACTTTGGTGCTTTTTATGTTCATCAGAAATTAATACAACAGAAACCTAATGTGATCAAATAGGCCTGTTAGGCTGAGAAATACAAATCAATAAGTCTGCAGCCTAATGATGAAAAAAAACATTTATT
>VCCN01000667.1:1708680-1724840 GCA_006491835.1 Architeuthis dux
CATCTTTATATCGCTACATTTGTAAACAAGCTGTGATTTTGAATTCAGCATAATTTTATCAATCGAACCCCAATATATCGTTCTGTCATCTACAATCATTATTAATGGACTAGTTTCAGGATTTTATTTGTTTTAGATTCCTCCAACTTATCTCTCTAATACACCTTTTGGTCGGTCAGTCCCTTATATGTTAAATATCAATTTTCTCTGTGTTATGTTGGATTGATACAAAACTTGGTCCAGACCCTCAGGTGAACCATCTTCATCTTCCTCCTACTACTACCACAACTCATAATGCTAAATATCAATTTTCACAGCCATATCATGTTGGATTGATATGAAACTTGGTCTAGACCTTAGGGTGAACTATCCTCCTCCTCGTACTACCACAACTAGTAATGCTACTACTACTACTACTTTGTTTAGAATCCCTTTGCAATGTTGACGTATCATCAAACTTATGGTTCTTGTTTCTATTTTATCTAAAACAACGATTCTTTTCAAACCAGGGCATGATGATTGAAGCATCTATTTTTGTTTAAAAACATTCTTTCATCCTCATCTTCCTACTATGGATGGTGGACGCAACGTTGAACTTATGGTTCTTGTTTTAAAAATGTGCTAATGGAGTAGTCAGCCATATATTTTCTCTCTTTTTGTAGTCATTCCTTTGAACTACTACATTAAACCAAAATCTAAAGTGAAATTATTGTAACCAAACGTCTGTGTAAAATAACTTTATGATCACTCTCAAGTGCTCTTTCCGCTTCATCTTGATAATGTCTTCAAATCTGTTTCTTCCTTTCTCTGACATTCAAGATATGAGCTACATGCCAAATAAGCACTCAACTGATCAAATAAATATTCAGCTGGTTGAAAACAGAATGCTTTTCACATTTCACTATTATCTCTTCAATTATTAGCCTTATCTATGTTCCTATCTTAACTTTTAAGAGTTGTGAGTTTCACTCTTAACTAGGGCAGTGCTTATTCAAGAGGTGCATGTTTGGAAGGGGCTGGACTTTATGGTGTGTGTGTGTGTGTGTAGCAGCCTGCCATAATTGTTATGTAAAATAATTTTCTGTCTCGTATGAAACTACGGCCTCAGAGTATTTCAGTTACTTCTCTTTAGTGTTGCCAATTTAAATATTTTATATCAGAAGTCAGGGGAGATAATTTATATAAACTATGAAGAAAGAGCTATAATTTTTAATGTTCTTAGATTTCTCGACAACCACTGATTCAAAAAACGTTATACTCGACACTGTACTACCTTGTGCACTGACTAATATATACTGGCGAATGTCAACTTCGTACAATGGCCAGTTGTGGAGTTATCGTGGTGCATGCACACAGATTTCTTCAATTGTAGTTAGATACAAGGTTGGTTGTGTCTATTATCACATAGTCACCTAACAGGAAGAAAATTCCATCAATATTCCTTCAATTATTATGCTTATCTATATTCCTATCTTGACTTGACATTTTATATTAAAACTAGAATGTTGCCCGTCATATGACAGTGTTTTAATGTTTGGAATATACCTTGGCTATTGTGGGTAATATCAAGTTTTGTCATCCATACTTCAGCTGTCCCATGAGACGCTAATAAATTCAAGCAGGCTTTCATCACATATGGGTGAGGAAAGTTGATTCAATACCCACTTGACCTTTCAAGACACTTGCTGTAAACAAACCTATTTTTAGTAAAAAGTGAGGAAGATTCTTTTTTTCAAAATCCTGTTAAGTGGTCATTAAATTAACTAATTTTTCATTGAATCCTATATTTCTTTATTTTTGGAAGATTTTTTAATTATAGTGTTTCAATTTTTCTGACAGCAGGCATCAATCATGGACTGAAATATCAATGCTTCTGACTTTCACTCTAAAATTGTGCCGTTTAAATTAACTAATTTTCGTCGAATCCTATATTTCTATAACAGCTACTTTATTTTTGGAAGATTTTTAATTACTGAATTTCAATTCTTCTATCGGCAGATATCAATTTGGCGTGATCGAAGTTAATTTTGGATGGCAAAAATTGATATTAAAAATGGTCTTAAAACTGCTTTAAGTATGCAAAAGTAATTTTCATTTTTTATAACTAATTTTATGCTATTTTCTTGCAATTAAATCCAAAATTAAAACTTCAAAGAAAGATATTTCAATTATTGCAATATGTTTTATAATTTTTATAAAAAAGTTTGATCATGGGTACAAAAACATAAATTGTAGCAATCTAGTTGAGATGAGCAACATATAAATCATTTTTATGCAGGTATGTTTCTTTAGTTATGTATGCAAAATATTAAAGGTGTATCTGGTTTACACTCTTAGATATAAACAAAAATATAGTGTGACATATCTTGGCTTTTATATATATTGATGATGTTTCAAGTAAGGTTATATTTTCAATTTAAAAAAAAAATGGAAACCGGTCTGGTCAGTCACTCAATAGAAACCGTCACGTGACCAACATCTTTTGGCAGCATGTCGTGTTGGGGTGATCAATTAAAAAAAGAAAAGGCGGTGATCAATGAATAAGTTACTTTTCTCACCTTTTGTTGGGCGGTGATCACTAAAAAGTCTGAATTTTCAAAAAACAAGTGTGATCATTACGAGACATAAACTAAGGGACCAATTTAGCATACACTTACATTGTGAATTGAATGCCAAAAACCTCTAAATGTTTAAACCTTTAGCCCTCTATCCCCATTGGTGCAGCTTGCACAAGTGATACATACATAGCCAGCCAGCCAGACCCAAAACTGGAGAAACTAATAGAGATCTGTTTTCCGGGCATTTCTTTTGCTTTTGTTATGGGTCATTTCTAGCTAGAATGAAGGCTTGAAAGCTTGTCTTGCAAACCATTTTTAGTAGGATCAATCTTCACAGCATACTCCATCTAGCTTTGTGCCAACAAATACCTAAGCCCCCCCCCCGTCCCCCTGAATTCTGAGGGTTACCACACAACACTTTATTTTGGAGTTGGTTAGAAGAATCAATAGAGCTTAGAGTTGGTCTAATGGCAGCAAATGGTACTTTAAAATTGGAAAGTGTCTGGAAACTTTTTTCTGCTATAGAAAGTAAAATCAATATGGAACTTGGATAAAATAAATAGAATTATGTAGATTGTCTGATTTGCTTTAGAGCTTTGTTGCTAGTTAGTCAAGATGAAAGAAGAGGTCAGCTTATAACATTTTTAAAAAAAGACTGCATCAGTTTTTTTATTGATATTTTACCTCTGCCAACAAATTAGGAAGAGGTATATGTATACACTCAGCTTGTCTGTCTGTCCACATAAGATCTTCAAAGTTCCCAATTTCAATGACATTTTCTGAAAGGGTGGGCCATGGACTAAAGAAGAACTGATTAAATTTGGGGGCGGATCCAGGAATTTCTTTTTCATTGAGAGATATTTTTTCCTGTATTGAGACAATAGTCAGAAATATAGACAATCAAAACGCAATTACCTCCCCATCATCATAGCTATACATGAACTGGTTTTTAGTTTTTAGTCAGTGTATGATGTTGGCAGAGGTCTGCGCACTCTGAGTGCTTTCTAGTTTTATTTATAATTTTTTTTAACTAACAGTTGAGAAGATTTTGTGTAATGCACACTTCAAAAAGAGATGCATGTTCAGTAATGATAGGCTGGAAGTAAATGATTACTGATCATTGGTGAATTCAGCTGTCCCATAAAAGCTCATTTTAACATTCAGTCTACTTTTCTGGTTATTTAACTTTACCGTTGGGAATGGCTGTGATGTCGTAATTAGCCTCCCTGTTGGTTGGGTGGAACCTTTTCACAAGCGATAATCAAGGTGAGGTTTCCGCAATGGTAAAGGGGAAGAAGAGATTGTTGTTCCACAACAGGAGGGTCAGAGAAGAATCTATTTTGTAATCAACTCAATGGGAGAATATCATTTACTTCTAACATTTGAAAATGAGTGGCTTTTATCTGTATTTTTCCCTATTGTTTGTACCTAGTGTTGTTAAATGCCCAGGGATACTACTTAAAGTGTCTAAAAACTGAGGAAATGAGAAGCTTTGTAAGGAGAGTGGCATTTCGAAGCTGAGAGGTTCAACATCCCATTTCTGATATAGTTTATGTGACTTTTGTTACTGCAGTTTCACATGGGAGAAGGAACATTTTGATTTCAAGCCAAACTTGTCTTATTATTCATTTTAAATATTTGTTAATCCAATCAAACTTTGGCAAATGGTCATATTCACTATTCATGGCTTGCACGACTAGTGAGTCTCCATAATTGAACCTCTTGCAAACAGGGGTGTGGAGTCGGTGCACAAAACCTTTGACTGACTTTGGCTCTTCAATTTATGGTACCCCCAACTCCAACTCCAACTCCTCTATTTGCAATTAGACTAAATCTATAGCTTTCCTATGTTCATTGAAAGCACACAACATAAAAGGCATTTTATCACTGCTAGCGTGAATCATCAGGCCACTTTTTAGCATCCTAACCTCTCAAAGTTTGGGTTTAAAGGCTATAGCTATGCAGTTGTGGCTTTTAAAAAACATATCTATTAAAGAAATTACATATCGAGTAACATTACACATGAGATAAAACTTACAAAACTTTTAAAAAGAGGCTATATTTTTTTCTTTACCAGTTCAAAAATCTAGAGGACATCCTACTACAAAGAATTCAGAGTTAAAGCTAAAAAAAACATTGAACACTTAAAGCAAACTAACAAATGACCATTTTAAAAAGAAATAAACTTAATTAGGTACGTAATACTTCCTTTTTGAGATTGAAGCATTGTTTGAATATGAAATTTAAGAGAATGGAATGATTACATTAAATAAAATAAAAATTATATTGTAAAAGATTGAAAATTTATTCCTACAAAAAGTATCTGTGAAATTAGAAATTTTAATGCATTATATTACAATTTACATTTAGTCGGAGTCCGTACACTTTTACCGACTCGAATTCCGACTCCAGAAACCCAATAATTGCTCCCGACTGTAACTCAGACTCCGACGCCCTGCTTGAAAATAACCAGTATTTTTGTTTTTTTATTGAGCATGTTTGGCACTTCATGAAAATCTAACCCATTATACATATGAATGGTCTGTGAGGCTAGCACCTAACTATTGCTTATTTAGCTTAGCATACATAGGCACACTGGTTCTCGTAAGATCACCAAAGTTGAGCAATGTTGAGCCTGGTAATTTTCTAGATGAGTGACTGTTTAGGAATACCAGGTTCTGTAAGCAACCGGGGATCAATCACTGGCCCGAGTTGTACCGAGGACATTTTTAAAAAAATGGTACTTAATGCTTCTCTGCTAAAAGAGTAGGATTGAAGGTAGGTGGTTGTTGAACTGGTGACTGGAGAGTCGCACACACCCCTATCCAAAGGGATAGTAGCAAAAAGGAGGAGCCTTTGGGTCACCTCCAACTATGGTCTGCCAGCTAGTCTGTTAGATAATAGTTGGGCACCCCATGAAGATTGAACCCATTATGCAAATGAATGGTCTGCGAGGCTAGCACCTAACTATTGCTCTTATTGAGCTTAGCTTAGTCTTAGGGATCAATCTATAATTGGTAAAATCTGGGATTCTTATGGCATGTAAGTAACTATAAGAAAAAGAAAATTCAAGCCTTTTTGTTTAGAATTATTGTATATTTCTGTAGATAAGACTACACTTGAACCATCCAAAAAATGGGGTCGTCCTATAGGTCAGATACAAAAACAGTGAGCTAAAACAATGAGTCAGACTGAAATTAGGGTCTCGTCTTATCTGAAGGTCGCCTTATCCACCAAAATATATGGTATATACTTAAAGCATTTTAACATTAGATTTTACAAGTACTTCAATTGGTTAATCTACAATGGGTATGTTAGGAGCAAGGTGTTGTTGTGAAAGCCCTACTACACCCTCTAAAGGAAATGTTCTTACAAAGTGCTTCATTGCCAATTTTGGTCATAATTTCCTCCTTTTTGAAGATGTATATGTATTCGCTTGTGTCTGTCTGTCTGTCCACACATTATCTCCAAAAGAACTCTATGAATTTCAATGAAATTTTCTGGATGGCTGGGCCATTGAAATTCGTTGAGAACTTTTGGAGATATTGTGTAGACAGACATGAACTTTTAGCAATAATGTGGTGTGGGCATATAATATATACGATGTAGGGGAGGTAATTGTGCCTCAAAATTCAATAATTTCTTTTGTAGCCTATTGTCAACTCATTCACAAAATTGCATTGTAATTCACTGAACATTTGGGGATATCAGGTGGAAAGCTCTCTTCAAAAGTTCTTGTATCTGTCCACACAATATCTCCAAAAGTTCTGAGGGATTTTAAGGAAATTCTGTGGAAGCATGAACAATAGGCTATGGGAGAAGTGATTAAATTTTGGGGTTGGTCCATATACAATTGCTTCCCCTGACAATGGCGTTGGCAGAGGTATTTGCTCTTGTAGTGTTTTCTAGTTTGTAATTCATTTCTTATTCTTCTTAAAAGTGAACTTCTATTTCATTCTTTGATTATCAATATTTATCTTTTAGAAATTGAAATGTCTTACTCTGGTCAGACGTTATTAATTGTTGGCTAGTTATTTCTTTCATTCTACTTTCAGTTGCTTTTCATTGCAACTACTCAGACCATGAATAAACAGTTCAGATTGGAAAGAAAGAATAAGACCTCGGCTTTAACTTGCATCTCTTTTGTCTCGAAGCATATCTTACTGTGATGGCTACCCTAAATGAAGATCAAATCTAATCATTTAAACTTATTGCTTGGCGCCACCAGATTTGTTGTTATTGTTTTGTTCACATACATTAGTAAAAAAGGTAAAGAGACAACTCCCACTGGAGTATGGAGGCCTGTGACAAAGTAACGGTTTCCGTTGTGTGGGTCAGCTTAGTGATCCTTGCAAGTCTGGTCGAGAGCAGGACTTTATTCCTACAAGTATTTTGGCTGGATGCGAGTCCACCCAAGGGATACCTCCACCCTAATCACACAGTTTAGAGTGTACTCAATTAGCTGCTGAGTGCACAGGGAAATTTGTCCTAATGAAGAGTTTCCCACACTCTTCGTTCATACTGGGAATTGAACCCAGGACCTTCTGCGTGTGAGGCAGACGTGCTAACCATTACACTATCTGAGTGGACACATACAATAATAGTTTAATAGTAATATTATCTTGATTTTCTTTTTTTTTATTAGATGAAGCATTATTGTCTTACTGAGAAAAGGCTGAGTTATATATTATTTTTAATTCTTGACTAGTATTTCTTTCATCTTATTTCTGTTGCTTTTTATTGCAACTCTCAGACTGTCATCCTATGGTCTTTAGTAAGTAGTGTGGATTGGAAATGAAGAATCGACTCGTGATGTCCATAAAATACCCTTGACTTTTACTTGAAGGGAAGTCAGATGGTTCCCTAGTTTTATTGTTTGGTCTCTAGCTGAAAGTGTTGGATTCAACTTTTATCTATCATATTTGCTATATCTACATTCTTAATTGTAATAGTATTTGTGCCTTGAGTATATATAGATATATAAGAACTATGATTAAAATGTTAAGCCCTCTCCTGAATTTGGATCTTAGTCTAATAACTAAGTTTCTGATCTTTTAATGTTACAAAAATACAGATACCCTAACACAGAGCTTTCTAAACAGTGCTTCGCAACACTTTAGTGTGCCACCGATAATATCTAGGTGTGTCGCAAAATTAAGTATATCTTGAGTCGGTCGACATGCTGGGATGACATTATATATTTGGCTTGGCTAACAAAACTTAAATAATGTATTGCAAAAAGATTTATTCATAAAGTGTCGCCAATGCAAAAAGTTTGGAAAGCTCTGCCCTAACAGAAAGTGCAAATTAAAGAATAGATGTCTGCAAGTTGTCTATATTGATATTTATTTCCCAAACTGTATATTACTGCTATGAATATAGAGATCTTATTTAGTCTCTAAGTTCAGTATGCAACAAACTTGAGTAACTAGCTTCTCTCATTTAACAATTGACAAATTACAGTGGATATAATATGTGAATGTAAGGCAATATTTGGCTCCAAAGTGGTAGATGCTAGAAACTTAACACGTGTCAGAGATTGTCACTTTGATCTTACATTTTGATTGAAACATTTCAAGCTCTTGAAATTCCCATTTAAAATTACTCAGAATCTTTTTTGCTAAACTGATAAGAACAAATTCTACTGATTCTGGTCAAAAAGTTGAGAAAATGTCTGCTAGAAAAATAACAGGTCTCAGATTTTATTTTATTTATTTTTCACATAGCATAGAGTAAAAAGTATAAGGTTATTACATATGAAATATCATGTTTTGAATATTAAGATGAAGGATGATATAAACAACAAAAAGGGTAAATATTTAATTAAAATATGAGCCATTGAAGCAATAACATTCTCCAATCCTCTAATGATGCCATGGCTTCCCTATTATTGAGTCTTCTTATGGATGGAGGATGCTGCAAGATCCAATTCTCTAAGCTTAGAGATGTGGGGTCAGATACTGTAATGTCATGGAGCATTTCATTCAGTCCATGTGGGACCCATTTTTCCAACTCTTTAACCTATTGCTTTGAGATGTTGTGATATGGTTGTTTTTGTTGAAGTCCTAAAGTCTCCAGAAAGTGCTCAAACCATTGTTCATAGGTCGTTGGCCACGGCTGTCGATAATTCTTCATCATTAAGAACAGGTTTGGGCCTCTCTCAAGGTTTATTATTGGTATCCATATTTCCAGACCTATGTGTTAGAAAACAATTCAGAGTGGTGTTCAAGTCTATAATGAATCACATTGCTAATTTGTCATAGAGTTATAAGGCTTACTTACATATGCAGCTGATTCTCTTTGCATTGTTTTAGTAAAATAATAGTAAACTTGGTTATAAATTTAATGGTGAAACTTTACCTGTCTGTGGAAAATTTTTTATACTGGACTGAAGATCAGAAAAAATACAGGTGTCTCTTTATGAATGGTTTCTTTATGCCAACTTGCTTTTATGAAAGATCTCAAGTCAAAATTTCTTTGAACTGTGTCTGTGAGCATCTGTGTTATCTCGATTTATTTTTTGCACCCATTAGCAAGAAGGTTATTTTTAGGGTCTGGGAAAAAAATGTTTGCCATATAAATTAATGATAATTGCTTCTTGGCTTTACACCATTTCGACTTAAAAAAGGTTTCATTGGAATGCTTTACTTTTGGATAGCGGGGTGGGGGGACCTCTATAAGCTTAGGCAAAATAATCATTTTTCAGGAAACTTTAAATGACGATTTTTTAGGTATTTTTTTTTTTTTCATTTAAAACTGTTAGGATCTTACATTGGAGTCTGCATATATTGGAATAAATAAAACTATTCAAGTAACTTTCAAATGAATCCATATTTGATAGTCACTTCATTGAGAGAGAAATATACTACCCTTTGATCCAAAACAAAGTAATTTTGCCCTGCACTGTTAAAATAAAGCACCCAAAATAATCTCGTCTATTAATATTTAAAAAAATTATATTTATAAAAAAATGTTCTATTTTCTACTTATTCTCTGCTACAATAAATGTGGATCCAATCAAATCTTAGGTTTTATTTCGAGCAATTCTGGAAAAAAATAGTTAGATTTATCAAAATAGATGAATCATTGGAAATCATCTTTGCCATGTCCTTGACTTTCTACATGATTTGTGATTGAAAATCAATATTTTCATCACTCATTAGAGATTTTTAAAGGAGGCCAGACTATTTAAGGAATTATATTAACGGCATATTGAAACTTACAATGAAATCTAATAAAACATTGATAGATTGAAATTAAGTAGCT
The DNA here is from genome assembly GCA_006491835.1 of Architeuthis dux. Taxonomy (NCBI): domain Eukaryota; kingdom Metazoa; phylum Mollusca; class Cephalopoda; order Oegopsida; family Architeuthidae; genus Architeuthis; species Architeuthis dux. Next base: position 1,718,505 of record VCCN01000667.1, read on the forward strand.
GATTTATCTGAATTAGTTATATTTTCCAAAAATATTAAAGTTTATTACCACAAATGGAATACTCTTTATGCCGTACTATAAGAGAAATGGCTTACTAGGGTATTTGGAGGTCTACCTCACACTGCAACTCCTCCAAGCCTCCAAACTATCCATGTGTCTTTGGTAGACAGTCTCATATTCATAATATGAGCGCATTGGATGCAGTGTAATGTATTTACATATTTTTAAAAAAAAACTAAATGTCTGTCTTATATACTGGCATTTACAGTATATAAATGATTGGAGGTTCTTGCTTTACTTACTATTATTTTTATTTTTTTTAACCAAGGATCAAATGTAAAAGGGGAAAGATAGAGAAAAATGTGATGTTTCTAAATAAAACTTAATGATTGACAGAATCAAAGAAGAAATAAAAAGTCATCTACTTTGGAAACTCCAAAATGGTTAAAAGAATAGAAACATTTTCTAAAAACAGAAGTTGGTGGCTGGGGGGCTATTTTTAGTTATCACAAGGGGGGGGACATTAATGCAGCAAGGGCAAAATTTGGAATGTATCCAATTGTGTATTATTTTGAGGCTTTTCAAAATGAAAATCGATATTTCTCTCTCTCTTGTCGTATGTAGAATTGTGGCACTGTCTACCTGGCCGTATTCTTTTTCACCTTTTCTGTCTTGTACATTACTTAGAATTTAAAAAAATATACAGGCGGCCCTTAATATAGCGCGGTTCACGATATAAGGCAGGTGGGTTGTAGAGCCCCAACATTTTTGCCTATATTATCCATAATTGTCCAGAAAACCATAAATGAAAACAGATTTATAATGTAAGACAGTAAAGCACTGTAGGTAGGGATGTTTCGATTGGTAATTTCTTGGAACTCCACTTTTTAACAAATAGCTTTGTCGCACTGGGAAGATGTTTTAAGGTCGCCAGTTTTCATCTGAAATTTGACTGTCTGTACCCAACAGCCATAAACATCAAAAGGCTGGCTGTAACTACTGTTTTTACTTCTTAGACGATGTTCCTTGTCTATCACCTAATGCCCACACTTGAATATCGTCTATACCCAACTTGCATTGTTGCCAAAATTATTTTCAGATTTACATCTAAAATTAAGTCTAGAATCTCCAGATATATATCTAAAAAAATAGGAAATATATATATTAATAAATTAAATGTGACTTTATTATATTACTCATTTTGTTAAAAATGTATTTATTAATACGCGTAACTACTACCCTCTCTATGTATCATGTCATGCTAAAAATCACACTGTCAGAAAGAGTGGAAACAGAGATGGAAGCACAAAAACAGTCGCTGCTATATACCCCGCCACATACATACACACCAGCACAGTAATCCTGAACCCACTTTAAAAAATGGGCAGGGGTCACCCAAAAGTTTATTTTATTAAATAGTAAAATGCTGAATTTAAAAGTATTTAAAAATTGAAGCGAATGAAGGAGTGGATAGAGAAAACAATTTACATGGAAAAAAGATGAAAGAGGAATCAAATGAAGGGTAAAGAAGAAGAATGATAGAAAAGGAAAAAGGAAAAAATGAAAGAAAAAGAAGAAACGATTTCAATAAATTCTTTTAATAAAAGATTTCTTTTTTGTTTCTTTTGAGAAAATATTTCTTTTTCTTTTAAGCAACGATTTTTTTAAATATTTATTTATATTCATATATATGTATCTATAGGAAGGATTTTTTTCTTTTTCTGTCAAATATTAAATTAACTTTTATTGCGTTAAATATTTTTTTAAACCGTGGAAGAGAAACTACTCTATAATTAGCATTTAATAAAACTTGAGTTATCTTGAGATCCGATCATTATAATATAGATTATTGGGGTGAGCATGAACACAGCCCCCCCCCACACACACACACAAATATTATTAAAATTGCAAATTGGAATGGAAATGGCTTTATTCTCCAAGTTAGAGCATTTTAACGGTATTGCACTAATAAAAATCTCATTATGATATGCCATTTTTGCTGTGTTACAGTTACAAACATACTAACAGAAATCAGATCATGATATAGATGTCAACTAATATACTATGAACAAATACAACAGTTTAGTGTTTTGTTTTTTTTTTACTTTCTTTTTAGTCTATGACAATTCGTTGATTTTTTTTCAAAAAAATTTTTTTCCGGACAAAAATTGAGTCTTTAAAATGGTGAAAAGATTGGTTTTGCAATTAAAAAATCATTTCCCAAAAAAATAACCAAAAACTTTTTTTTCCAAACTAACTCTAAATATATTTTAAAAAAAAACTGTATTTTGTTTCTTATATACATCATTTCATTTCATTTTATTTTTTTGTAGGTTCTTCTCGTGACGACTGTTGGGATGTGGCAATTCCTTTCACAGCAGAAAAAATGGCAATCTTACAAGTTGAAGGTAAAGCCATTGGAGAGGATAATGATGGCTATACCTTTTCTGGCAAACACAGATTACAAATAAGTCAAGATCTATTGGCAATTCTTGTACAAACAGACAAGCCTGTCTATAAGCCGGGACAAACAGGTAAGGCTGTACTTCTATTTTTTGCAGATTGTGTAGAACAGTGGTTCTCAAATTGTGTGCCACGGCACAATAGTGCGCTGCAACTATCACCAAAGTGTGTTGCGTAAATATTTCCAAATATGCAAAGATGTATTTTGAGCCTTGAACGTGTCAAGTACGGGTATTATGTCTGTCCCGCTTCTGCCTTAGAGTTGCCAATCTAGCAGTTTTATCACTTGATTTTGTGAGATCTCAACCTTTTTAGTGACAGATGGAAAGAAAAAGGGGTGATGAGTACGCATATCATTATGCTGATATGTTTTGTTCATTGACTATTGAAATGTCCCTCTTAATATTCAACTGATATGCAAATCCATCACATGTGTCTCATTAATTAGGTATGTGTTTTTTTCTAATACACTAATACAGTAATGTGATTTACACATTGTTTGCAAAGGAGTTATATTTCAATCTGTTAAGCTGACCTGGTTAGCTTGGGCAAACAAAAGCAAAATGTGATCAATACTGTTTTGTTGCCAAGATGAAGCAATTTATTTTAAGAAATTAAGTACAATAAATTCTGATTTCTCCAAGCAGATGTTACGATGGCTTCATCTATTTTATATTGATATTTCTTAAATATCAATATTTGCTTTTCTGATTTGAAAAAAAAAAGCAACTTGTATCAGAATAGAAATGATAAATACAATTGAGTTCTTCAAGCTGTCAGCTGCCAAGTATATTTTTTAACATTGTAACTCCTGTGTTGGGTTTTTCGCGTAAAGAATTGATGAAAATAGAAAGTTTTCATTGCATGTTTAACCTTTAGCATTCTTTTTCAAGGGCATCAAGATTTTGTGCACTTACTTGTAATTGGTGTGTCTGTTCATGTATTACTGAAATTGATATGACAACACTACTGTGAAATTCAAACACACTATCGTTCGAGTGCTTTAAAACACACAAAGCAACTAATATGTACAACAGAATATCTAATAAATGTAATCTCCAATACTATGCGGAAGTTGCGTGACTCTGTATCTCTGCAGTGAGCATCACGGCCAAACTTAAAGTCCCAGGGGTCTGATTTTTTTGCATGGATATTGACTTAACTCCGGGATAAAACATAGGCTATTTTTTTTGTTGAAAATTCCAACACTATTGAGTTTCTAGTGGAGGTCCGGTTCACAATGCAAGTATTATGTTAAACTGAACACATATTTTATGTCCAATTGGGATGACAGATTAATGAACTCGATCTATGTCATCACGTGTTCCAAAATATTTGTCTTTTTGAAGAAAAATTGTATATGAGTGTTCTTTTTTTCCACTTTTAGGGGCCAAAATTGAAGAGGAATTCTTTCTTTGTTCTACTTTTGGGGGTCAAAATTGAAGGGAAATTCGTTTATTCCACATTTTTTTGGTCAAAATGGGAATTTGTTTTTCTGCTTTTAGGGATTTGACCCCTAAAAGCAGAAAAACAAATTCCCATCAGAGGGGTGAATTTCCACGTTTTGTTGTCAAAATTGAGGGAGAATTCTTTTTTCAACTTTTAGGGATCAAAATCGAGGAGGAATTCCTTTTTCCACTTTTACGGGTCAAAATTGAGCGGGAATTGTGTTTATATGATGAAATGTTTTGTATTGTATGAAGGTGCTGATGTTGAGTAGACCAGGAATTATTTAGATCTCCATGTGTGTGAAACAATTCCCGGTTCACACCATTAGTCTGTGACGTCACTGTTGAAGATGAAGGTGGTCAGCCATCTTGGATTTTAGAAGATGAAGTGACCACGTAGGTCAAATGGTCAGCCATGTTGGAAATCATGCAAAGAATGTCCAATCAAATAGGAATGAAAACATGCAAATATTTGTGGACATACATTTAACAAACATATAATAACAAGTAAACATCAATATAAATGGGTACATATGGTTATGCTAAAAGAAAACGGTATTATAAGACAAATCGCTACTAGACTTGAGTCAACAGAATTAAAAAGTACTTATTAGGAAGGATCGAGATGAAAGATATGTGCCATTTTCTACCTGACAGTGGAGTTAACTGAATGTGTGCTGTTTTAATAAAGCCTGATATTTCATGGACCAAGGTGATGTTATTAAAAAAATTCAGGATTCAGGAAAAATGCTTAGTGCTTTCTGAGGTTATGCACACAATTTAAATCACCGAAAAGTGTACAGAAGACTATGTGAGAATGAAACTCGACACTGGTAAAGGTAACTGACAAGAGGAACATTATGTTAGTCATATAAAAAAGGATACGCATGGCTTTGAAAACCATGCAGGCGTCATGTTGGCCAAGAGACCATAAGTGAGCAGTGATGTGACCAGATTTGGGACTATTTTTCCATGGATTATTTTGTGTAGTAATTTTTACTTGATAGGAACTTTTGCTTTATTTTGAAAAACATGTATAAATAATATTTAATCTTTAAGTTAACAAGAATCCTTTATTTTATAAATAACTACACTCTCAACTCCTGATGATTAATATTTATTCATTTTTGTTCTTAAATTTAAAATTTGAATTTTAAAACCATGCATTCAACAATATTCATGCACTATTTATTATTAGTTATTGGCTATAACTTTTGCCATGTAAAGATGAACCCCTATGCCAAATTTCTGCACCCTAATTACTAAACAATGGGTAGAAATAACCATAAATTACATATGATGACTTTGAATGACCTCTGATGGCACTTTGGACGTGAACAAATTAACCACTATGCCAAATTTCAGATTCATAGGTGCAAAATTGTGGCCAACAACTCTGAAAATTGTCTAGAAATATCTACAAATGACCTCAGGTGTTCTTGAATAACTACTGAGGTCAAATTCGCTTTGCCATGAAAAGACTTACCCCTGTGTAATTTTCAGTTCCATAGGAGCCAAAGTATTACCAAAAACTTGTAAAATTGTGTAGAAATGACCTCCAAGGTCAACATTGCCTAGCCTGTTACATTCGACGTGAGAGGATGTACCCATATGCAAACAATCAGCATGCTTGGTGTAAAATTGTGGCCCACAAGTTTGAAAATTGGCTAGAAATTACCTCTTGTGACCTCTAAGGTCAAAATCACATTGCACATGAGTTTCGCCATGGAAAGATTTACCGCTATGTCTAATTTAAGTTTCATAGGTGCATCCTTGGTTCAAAATGGTGGCTGACAACTCTGAAAATTGGCTAGAAATGACCTCTGAGATCAACCTCACATAACCTATGTGGAAAGTTTACCTCTTCTCATACAGTCTACTTGCGTAATATTATGTTGATAGGCCTTGTAGTTTTTGTGGAGAAGAGGCACAGACAAACAAACAAATAAGCAAACAGTGCTCAAATGTTAGAATAGATACAATACAAAAGTTGCAGTAACCATCTTCAGTCGAGTTTGACCCTGCAGCAGCTAGTCCTGTTTCTTTTCATGTGCATCTTATATTCCAGCAAATATATGGTAAATCTCTGCTTTCAGTTATTTATATGTTGATATATCATACTGTTTTCATGTGTATTTGTTATTGCAGTTATCAATTTTGAAAGTTATTTTTACAAAATATTTTATTTTAGTGAAATTCAGAATTCTTGGATTCACTCGGGACTTAAAAGCCTGGTCTGGAGTTGTAAGTATATTTTGTAAATATTTATAGACATTGAAAATATTTTGCTATTCTATAACAATAAGTATTGGAGCTAAGATTAGATCAAATATTTTGATAATTCCCTCGTAAAAAATGATGTTACTCAACTGAATGAAAAAAATATTAGTGCGTCCATTTGAATCCTAATGCTAGCTATTTTATT
>VCCN01000667.1:1733041-1743692 GCA_006491835.1 Architeuthis dux
TATTCGATAAATCATTTAGATTGTTTATAGTTTTTTTTTCCTATAAGATAAGACAATAATCAAAGAAGCAGTAATAGATTTAAAACTTTGAAGTGACGGTTGTATTGTAATAAAAATTCAAAGAAAATGTTGTATTTAGTTTTCTTTGTTTTAAACGAGTTTAACGCATCGATATTATTTGAAAGAAAGAAAAAAAAGAAGAAATATATATAAGTTTTTAATTCAAATAATTGCAAACATTAAAAAAACAGGCTCTTAACTTGGTATTTGCATGTTAATTTCATCCTAATAAACAAATAAATACGCTTATACTAAAATATGTTTGTATGATTTATCCATACATAAATAATCTCTTTATTTCTTACGGATACTCTGTTTGTAATATATCACGTACAGACAATTACTGAGTTATGTTTGTATCTAAATATTACTGTATTTCATTTATATAATAATCATTATATATCTATTGCTCATGATTTTTTAAAACTTTTCAGGTGTGCAAATAACAAAATCTCATACAGGACCAAACATTGAAAAAGATAGGCTTCTTATTCAGCCTGATCCTTATACTAGGAATTATTTTAAACCTGGAGTGCCATTTGAGGCTAAAGTAAGTATTTTTTCATCACATCTTTAAGTGTTGTATATCCATCTTGGTCTGCGGGAGGAAAATCTTGAACTTGGAGAAAAAGGAAGACTCTAAACTTGGTTTATATAAATAGGATATATTTCTATTTGATAAAATACATTGTGTAGTGGCGGAAAATGAAGAGTGGGAGAGAGACAATAAGAGCCAACAGACTGTTCCCAACTGGGAAACTGGCTCCGTTCTCCCAGGCTCAGCTGCTCTCTCTCTCCCTGGGTTCCAAGGGCGCTCTGTGTCTCTCTGCTTTTCCAACGGCCTCTGTGGTGATTTTAGCGGGTTTGAACACCCACACTGATTTTCCAGCCCGCCCTCTGCAGTCAGGGTTTAGTCAATATCCTGTTTATGACTTTTGAACACTTGTTGTGTCTGTTTCCTGTCTTGGACACTTTGCAGTTTGGGGTTTTCGTCGATCTCTAAGTTATAAGTTACTCCTGTAAGACTCGAATTACACACAGCCAGTATTGTCCCAGGACGGAATATCTCTTGATGCCATCCAAAGTTTCAGGTACCTTGGTGTAAAGTAGCTCAGCTTGTGAGTAACTACTATTTGTAACTCGCTACCAAAAGCGGGTTTGACAAAAAAAAAGGAACAGGAAGACAAAACGATGTTGACAGCAGCACGCACGTGGTACTAATGATTGGATCTTTAGCCTCTGCATGTGTGCATTCTTTATTTCCGTTCGCGCGGCGCATGACATGGAACTCACTTCTGTTATGGCTTAGATAGTGGCAAGGGAGATAATTCTAGGTAGTTATCTAATTAGATACATAACACTTGGCATTAAGATGACCTCTTTCAGTGGGGCCTCTCCTCTAGAGGTGATGTCGAGAATAGCAAAGGCCAATGTGGCCTACAATGACCTTGACTGTCTATGGAGAAATGTTACTATCACCACCAAGAGAAGAGTCTACTGTGCTGTAGTCCGCTCCACCTTGTCGTATGGGTGTGGGACTTGGCCACTGCGTCAAGCATAGTTTGACTGCATTTGACCATAAATGTATGCATCGGAACCTGCAGACCAAATGGCAGGACAAGGTGCCAAATGCTCCATTCAGTGTAGTTGTCACCAGAAGAAGACTTAAATGGCTGGGAGATGTTCTATGGATGCTGCCTGAGAAACTTCCTCACTTGACCCTTATGAGCTGGCCAAAGCCATCATGAAGGAGACTGCGAGGAGCTTCCGTAATGACTTGGAGGAAGTGTCTCAAGTGTAACGTTTTGGATTGTTAGTTGATTGTGTGTGTGTTGTAAAATCCTCAGCTTGTGAGTGACTTCTATTTGTAACTTGCTACCAAAAGCAGTTTTGACTGGAAGAAGGAACACTGAGACAGAACGATGTTTACAGCAGCACACCCGTGGTACTAATGATCGGGTTCTTAGTCTGACTGAAATTCACTTCACAAAACAAGTCCTAATCATTGTATGTGGGTTGATTTCTTTGCCTTTGTTGTGAAATGTTGTTGAATCTTGCTCTGAGAGGGCATGTGCTTCCACTCTCATACATGTCACATCCGTGTCTGTGCCTGTGTGTTTTTAGGGTTGTCTTCTCCTTCCCTTCCAATGAACTTGTTGAACTTCACCAGTGCTCCAATACAAAATGTATAATATTTGATTTTTGTGACTAATTTACCACTGAATTAAGTGCATTGACAAGAAAGGACATTATGTTTGAAAATATTTGTATGCTTTTTTCAACATTAGGCTGTGGAAATATCAATATAATGCATACAATTACTTGTGTATTGAATAGGTTAATGTCCTTATTTTAGTTTAGACTAGTAACATACCAGTTGCTTTGCTAATGGTATACCTTAGGCTGGAAATCTAAAGCACTGTAATATCTGAAAAGACTCATGGGAGTTGCCTGAAGCGACCATCCCCAGCACTTAACCAAATCTTCCGCTCACAGAAAAAAAACACTGAATTCAGTGCATTGACAAGGGCGGACATGTTGGAAAGCAAGTTCAATTCCACCTCATTTTATCTTTTCTCAATGGCCGAGTTCAACCGTTCTCCTTTAGCGAATATCTTTGTTTCACCCCCTAACCTTTTGCCTACCCCTACCCTGCTTCTGTCTCCCTCATCTCCTTCACAGTCTTTGTGTTGTGATTCTATTCTCATAACCACTCCTTTACACCTTTAATTTTAAAATGGAATGTACGGATGTTACCGACTGTCAGATGGAAATATTGCTTATTATAATGTAGATATTTAAGTTTCCTCTTGTTTTATTTTTCAGGCAGAAATGTCAATTTGAGAAATGATTAATTTTTGTTTTATATATTTTGTGCTTGCATAGATAATGGTACAAACTCCTGATCAGAAATTTCTTCCTGGAGAAAAATTCCATGTTACTGCAATTGATGATATTCATTCTCCAACCGTGAAATATGCCGGCAATTATGTGACAGATGAAGAGGGTTATCTTACTATTGTTGTGCCACCATTGCCTTCAAATATTAAGAGGTTATCAATGCAGGTTAGTGGTTATTTTATTACAGATCAGTATTTTTAAGTAATTTGTATTTTGTAATATTAAAAATATATGTTATGTCTGAATTCTTTGTCTCAGGCTATTATTTTTTTGCAATATCTGTGGGTATTAATTTTTGATTAGTATTTCTTTCATCTTATATCTGTTGCTTCTTATTGGAGGCTTATTCTTTATTTCTGATCTGCCCTGCTTACTTAAATATGGTTTATTACTAGTACTGGGATCTACTGTAAGATCGACTACCGAATAGATCGCCCATGGGCGGTTATTTTTGGGAGTTACGTTTTTGTAGATGAAAAATTTGAAAGCATCTATGTTTTAGTGCACTTTAGTATAAAAAACTGCACAACTTGAATACGCATATAATAATTAAGACATCAAGTCTGAAATATCTGTCAATTTGTTGTATAAACAAAAAGTTGCTTCAAAAAAATTAATTTACTCGATACTTCTTCACTATTGCTGAATGAGTTTGAAAACAAACAAGTTATATTATTTATTTATTACAAAAATTAAATTATTTTTTGTGTTTGCAGTTACTAAATACAGTCTATATAATATATAGACTGTATTTAGTAGATATGTGTGTGTGTGTGTGTGTTCGCTCTCGTAGCAACTTAAAAAGAAAACACTGTCCAAAGAAGTATCAAATATGATTAAAACGAGTTGCCAATTGATAGTGAAGTGAATAAAAACATGTGTCGTAACTTTTATTGTTTTATTATGCTCAATTTAGCAGTTGTGATGGCCTTTGAATAATGGCCCTGAGCTATTATTTGGTCCACTTTTTTCCATCCAAATGTTGCTGTTTTTCCGTTTTACTACCCTGGGCGATCTTACAGTAGTATTTAAATTCCTAGATGAAGCATTGTCAATTATTATTTGACTAGTCAACACCCCATTTGCCAACTTACAATTAGACACTATTATTAAAACTACTTATTGTTTTCAGCTTCTGTAGTTTTCTTAATGTGTATAATTAAAAAGTTGAATTCTTCTATGTCACAACACCACATTTAATAACTTACAATTAGACACTAAATTATTAAAAAGTAAAACATACCATTATTTTGTGCCATTTATATTTATTTCTTGTTTGTGTAAAAAGATTTTTTATTTTCTAAATTTCAGATCATTCCTGAATCGAGTGAAGATAGAGAGCATGAAGACATTCAGAATTCAGATATTTATTTCCTTGATTACACGTCTAGTTCTCTCTCCTTGCGACAATGGTATTCTCCCAGCCAGAGCTTTGTCTGGATAAAGCCAATACATAAAACAGTAAAGTGTAAAGAGCGCGTCAAGGCTGTTTTTTATTACAATGCTGAAGAAAACCAGGAAGACTTTAAACTTTTCTATCATGTGAGTATCTTATATCACAAGTTATATGAGCTATCATTACAGAGCCATTAGTAGGATCTATAATATTATTCTGCTTGTTTCTGTCTTCTGTCTTGCATTCGGATGTTATGCTTTAATTTTAATAAGAGTGTAGGAAGAGAGAGGTGAGAAAAGTAGTTTACTGTGTTTGAATATTATACTTTACTTTTAATAAGAAAAGTAGTTTACTGAGGGAGTAGGAAGAAAGATGGCACCAGTACTTATAGTATTACTCCCTTCAGTTAGAACATTACCGAGTTAAAAAACTGGTTGATAAATGAGAGGAATTCATGGAAAAATTTTTTTCAGGTCTTATGCCCTCAAATACGGTACAATACTGTGTTTCTTTGCAGCAAAGATACTTTTTCCCCTTGAAATTTCATACAACATCTTTACAGACTAAAGGTTCTATTGCTCAAAGCCCGAAACTAAACACTGATAATTATACAATGATCTATTCGAAGTAGTGTCCCCCATCTTGGTTTTTATATTCAATGTTTTCAATGCCATTGTACCTGTAATGTCTATGTATTCTATTTCATCCATGTATTGTATGTTGTGATTTAAATTTAAATAAAAGGTAAGCAACTTGTCCGTTTATAGTGTACCGGAAGCTTAGACGAAGCCTCGATCTGATAATGGAAGTGACCAGGCAAAGTCTTGTTTTCAGTAGCTACGGTTAGTCTCTTGACCAGCAGCCATCAACATGAACACATGTCTTTGTTATCTCTTCATTTTCTATCGCTGTTAATACAGTTAAAAACCAAACTCATTTTTTACCAGCACAAACAAAAGCAAAGACATACCAGTACCCTTCAGCCTTCTTCTCTAGGTCAAGCGTGTAAAGTCGCTCAGCTTGTGAGTGACTAGTAATTGTAACTTGCTACCAAAAGCGGGTTTGACTGGAAGAAAGGAACATGGAGACAAAACAATGTTGACAGTTGCGTGCACGTGGTAGTAAATGATTGGATCTTTAGCCTCCGCATATGTGCATTCTTTATTTCTGCTCACACAGTGCATGAAATGGAATTCATTTCCATCATGGCTTAGATAGTGGCATGGGAGTTAATTCTGGGTAGTTATCTCCCTTGTATTTATTTAGAGTGAGTGCGACATAACAAAGCAGTGAAAGTCTTATACTCTGGTTCATTGGAAAAAAACAAAAGCAATAACGAATTGAGAAGAATTAACTGATACAAGATATCTCCTATTATGGACAGCGGATGAGAACAATCGACCGCCTGTGGATTGAATAAAAGGTTCAGTTTAGAATTCCTAGAAGGTTACCACATATAACAGACACCTGAAGAAGGCTACAGGGTACAATGGCTGAAATGTTGTAAAATCCTCAGCTTGTGAGTGACTACTATTTGTAGCTTGCTACAAAAGCGGGTTTGACTGGAAATAAAGGACCACTAAGACAAAACGATGTTTACAGCAGCACACTCGTGGTAATAATGATCGGGTCCTTAGTTCTCATGTGTATGCTTCTTTATTTCCACTTGTGCCTGCATGACTGAAACTCACTTTTGTCATGCCTAGAGGAAAGCAAGGGAGATAATTCTAGGTAATTAACTTCCTTTAGTGTCGGTGCAACATAACAGTTGTAACTATAACAACTAAGATGAAGACACTAGTCCGAATAGATCAATGAAATTAACCCCTGATAACTTTGTGTAGTTTTATTAAAAATTTGGTAAATCAAAATGTGTCTGCAATATAATTTTGATATTATATTTAGAAATTAGATTTGGTATCGACTGTCCGCACCTTTTTCTTTCAAGTCTACAAAGATCTCTGTTTTGTTAGGAAGGTAATCTTATTTGCTACTTTGAATCCAATGCATATATTCCATTGTTACAAGGAAGTTAGGGACTTTTTCTCTCCATTTTTAATGATTATTCCTCATCTCAGAAATTCAGACTTGCAATTTAGGAATAGGTCACAAGATATTTCATGTTTTAATATAAATAAAACAACCAAGATGAGGATACCAGTTCAAATAAGTGTATAATAATGATAATTATTCATCTTTCTAACTTTGTGTAGCTTTATTCAAATTTCGATCAATCTATATTTTAATCTTTAAAAAAATCCCTATTCTGATATTTAGTGTCCACACTGTTTTCTTTCAAGTCCAGTATGAACAAAGAAATGTTGGTCTTGTTTGCAAGGTGATCTTATTTGCTACCTTGAATCCAATGCATATGTTCATTTTTCCAAAAAAGTTGGGAACTTTATTTTCTCTCCATTTGAATTAATTTTATGTTTCAGGCAAGGTCCAATCAAAAAGTACTCACCCATACTTTGAAAATTAATGGTTTATTTTGCTTGATTTGTTCTTACCGTTAGGCCACTTGCACCCCTTGCACTTGCATTAAATTATTCCTCATTAATGTTAGATTAACAAATATTGTTTCTCAAAAGAAAATAATTATTAGAGTTATAGAACCATTGCAGACATGAAATACTTCTGTATTTAAAAGCATACTGGTCTAAATCAAATGGTTGTTGAATCTCTTTGTTCCTGGAAAAAAGAATTGGCTTAGAGCAATAAAAAGCTTAAATTCACTCACTACTTTCATTTCTTCCATGGTAGAATCTGCTATCCTCTGTGAAGTTAGATTGCCTTTTCTCTCTGCCTATTGCTCTTTATTGGTTGAACCCAAGGCTGACCATATAACTGGCCTACCAGGAGTCTCTGACTGGAGGCAGGCACAAATTTGCTGAAAAGGAATTTCTTCACCAATCTCTTGTAGTTAGCAAGAAGAAAGTTCGGAGAAAGTTATATTATAGTGAATTTATAAATTGCTGAAAGAAGGATTTAGGAAAAAATAAATAAAATGTCTACGGATAAACACGAAAATAAAGACGCTGAATCCAAAATAAAATAAAAGCTGAAAAAAATACTTACTTAAGACCATCCAACAGAAGTGTAAAAACTGTAAAACCCAGAAAAAATTGAATAAACTAAAAATCTTCGGATTACATTTGCTTTTTAAAACAGACTGTAACAAACTTGCTAACTGTTTGACTGTATGTGATTACTTTGACCCACCTCCAGTCAGATACTTGATTTGCGTGGCGGCAAGGCCTTATTTATGATCAGCTTTGGTTGAACCCCATTCAAATCCACAAAAATAAGGCTATGCTTTCTTCTCTTCCAAACCCTGACAACCTCTGCTGCTATCAAGTGATAAAAGGAAGACTCTGGAATGAACTACTTAAATTTCCTAAGACCTTACTGACATAACAGTATCAAAAATCGTCAGTTATTCTTTTATCTTACTTTGAAGCATAGAGTAAAATTCCATCCAAATTTTTCTTCCCACATTAACAGGTTTTGTCTCTTGGTAAAATTGTGTCCAGTGGTGAATGGTTCCACAAAGATGCTGTGGAAGAAGAAATTCAAGTACCTGAGGGTACAATGTTAAACGAACAACCAATTCCAACTACCACAACAGCTGAGACTACTACAGAAACGGCCAATTACACTACCCCTACACCAGAACCGTGGACAGTGGATATTGACCTAAAAAGTACAAAACAGAAGACGCTTGCCTTGATAAAAAAAATGAAAGAGATGAAGAAAAAAGGATACAAATCACCGGAAACTCCCATAGAGACAATACACAGTGGTAAGTTACATATCTTACGTAATTATGTAGGTCAGTGCCGGATTTAGGTATAGGTATAAGCATAAATATAAGTTAGTAAGTTATAGCTTAAGGCCTCCCAATCTGTAGGAGCCTCAAAAGATTTTAAATGGTAAATATGTTTACAAGTTTTGTCATACTTTCTGCTGTAGTACAAGAGGCCTCCAAGCTTTATCTAGATTAGGGTTCACCAAATCTGACACTGACATAGATGGATATTTTGAATTGTTCTGTTAGATATTCAACCTTTGCTGGGTCGCCTAGGTGAGGGTGCCTGATTGTTGAAAGACCCAAAACACCTCACTGATGTGTCCAGGTGTAGGTTCAATGTTGAAGATATTTAGTCTAAGGATTTGTGGCAACATTCCTGTAGTGTCTCCCAGCTCGTGAGAATCTCACTGAAAAGGAACAAAGGACAAAGATCAATGTGGTGTTTACTGATCACCGTCAGAGAGAGGACTGCGTGTCGTCTCGCTATGTGTGATTTACTTTATTTTCCCCGGTTTGCCTGGCGCATGACCGGGAACTCACTTCCGTCTTATGGGTTGTGGCAAGGGAGGTAACTCGAGGTGTTTCTCCCTTGCGTTGCCAGGGAGACGACATCACAATTCCTAACAAGGGTGAATAAACATCGATCAATGTCTGCAGCCTAATGGTGAAAAGGGCATATATTTAACACAACAAATATTTATTATTGAACATAATCACTTTTCTTGTCAATGCACATAATTCAGTAGTGATTATTAATTACATTGATCAAAAATTATACAATTATACAATTTCAGATCAAAATTCAGCTAATAACAATGTCAGGTTATGTACTTATTGATCCACCCACATGTGTATATGTTTGATTAAAGGCAAGGAATTATTTTAAAATTTTCTAATTCATTTTTCTTGTTCACGTACAAGAGAAAGACTGTCTGGATCCAATGAGTGTACATATTGTCAAAACGTTTGAGTTCTAGGGCTTTCAACCATTCTTCTGGCCATTATCAAAATAAGTGGTCAAAAACTATGGATGTTATTCAATGTTTCAATTTTAAAAATTGGCATTATATAGTATTTGTGTGTTATGATGACATAATGCACAAGGCTATATACAAGCAAAATTTGAATAAATTTAAATAAATCTAAATAATTTCTTCAGTCTGGATACTGGGATCTTAAATGTATTTAACAGTGGATAGATACATTTAGCCCAGTGAAGTATTTTGCTTGTACACTGCCTCGTGTCTTGTTTTTTTATATAAAAAACAAAGATAAAATATTAAAATTCTGTGTACAATTGATTTTAAGAAGCAAATAAGCTAAAACCTATGATTATTAAGTCCTGAGCAAAACTGAGTGATGTTGGAATGGAGAATCAGAATTTTACTTGACCATGCTTGGTCCCACAAACTCTTTAATCCAGCAAAGCTTTGGAAGCATGATTACCAGAAAATCTGTAATATACCTGTATTTTAATGATTGATTGTTTTGTTTAACGGCACATCGACCCTTGGTGGGTCATTTAGCGCCGAATTCAGTAGGGAGCGGGGATCAAATGTCCCCTGTGACTAGAGACTTGAGGGGGAAACTCCCAAATCGCTGTCACTGAGCCAAATGCCACAAGGACGGGGATAAGGGGGGGGGATCCAAAAAGCTTCTTGGGACGAACCCTGAGCATGCTAATGGTGATCGCCTCCCGACCAACTGGCCAAGATATTCTGTGCAACTTCTCCCAGGGCGATACCTGAACATGCCACAAGGACCCCTGAAGGGCCGTAGTTCTCTGAACTTCAAGGCAATGGCGGTTTCGAAGAACAGATACTACACTTTGATCTTAGCCAAAAGGCTGCAAAGCCATATTTTAATGAAGATTGTTTAGTTTTTACATAGCTTTTATAATTATATCAATTAATGCGTTGAAAATTTAAATTGTTATGACTACTCTCTTCTTTGGGTGGATTAATAGTTGTATCATTCACATGAATATCTTATTGAATCTGGATCACACTATGAAGTTACAGAAACAATAATACCCACCAAATTGGTCCAGTACATGTCAGTTCACGGTAAATTTATTTACACATATAAATACAGATTTCAATATACATTAGTTTGCAAATGCAGAGCTGGGTTTTTAGCTGCTTTTTATTCATTGATTTCCTCTGCAACTCTACAAATAACTCTGATATTTTTGTATTCAAAATACAGCATCCGTGGTAGTATTAGGGAGGAAAAAATCAATTTCTGGATAGCAGGTGCCATATCTGAACATTCAAAAAAAGACATCCTGACTCAGCCCAACATACACTTTGGCACTATGACATCTCAAAGCAGCTGTGATATTAATTTTGCAGGATTTTAAAGAATTTTAAAAATTCCTTCTGAATAAAGATTTTGAGAGGGGGGGGGGAGAATACTGACGTATGGCAACCCTACTTTAACCCTGAGCCGCTCACATGTATGATATATGACTCCCTCACACT
>VCCN01000667.1:1743702-1753811 GCA_006491835.1 Architeuthis dux
TTTCACATATAGATATTTATTTATATATATGATAATATTTAGACTTAACTGCGTCAGATTAGGGCCCTGGGGTGTCAGAACTTTTCAATGTTTGTAAATGAAATGCACATGTTAGCAGCTGCTCGGTTTATGGACTTTCCAAAGACAGCCGCCTGTCTTCAAAGTGTTTATGGCCTACTTGGGGATGATTGCAGAAGTGATTTTTAGCTATTTATCAAATGAAAACAGTTAGTTTTTTTTTGTGATTGATTTCTACATGTTTGTTTGTTATGAGCTTATGGATCAAATTTCAATGTAATCTTTGAGAAACTTGTGCATTTTGAAAATTAGTTTGAGATTCATCCAGTCATTCTAGGAAGATCAAAAACAGCATAAATACTGAACACTTGAGGTAATGGTTCACATCTCGCAAATAATTGATAGTAAGTTTATTCATCACTCTACATCATGAATGTGGCAATGTTGGGTTCATCCAATGTTGGGTTCATCCAATGTTTATTGCAAAAAAAGTGTCTACAGATTTAAGATTTCATATAAGGCAATCAAATGAATTGTTGGCTACTTTATAGGAGATAAAATGTTTTATTTTGTTTAACCTGTTCGCTGCCACAGATGAGATAACTCGCCTTAGCAAGTTG
This sequence comes from Architeuthis dux, assembly GCA_006491835.1. NCBI lineage: Eukaryota > Metazoa > Mollusca > Cephalopoda > Oegopsida > Architeuthidae > Architeuthis > Architeuthis dux. The sequence continues at coordinate 1,744,341 of VCCN01000667.1, forward strand.
TCATTCCAGTGCCACGGATGAGATAACTCGCCTCAGCAAGTCGTCAGTCCAGTGCCACGGACGAGATAACTCGCCTTAGCAAGTCGTCTGTCCAGTGCCACGGACGAGATAACTCGCCTTAGCAAGTCGTCAGTCCAGTGCCCTGGACGAGATAGTTGATTTGTATGAAAATAAAACCGTTTAAAAAAAAAAATATTTTAAAATGCAATGAAGACTTTCTATTTTCATCAATTTTTTACGAGAGAAACCTGGCACAGGCATGTTAAAAATATACTTGGCAGCGAATAATTTGAATTCTACAGCAATTTAGACTGATATTATGGTTTTAAAATCCAGTTTTGTTTCAAGGCATAAATCATTTTAGCTCTCTCTAAGAATTAACCTTTTGATCCACTTATAATGATGGAAAACTCGACTGAATTATTTTCTCCTTTCAGTTGAGCTTAATGTGGAAGAAGTACCCTTCACTGATATTCCCAAAAAAGTATACAAGCATGATTTACGTATTCAATATGACTGGGGACCCGAAGCCAGCCTGATAGTCTACTATATCAGGTCAGATGGAGAAACAGTGGCTGATAGCATTTCAATTCCAATTCAAAATTGTTTCAAAAACAAGGTAAAATTTGAATATTGCTCTTTTGCATGAAACTGTCTTTTGTGAAAATATAATTACAATATAAAAATAAACAAAATGTTTAATACTGTGCAGCATATAATAAGGTAGCTAGAAGTGGAATTTGGCAGATTGTGGTAAAATACGAGAAGCAACAAGAAGCGAAACAAAGATATTTGTTACTAGTAACAAAATAACCCTAACCCTAAATTCTTTAATTAATCACCACGGACCTCTATATAAAGGCTTTTTTAAAATTGCATTCCCTTTGTTTCTTGTTGCTTCTTGTATTTTACCAACACCGGAATTTGAACCCGCAGTTAGACCAGCCAATCTGCTTGTTTGCATTATGTAGATGTTACTTACACTTTTAACTGTACACTCCTACCCACTAAAATGTTGCTATCTCTAATTTTACTAATTGTTTTTTACTACTTATTTGCCTACTATTTTTACTTAAGTTCTACTTTGTTCTCGATATTTGTTAAGCTTAGCTTAGTCTGATTCATAGCCAAATCAGGATGGGAAGATTGTGTTGAGCCAATCCTCCAAACGGGGAGGACCTGCCTGCCTAGTAAATCAATATTCAAAATCCTTTGATTAGGTTGATGGTACCATTGTTTAGAATGGCCCACTGACATTCTTTCTCTTCTACAACGTGCACACACGCACACACACGCACAAACAAATATTTACATATACAAATGATATGCAAGGCACCTGGTGAAGAGCGATGGTTAACAAGCTCATCTTGATGACTAATTCACTAGTGTCATGAATTTGATCCTCATTTGAAATCCCACTACTGTGGCCTTGTGCCAGACTAAGCTAAGCTTAGCAAATAACTATACAAGGTCTGAATCTGTCTAGTTCGTCACGCAATCTTATTTTATTTATTTTTTTGCTGGCTACGCATATGATCTCTGGGGATCCACATTGTGAGTCATGCTATCCAGCGGTTGTCTGACATTCTTGCAACATGTCCAGCCCATTGCCATTTGAGTTTTGAGACTCCCTCCCAGGAGGTTACTCAGTCGGCAGTGAGATGCTATTGAGTGTACTATGTGACCGTCCCATTCACAATGACCGAGCCGGCCATTCTTCACATCTTGGGCAGGGTTTTTTTGGCAAAACATTGCATCACCCCAGTCTGTCAGTGGCTCCCTGCAACTTCTGGCTTTTCTCAGGGAGAAAGGGAAGAGATTTCAGATTGTGGACGACATTAATGAGAACACAACGAGGCAGCTGATGACGATCCTGAAAAAGGACTGTGCAGAGATTCAGATAAGATAGAAAGAATCCAGTTTTCAGTCTGAAAAAAGATGAAATGTTGATTATGACTCATGGCTGTTTTTTTCCCCTTTTTTTTCTCCCTCAATTGAGCTCAGACCTCCATGTAGCATTGTATTCTATACTTGATCAAATTAGGCAGCCCTTTTGTCAGGGCCATGGAGTTCGAAGCAATTTAAATGTTCCACCCCCGACTAAATTTTTTCACCATCATCTTCTATAAAACACTGACAACACAGATAATATTTCCTATCTGTCATGATTGTAAAGTGTTCAAAAACTGCCGACTTTGTTAAAACTCTTTTTGCCAGTTGTGAATTTGTGCAAGGGATAAATATGTAATGTTTTGAAGTTTTGAAATCAACCTTCAATGTAAGTTTAAAATATATCCTGGAAAGAAAAAATAGGTTAATCAAATACTAATCTATGAAATTAGAAATTTTAATGCATTATATTACAATTTATATTTATTTGGAGTTTTCGACTCAGTAAAAATGTGAAAACACCAAATAAATGTAAATTGTAATATAATGCATTAAAATTTCTAATTTCAAAATACTGAGAAAAGAGTCTTTGTTCCACAAGACATAAATGTCACTAAGTAAGACTCCACAATGTAGTGTCTCCCAGCGTCTCCCAGCTCGTGGGAGTCTCACTGAAAGGGAAAGATGAAGCAAAGGAACAAAGGACAAAGACAAATGTGATGCTTACTGATCGCCGTCAGCGAGAGAACTGTTGTAGTCTCGCTTCCGAGCGGTCTTCTTTATTTTCCCCGGTTTGCCTGGCGCATGACTGGGGACATACTTCCGTTTTAGGGGTTTGTGGCAAGGGAGGTAACTTGTGGTAATTGCTCACTTGCGAAGCCTGGCAGGACGTCCCACACAACCCTACCTCTTACTCCACAACCCTACCTCTTACTCCACAACCCTACCTTTTTAAAAAGTGACAATTATAGCCTTCTTCCTCTTATGATCCTCTAGTGAAGCTCTCTGTCTATTATTTTGACCAAGTCCAAATAACTTGTGGAACAAAGACTCTTTTCTCAGTATTTTGGCAACATGCATATCCTTATCTCATTGATAGACTTCAAAATGAAATGTTGAAGTTGCTCTGTTATTGTGTTCCCTGTTCAAAATCTTGCATGGATGTCATATTGACCAAAATCTTTTTTTTCTTTTGTTTTTAGGTGAACATGACATTCAACAAGGATAATGTGAAGCCTGGCACTAACACCAAGATGACCATAGGTGCCTCTCCATTTTCTTTGTGTGCCATTGGAATGGTTGACAAAAGTGTCCATCTTCTTGGTGGAAACAACCAAATTACACCAAATAAGGTAAAATCATTGAAGACTATCAATTATCAATCGATAAAATATTTAAACTCAAATCAATGTTAACATTTGAATAACAAATGTTTATTTATAAGTATTTGTGTAACAGACTGAAAATTACTTTTTCTGAACCAAAACTGTAAACATAGGTTTCTTCAGTTTTCAAGTTGGTCTTGCTGGCTATGTATGTATCACATGTACAGGCCGCAGCAATGGAGCTAGAGGGCTGACAACTTTTACATTTACTCCTTATAGAAAATACTAGTATTGTATAGTGTGGTGAATGTCCTGGACTTGGATAGAAAGGAAACTCGAAGACTTGCTTGTAAAAATATCTGGACATATTTTTATTTCATAGTATACACAGCATACACTTCGTCGGCCGGAGGATAAAGAGTAGGTGAGAGATGATGGGTGTGAGAGACCGTTCCCAACAGGGGAACTTGGTCTTATGTATTCCCAGCCCTAGGCGGTCTGCCTCCTGGCTGCTTGGTTCTGAGTTTTCTGTCTGCATCTCTCTTGTCTGTCCCCAACAGGGACAGCGGTCTCGGGCCTTCCGGCTCCACTGATGTCTGTCTCTTCTTTGAGTGCCGAGTTTTCTGTCCGCGTTCGGGTCTGCTTTATAGGTTTCTCGAACGCCTACGCATGTGTCATTCACATCCTGTTTGCTGGACATCTACGCATATACCTATTTCCGCACAGGTGTCTGACCCCGGAATAACCTTTTCATGCCAGGATATCATAACACTAGAAAAAACTTTTTTTTTAATTCTTCCCCATAATAGGTTTGTAGTAGGGGTTTGTAGTGTCTCCCGGTGTCGCCCAGCTCAGTCTCACTGAAAGGGAAAAGGATGAAGCAAAAGGAACAAAGGACAAAGACGAATGTGGTGCTTACTGATCGCCGTCAGCGAAAGAACTGAAGTGTTCTCGCTTCCGAACGTCTTCTTTATTTTTCCCCGGTCTGCCTCGCGCATGACCGGGGACTCACTTCCGTTTTAGGGGTTTGTGGCAGGGGATGCTTCATGGGTTGGGGACTCACTTCCGTTTTAGGGGTTTGTGGCAAGGGAGATAACTCGTGGTATTTGCTCCCTTGCACAGCCTGGCAGGACATCACAGGGTTCAATTTGCAATGTAAGTTTAAGCTAAATTGGTCTCTTTCATGCTTGTTTTTTGAAAATTAGGACTGTGAAAGAAGTAGCTTATTCATTGATCACCCCTTTTCCAATTTTTTAATTGATCATCTCCAACATGACATGCTGCCAAAAGACGTTTGTCACATGACGGTTTCTATTGAGTGACTAACCAGACCTATTGTTGCATTATTCAGATATTTGAAAGCTTGAAAAGCTACAAACTTCAACCTGCAAACCATCTCTACTCCGACCGAGAACATTGTGAAAATTATTCTCTATTCCCACCTCCAGGTAAGAAAATAGTTTTCTTTGAATGTTTCTACCTTCTCCATCTGCAGTCTTTTTCTTTATTTGTAAGCGAGATAAGTTCTTATGATTAAGAGTTGACAAAAGAACAGTTTTCTCCTCCACATTTGCATGAATATTGGTGTTGCATGACCCATGAAGATTCTTATATACCATGAATCTTCGAGGTAAAAAAAAAGATCATTGAACACAGGTGACAAGATTGATATTGACAGATAGAAACAGTTTTTCAGTTTTCACTATGTATACATCAGCTGTTATAAAAAGCTTTGTGTTCAATCTGAAACAATATCTTTTAGCACATTTATTTTATAAAATTCTTCCTGATTCTATCTTATATTAGGTTGTTTCATATGAAATGTTGTTTTTTGAATAGTATGATGAAGGATGATATAAACAACAAAAATTGGTAAATATTTAATCAATCATTTGACCCATTTGAAGCAATAACCTTTTTTCTAATGATCCTCTAATGATAATATGCAATCTCCTATAAAGTTTTTAAGGTTTAGTGAACGCAAATTCAGTAAAAGCTGGAATCATGGTTCCCTTATTATTGAACCTTTTATTTTGGATATGAGGTTCAAAATGCTTGAAAAGATGATAATCTGTAGGAGAAATGTCAGGTAAATATAGAGGATGCTGCAAGACTTCATAGCCCAATTCTCTAAGCTTAGACACAGTCAGCTGAGAGGTGTGAGGTGTTGCACTCTCATGGTGCATTTCATTAAGTTCATGAGGCACCCATTTTTTCCAACCTTTTAATCTTTCCTATTTCTTTATGATGACGTTATATGGTCACTGTTAAAGTCTTAAAGGCTCCGAAAATGATTGAAGCGTTTTCGTGGATTGTTGGCCACTGCTGTTGATAATTTTTCATTAAGAACAAGTTTGGACCTCCCTCAAGGTTTATTATTGGTATCCATATTTCCAGACCTAAACCTATTGAACCAATGCTGAACAGTGTGCACTGTAGTGGTGTTCACTCTGGTGACATTATCAGCAGCTTGAGCAACATTATTTCCTAATTTGAATTTGTACTTGAAAATTTCTTGGGTAGACACCATTACTGTTAAGGGCCCGAAAACCTCCGATAATAACAAATTATATATTATATCTCTATTTGCATTGAATCTGCAAAAAATGCAATTACATTAGTAAATCTTTCACTTTAAGCATTATTCTCCATGGTTTTAAAAAGAAATGGGGGGAAAAAATAGATTTTGTTTGTAATCTAATATATATTTGAGAAAGTTTGTGGCTCTGTTCTACTTCTAAATGGTGCCAGAGGTATTGAATTAAGGTACCCCTAAAATACACTAACTTAAAGATTGCCCAAAAAATCTGGGTGTTTTGCAACGTATTGATAATACTGTGGGGTCTGCATTCGTGTTCACCACAATAATAATCATTTGATTTCTATTCATTTATATCTTAATCTAATATATATTTGAAAAATTTTGTATGTTAATCTTCTCCCCCCTAACGTTGCATTTTATTGAATTAAGGTACCCCTCAAGTGCGCTAACTTAAAGAATGCAAACAAAATTCCAGTTGATTTGCAACTTAACTAGTGTTGTGAAATCAATCCTCATTGGACGCTATACACATCTTTGTATGTAGATATAAAAGAGTCGATAAGCAAGAATTAATTACAAATGGAAATGGATTAATTGAAGAACTATTAAACTGATTTAAAATTTGTTATTTTCTAAACACCCCAGGCATGCCTCCAGCTGAAATGCCCCTCTCTCTCGCTGAAAGTCCTGGATTGCCGCCTGCAGTTCCTGAAAGTTCCGAATCCACTGAATCCAAAGAAAAAGAAGAAAAAACTGACACCGAGTCTGAAAATGTAGTTTCCCGGGAAAAGCGATCTTATTTCATGGATAGCTTTTCTTCATACTTTGATTCATCTGAAGCTTTTAAGGTAAGTTTTTTCTTTTTTAGCCTCTTTAATACTATTATTAATAAATCCTTGACTTTAACTGATATGATTTTGTGCTTTACTTTGTTTGTTAGCTGTGTTGGCTAATACACCTTTTGAGTTTTAACTGTAGTTAGCAGCGTTAGTGAATGAAGAGATAATAAAGACATGTCTGGCCACGATGATGACTGCTGATAAAAAGGGCAGACTTCAGCTCCCAGAGCGAGACCCCAGCTCCTTCACTTCTGGTATCGGAAGTGAGGCTTATCAGAAATGAGGCTAACGCTTGGTGACTTCGCTTGGTTTCAGCTGATATTGGGCGAGTCGATTTTATTTACATTTAAAAACAGACGAAAAGACACCTAAAATACATAAACATTACATTAACTATCTTCATAAAGCTCTTCTTACAGCATAAAGTTCTATTTGCACCAATACCATGATCTTTATCACTCCTTTGCATATAGACCTGAAATTATATTCTTTATATTGAAGATTTTAATGTATTTATTCATAGTTCTGTTGGGAATAAATAACAATGTGTCGTGATGATGTCTTGTAAGTCTTATATCATCATTGGTTTATAAATAAAAATGTTTTAAACTTAGTTCATTCATATATTTTTCATTTCCCCACAGTTTTTTTAAAATTTCTTTTTTTTTCCAAATTTACATTTGTAACTTGTAGCAAAAAAATTTGTTCTTGGTGCTAAATATATATTTGGCTCTTATACAGAGGAAGCCATTTATTTTAATTTATCATAAACATGTGTGTATCAGGTCACTTATCAATCTTCTGTATTGTTGAATGGGTACCTGTAGTATTCTGTCTTCATATGGTAGGTCTTTTATTTGTGTGCCAGCTTCGTAGCTCTCCTCTGCAACCTCTCTAACATGTCTCAGTATTTTTTGGTATGACCAGATAATGATTGCATATTCTACATGCGGTCTGACAAGGGTTTTGTACAGCAGTTTGAATATAGTGGTGTCCATATATTTGAATATAGTGGTGTCCATATATTTGAATATAGTGGTGTCCATATATTTGAATATAGTGGCGTCCATATATTTGAATGTGCTTTGGATTACACCAATCATCTGGTTTGCTTTATTGATTTTTTCTTCTATATATTTATTGAAGATATTTTCTATAATTTTGAGAAGGGTCATTAATATTCAAATGGTTCTTTGGATGATTGAACTCCTTCTTGTTATTTGTGTTGTAAACACAACGTTTCGGCCGATCCATTCTTCCGAGTCTGATGGGTTAAACAGAAATTTGGATTTCCAGTATTTTGCAGATTGGAGGTTAAGCTGATTGGATGATAGTTGGAGGCTAGGTTTCAGATTCACTAATGTTATCAAATGGTTATTGTTATCAGAATCAGCCAAACACTTTATTTAAAATGAATTAAAAATTTCATATAAATTTTCCATTTTTTAAATAATGTAAAGTTGTTTATAACAATGAATTTAATAACATAACAATGAATTGATAACAATGAATTTAAATTGTTCCAATTTTTATATCCTTTATTTAATGTTATCAGCCGGTCATTGTTATCTAAAAGGACCCTGTTCCAAAGTGATCACAATAAGTGGCTTCCTCTGTACATGATTTCTGTTAAATTCATAATAATCATTATAACGTTCTTGTTGTATTTAGTGCCTTTGTTCGCTTTGTTGGTCTTTCTGTTCTAGCTGTTGAGGTCCGAACGTGTTTTGGTTCATAACAGTGTTTAGTGTGTTAAGAAAAGAAGACGGAACTAGAAACACGTAAAGAACTGAGCCTTTCCCGTTCCAACTTCCAGTCTGCGTTTCTGGGACTGGTAACGGAATGGGGGTGCTGAGAGCTTGCTTCAGCATGTTTATTGATTTAACATATACATACATTACTCATTGATTTAACATATACATACATTACTCATTGATTTAACATATACATACATTACTCATTGATTTAACATACATATGTAAATGCTTGAAATTATCCCAACTCAAATCTAACTTTTAGACAACTAGAAAAGCCTTTAATAATTGTAAATAATGCAGTTTGAGATTTTCATATTCTACTTCCTAGAAACATGTTTGGACTATTTATGTCACATCTCATAATTCTGATTATTAAAGATTAGTTTTCCTTATTTCATTAATCTACCTACTGTTCTTTATCTTCAATTATTTACTTTATTGTTGTTTTTACTACTATTTCCCATTATCTTGTTTTTATTGTTGTTATAGTAAATAAATGTAATTATAATTTTATGTATGTGAATGAAATTTACTTCTGAGACATTTCATTTTCAAAAGAGTAATTTGGCTTTATATGTGTACACATGTAAAATTACCATATTTCCTGGCATTGAGGACACTCCGACATCAAGGACACACTCCAATTTCGACTTGCAAAATTTTGAGAGAAAAAAAACAATAAGAAAAAGAGAAAAGTTAACTTCAGCCTGTAGAATGCAGGGTGGATTTTTGAGATTTAATGGGGGTGGGGGGTAGTGTCTTTGATGCCAGGAAATACTGTAGATTTAGAAACTTTTTATTTTTACAGTTTCTTTAAAATTTCAATTTAAAATTTAATTTGTTCAAAGTATTTTGATAAACAATAACAAACTGGACAGGAAATATTTATTTGAATTTTGGACATTTGAGATTTATCTAATGTTTCTAGTAATGGTTATATACAATTTTAATCATAGCATTGTTGCAGTATATATTGCATAATATGTATTTCAACAAAGATAAAATGAAATATTACTGAACATTTTGTGAGAAGAACACACATTTATTTTAAGATGTAATTCAATTTCACCAATCTTTTTCAAGTACAGTAGATTCCGCTTAAGCGGAACACATTGGGA
>VCCN01000667.1:1763337-1774322 GCA_006491835.1 Architeuthis dux
TTCGGCCAATCCATTCTTCGGCCTTCTTCAGATGTAAAATCCTAGTGTAATGTTTAAAGCAGGGTAGCCCTTATAGCGCATGGCTGGGTATTTCTGTGTCTTTGTCTTGTCGGGTTTAGATTTATTGAGAAGTGGAAACCACATCGGGTTGAAATCCGCACTTGTCTGACTAATGCATTTAGTCAACATTTTGATGTAAGCTGCCTCTTTGATTTATCTCTGCTTCCAACATTGTTCTCTGTCAATAATCTGGACTTCCACCCAAAGAGGAAGATGCTCGCCTTAAACATAACTTCTGTTTAACCCATCACACTCGGATTTTACACCTGAAGAAGGCCGAAGAATGGATCGCCGACATGTCGTGTTTACAACACAAATAACAAGAAGTTCAATCGTCCGAATAACCATTTGAAAATTTAGTTTAGTCTGAACATTACACAGATTCTATTGTGAAATTCTTACTATTTTAAAGCTATTGTACATCCAGTGAGCCTGATGTCAACTTCTGTTCAGCAGTCACTAACCCCAGAAGTACCAGAAATACCAACTGTTCGTTCCTATTTTCCTGAGACTTGGCTGTGGGACTTGCAAGAAGTCGGGTAATGCTTTGGTCATTTTTTTCTCTTTTTCTGATTTTTATCAAATGTCTTGCAGGGTTTCATCCTGTCAATTGACTGTATAATTAGAAACTGTCAACAGAGGTTTCTTCAGTTTTCAAGTCGGTCTGGCTGGCTGGCTGGCTGGGTATGTATGTGTCCATGCCGCACCAATGAATCTAGAGGGCTGAAAATTTTAACATTTACTCGTCTAGAAACATTTTTTTTGAAAATTCCATCCCCAAATAGGTTTTTAGTGGGAGGTTCATTTTACAATGTAAGTTTATTCTAAATTGGTCCCTGGTTCGTGCCCGGCGTTCACACTTGTTTTTGTAAAATTTGAACTTTTTAGTGATCCAACAAAAAGCGATTTATTCAATGATCACCACCTTTCTTTTAATTGATCACCCCCCAACACAGCATGCTGCCATAAGACGTTGGTCACGTGATGGTTTCTATTGAGTGTCTAATAAGACCTGTCTTTTGTTTTGTTTATTCCTGTAGACTCCTTGTGGAGCATAGGGCCACATCTCCGTTTCAGTAACAAGTAGGTTTTTATGGGATGTAGTTGCTAGCCCCAAGCCCCAATGGACTGCCTCACAGGGCTAAGGGGCTCCAAAAAGTCCATCTATTCACCCATAGCTGGGGATAGAAGTGGATTCATGTCTTTCCCAAGGGCATTAGCGTGAAGCAAAAAGCCTTCATGGATTGAAATGAGTATTTTTTTCTACTATGCGAGTAGATGATGGTGAACCACACCAATTTGGTTCTTGTCCAGTATGTAGTGTCTCCCAGCTCGTGGGGATCTCACTGAAAAGGAAAGATGAAGCAAAAGGAATAAAGTACAAAGACAAATGTGGTGTTTACTGATCACCGTCAGAGAGAAGACTGCTCGTCTCCTCGCTTTGTGTGACTGGGAACTCACTTCCATCTTATGGGTTGTGGCAAAGGAGGTAACTCGAGGTGTTTGCTCCCTTATGTCGCCAGGGGGACGACATTACACAGTAGTCTACTGTTTCACTGAGCTATGCCCAAAAGTAGATATATCTTATTTAAATTGCTAATTTAAAAGATAAGTAATTGTGAAAATAAAATCTCTTTTTTTTTTTTTTTCTTCTTCAGACCTGATGGAAAATTGGTGATGACTGAAAAAGTACCTGATTCAATTACAACTTGGGTTGGCAACACAATTTGCACAAACAATGAAACTGGAATTGGTGTGTCTGAACCAGCTTCTTTGACTGTTTTCAAGCCATTCTTTGTCTCTTATACACTTCCGTATGCAGCAGTACGTGGGGAAAAACTTCCCCTTAAAGTATCCGTGTTCAACTTTTTAACAACTTGCATAAATGTATGTATAGCTTTTTAAAATTTTATTTCTTTCACATTTTTCCATGATGTTGTTAGAATTTCTGTTTTTTCAAGCCTATTGAAATTCTGTGAAAGTTTCTTTGAATGTCCCCAAAATCATTCCTGTAGCCTCCTTGTGGAGCATATGGCTTGTAGTGTCTGCCAGCTCGTGGGAGGCTCACTGAAAAGGAAGATGAACAAAGGACAAATACAAGAACATTGGGAAAATAATGACTGGATCTTTAGCCTCCACGTGTGTGCATTCTTTATTTCCGCTAGCACGGCGCCTAAATAGAAGCTCACTTCTGTCATGACTTAGATAGTGGCAAGGGAGATAATTCTAAGTAGTTATCTCCCTTGTATTTTATTTAGTGTGAGTGCAACATAACAGGGTGCATCACTATTTCAGTAGCAAGTAGGTTTTTATGGAATGTAGTTGCATCCCAAGCTCAAGATGGACTGCCTTACAGGGATAAAGGGCTCCAAATGTCCTGCTATTCACCCATAGCTGGGGATAGAAGTGGATTCATGTCTTTCCCAAGGGCATTATTGTGAAGTGAATGTGAGCAGCCTTGGCTGAAACTTGAACTCTGTTCACTGATCATGTACTTTGTGCCAGTAACTGCTATGCTACTCCACCCCTGCAAATATCCACAAGAGACATATTTTTATTTCATAGCATACATCGGAGAATGAATAGTGGGAGAACCGTCAGTCTGTCCCCAACAGGGACAGCGGTCTCGTGCATTTCGGCTCTTCTGATGTTTGTCTCTTCTGAGTTTTCTGTCTGGGTCTCTCTCTGACGCTTCCGTCTCTTCTCTGAGCTTTATAAGGTTCGAACACCCACGCAGGTGTCATTTCTGGTTTCCACCTCCTGTTTTGGGACACCTGCATATGCTAAGGTGACCAGGTCACCTCTATTTCCGCACAGGTGTTGACCTGGAAATGACCCTTTTGTGAAAGCATATAACATCCCCACATTGTGATGGAAAACCAACAAAGCCTTATGGTACCATTAGGTGCTGCTGGAGCACCCTGGTTTGGTGCTATTTTCCCAACAGTAGCTGCATTAAATTATTATTGTGTATATTTTTATATTATTTGTTTGTGTTTTATAGGTTAAAATTACTTTGTGTATATTTTTATATTATCTGTTTGTGTTTTATAGGTTAAAATTACTTTGGCAAAATCCAAAGGCTACTTGATTAGTGAGCGACCAACTAAAACCAATATCTGCATCTGTGGGGATAAATCTCATACAGTTACCTATATGATAATTCCTTTACAACTTGGATCTATTGATATCAATGTCACTGTAAGTAGTTTTTTGTTTTCAGTTCTGCTAAGTACCTCTGCCAACTAAGTTGGTATTCACCTATATTTGTCTGTCTGTTTGTCTACACAATATCTCTAAGTTCTCGAATGAGTTTAAATGACATTTTATGGAAGGGTGGGCCATGTGCCAAGGAATAATTGATTAAATTTTAAGATGGATCAAGGATTTTTTAAAAAATTTGGTTTTGTTAACTTTGCCAGATAGGACAATTTTCCGGCTTTTCAGATGTAATAACATTGTAATGACAAAGTTACTCAGCCTAAGGCAGTGGTTCCCAACCTTTTCGAGTCATTCCCCACTTTTGTCAATAAGATTACTAGTATCCCCCCCCCTTCCATTTATGTAAGTTGCAACAAAGAATAATTTCAAATAATAACTTTATTTTACGTATAATTAGACAGCTTCATAATAAGAATTAGTTTAATTTTATAATTGTACAACTGCTGCTGTGTATTTATTACTCATAGAAAGCAGGTGAAAATAATTAGTGAGAGAGCATATCTTAAATCATTTTCAACTTGGAGCTTATTTTGAGCCTTCAACTTGATAGATAGAAATGCAGAAAACCCTATCTCTAGACTGGACTTTTATTTTTACATAATAGCCTTATGCCTCCCCAAGTGGGGGAATTCCCCTCCGGATGGGCCCCACTGGTCGAAGGTAAAAAAAATTAAGTGTTGAAATGAATCAGGGTCCAAAGGGATGTCTCTGATGAATAGAAGCTTTTCTTACGGCATAGTTCTTGATCTGTAAGCTGATTGTTCAGTTTTTAGTGATAATGGCATTGATGTATGCACTCTCTGAGTGCTTTCTAGTTTGCTTTTATTTTATTTAGAATACTTACTGGTAGGTCCTCTTTTAAATATAACTCTTTATGTAATGTCATGATAATTAGTGCATGTTGTTAAAATGTATTCAAATATATGTAGGTACATCAATAAGTCTGCTGCCTAATCAGGGCTCGAAATTAACGTTGTCCCGTTGTTCGTAAAAATGTGGGTTTAAATTGAAGATCAACTTCTTTTCTTTTTTTTTTACATTGAAGCTAAGAAGATGTGTTCACCATGGTCGGTTTCGTAGAATTCGTCACATGGTTCACTTGATGTTATTAAATAACATTTGAGAAAACAAACAAAAACTAGCTATAAAAAGTTGAAAAAGGATATATAAAACAGTAACAATAAACATGAATTAACTTATTATTGTAAATTGCATTAGATTTATATATTTTGATTCTATTTCGTTTCAAATCCCGTCTAGTCATTTTCGCATTTAAAAACGAAACGCAACCGAAATGTCCGGGTTTGAAATATTGTCGGCCGACTTGTCCAGGTCCGAACTGTCCGCGGCCGACTTGTCCAGGTCCGAACTGTCCGCGGCCGACTTGTCCGCTTACCGTTCCCCATACTCCAAGCAATTGACCTCCCTTGAAATCTATGCCAAGTCAGTGCTGACAGTTCTAAGGGACTTAACTCGTGTTGTCTCATTTTCTTATTTTCAATTCTTGTTTCTTTCATATTTTGGACCTTATTCATTTATAAAAGAATTACAAAAATTGATTTCTTCATTCTCCCAAAATATATATACAGATTGTGATCACTTTGGGACAGGGTATTTAGATAAAAAATAAACAGCTGATAACATTAAGCAAATGATATAAAAATTGGAACAATTTACATTCGTTGTTATAAATTCATTATGTTTTTAAATTCATTTTTATTATTCATTTTTATTAACATTACATTATTAAAAATACATATTAATTTTTAATTCATTTTAAATAAAGTGTTTGTGATCGGCTGATTTTGATAACAATAACTGTTTGATAACATTATCCGTGATTATAATAAATAGCTTCTTCGGCATATGTGAAGATTATTTCATACTTGAATAATTTTTTCTTTTTCAGGCTAAGTCAAACAATAACAATCAAAATTGTGGACATAAGCTGACAAAGAAGAATCTTCTCACTGACATTATCTCCAGGAAATTACTTGTAAATGTAAGTAACGAATATATCAGTTTCAATGTTTTTGTCTCTCACCATTCTGAAAATTTGATTTGGTGTCTGAGAATCAAAGAAAATGGATGTCTTTTTCGAATCTCTAAGAAAACAATGGTTTTTAACATACACAATGAAAATGACACTGCACTAAGTGTCGCGTAACCGAGTCTGAGTCATTCTGAATAATCAAGTCCCCTTTAATGGGTTTTACTTACTACATCTGAGTCATTCTGAATAATCAAGTCCCCTTTAATGGGTTTTACTTACTACATCTGGACTATCAGTATCTCTCCTGTTTTGTTCAAATCATTTTCTACACTAATAAACTGAATATTTCTGATGGTTGGGAAAAATGGATGATTAACCATTGAATCTCACAATTTTTACATATAATTTGTTTGAGAAAGTTTTGGCCCTCAATCTGTTTGTTGTCCACTGAAAAATAATGAGGAAACGGATTGTCAGTGGTCAGGAATTATTGTAAATGTTACTCAGAGAATAGGGCTATTATAGATATATATATGATATGAATTCATGATGATTTTACTGTAGAAATGCATTGTAAATCAGGAAGAAAGAGATTGCCAGTGGTCCGGAATAGCCTGACAGAATAGGGCTATTAAATGTATAATGGATTCACTATTTGAAAGCCTGTCATTTGAATTTCATTGCTCAAATCCTTTTTATTCTTTATAACTGATACATTTTGTAAATATTATTTTCTAGGCTGAAGGTGTCTCCAAAGAATACACATACAACTCCTTTATTTGTATGAAGAGTAAGTAACATTTTCTGTTTATCTTTGTTTACTTCTGTCTGTTCGTGTCAAAATTTTAACATTATTCCAAAAGCTTTTCTCTAAATATTTTCTTTTTTCTTTCTATTTTAGAAAATGATAAGCCTAAACATGAGATTATCAGCTTGAAGTTACCTACGGTTCATTTTGTGCCAGACTCTGAAAGAGGCCACATGTCAATCATTGGTAAGGATTCAGATATATTTTCTTGACATGTAAATATGCATATCTTCTTCATAGAATATTTTGTGGAAAGGCAGGCAATAGCTATGAAAGAAGTCAAGAAATTTTTGAGCGGATTCATGCATGATTATCTCCCATACATCCTAGCTAAATGTCCGCAACCACAAAATATCTCTAAAAGTTCTGTCCACACGATATCTCCAAAAGTTCTCAAATTTCAATGAAATTTTGTGGATAAGTGAGAAATAGATTAGGAAAGGAATGATTAAATTTTAGGGAGATCCATGCACAGTTACCTCCCCTACATTGTAGCTATCTGTCCACACCACAAAATATCTTCAAAAGTTCTCAATGAACCTCAATGAGATTTTGTGAAAAGACTGGCAATAGGCTACAAAACAAGTCAGGAAATTTTGGAGCAGATCCATGCACGATTATATCTCCCTCATCCTAGCTAACTGTCCGCAACCACAAAATATCTCTAAAAGTTCACTCTGTCCACACGATATCTCCAAAAGTCTTTAATGAATTTCAATGAGACCTTGTAGAAGGGTGGGCAATAGACTACGGAAGAAGTGGTTAGATTTTGGAGCAGATCAATCAACAATTACCTCCCCTATGTCATAGCTATCAGTTCACACATGTGTTTCAGTTTAAAACAAGGGTTTATGACATTTGATTGTAAATAGCTCAAAATGACTTTCTCTGAGGCAAATGGTTCTCCTGTAAACTTCACTCAGCATGAAATCTCCTTTTCAACGATATACAATATGTCCATATTTGATGACATTTGTTTCGGACTAGGTCACCACAGCAAAAATCAGCATAAAGATTTTGAATGTCTACCCAAGATATTCTTACTCACGAAGGTCCCTCTAGCATGTCCAATTGGTTTCATTAGTCAACTCAAAAATTCCACGGGGCTTTACCAGGACTATTATGAGATTATAAAGATGTGAATAGATGTTAGTAATCTTCCAGAAATTTAATTTTTTAAAATTATAGCAAAGATTAGTCTTTACACTTTAAATTTACAGAATTTCCCTGAATCCATGTCTGTTGCTTTTCTCTATTTGTGTAAATTGTCTTTTTTCTTTATAGGTGATTTGATGGGACCAACATTATCTGGACTTGAAAACCTTGTGCAGATGCCTTATGGATGTGGGGAACAAAACATGGTTGGCTTTGTGCCAAATATTTATGTCTTGGATTATTTGAAAAGTAGTAAGCGAAATGAATCTGGATTGATGGACAGAGCTGTGCAGTATATGGAACAAGGTAGGTTGTTTTTAATTCTGTGACAGTTATTTTATGATTACATGGAACAAGGTAAGTTGTTTAATATTATTAATTGCATCTTCACACCAGTGTTATCTGGTGGCCAGCACTAGAGTCTGCAAGTCTCTCTAGATCTCAAACACTCTCCTCAGAGTTCTTGCAGACTTTAGCAGTGCTGTGGTCTGTATTATCACTAACCTTGCAAAGTTCATCAGTGATTAAGGGCACTGTAACGTCTCTGCTTTTGTTGTTAGTTTGTTAGATGTATATTGGTCAAAAGGCTATTGGTTTTAACCGTATTAATAATGATAGAAATAAGAATACAAGGGATGCTTCCCTTTATCTACAGCGGACAAATGGATACATGAACATTTATCGACATTACAGGCACTCCTTCATTCTCCAGTTCCACGGTTTTTACAGTTTGCTTGAGCAAGGTCTTGGTATTTTCTAATCTTTTCATTCTCTGTTATTTTCTAGTCTTTTCATTCTCTTTTAACCTTACCCTCTGATTTAGCTAGACAACCAAAACCACAACTAGATGATAGTTTCTTTCCTTTCTTCAATATAAATTAAGGATGGGACCAACATTATCTGTACCAGGTGGCCTAACCGTTAGCAGCACAGAAAATGGAATCTGCAAACCAAGTTCAAACTCCAGCGAAGACAATTTGCATTCACTTTGTACTAATGCCCTTGGGAAAGTCATGAATCCATCTCTCTCTCTCTCTCTCTCCAGCTATGGGTAAATAGCAGGCTCTTCAGCCTTGGTTGGCAACCAGTCTAGCAGATAGACAACTGAATTCAATCCAGGAAAAGTCCAACCCCTTGTGAATCGCTGGCAATGGACAGAGTAGGGAATGTGTTCCCAAAATATACAGTTAGCGGGCCTGGCAAGCCAGAAGTGGATTACAAGTGGAGATTTTTTTTTTTAAAGTGTTTTTTTAAAAACTTTAAATTGTCCTGGATTGAATGTCTTAATGTCAAAGTCCCCAAATATTCTACTTTTCTTATTCTTAAGGACAATTTCTGGTTTATGCTTATATTTATTTGTATGGCTGAACCCAAGTCATTTGCACAATTCCCAGTCAATAGCTGTTCCTACCAAATCATACTTTCTTGATATTCCTTCTGGATCGGTTTGCTGCATTCACTTAATATAGCTGTCTCTTCTTTCTCTACTTAGATGATTCTGGCTATTTTTATTTTTAATTATTATTTCAGGCTATCAACGACAACTGAATTATCAGCACAAAGATGGCACATTCAGTGCCTTTGGGGAAACAGATGAGAATGGAAGCACTTGGCTTACAGCTTTTGTTTTGAGGTCTTTTGCCAAAGCCAATCAATATATTTTCATTGACAAAGATATCATGACGAAGATGATCACTTGGTTTCAGCTGCATTTGAGGGAAAATGACTGCTTCCATGAATTTGGTCATGTCTGGAGCAAACACATTAAAGGTGGCCTTGACGGAGGAGATGAAGACGTTGCTTTGACTGCCTATGTCCTCATTGCATTTTTGGAAATTGATATTGCACAAAAGGTTTGTATCGGTCAAATTTCTCATTTAGTTTATTTTTCTGAATTCCTGAGATGAGGAATTATCATTATTATACACTAATTTACTCGGACTAGTGTCCTCATATTTGGTTGTTATTGTCACAACATTTTGGCCATTGTACCTTCTGGCCTTCTTCATACTTAACGTATATATGGTCAAAAATCAGGTTGTGTGGTCCTGGTCTCGACCAGACTTGAGACTTGCAAAGATCACTAAGCTGACGCAAGCAACAGAAACTGGGTCTTCGTCACTGGGTGTATACTCCATTGGTAGTTGTCTCTTAAGAGACGGACGCTTTATTTTTACTTTTTACACAAAGTGCTGAATGATTTCTGCTTTCTTTTTTTATTTTTTTTTACTTTTGCCAATGAAGTTGGAAGAGGAATTGTATTTACTCATGTCTGTCGGTCTGTGTAACGTTTGGATTATTAATTGATTGTGTGTGTGTGTGTGTATGTGTGTGTGTGTATTGATGGTTAAAATGCTATTGGCTTTAACTGTGGATTAGTATGGATTGAATAAGGAATGACAGAACACGAGTGTTATGGTTGCTCCCCGATGATCAAGTAGTAACTTCCGTTATTAAGCACGGGGCTGTCGCCTAGTAACTTTGGTTACGGTTATGAGTCGGAGGCAGTTGTTTCCCTTTATTTGCAATTAAATACAGACATTAGTCTGCTTGTCCACACAAATCTCAAAAAGTCTTCAATGAATTTCAATGAAATTTTGTGGAAGGATGGGTCAAGTGCTATGGAAGAAATGATTACATTTGGGGGCGGATCCAGGAATTGTTACTACCCAGGAATTTGTCTTTGATTGAGAGATATTTTTCATTATTCTGCAGGAAAAGAGGTTAAAAATGAACTGTTCAAAAAAAGGATAGATTTAAATTTTAAGGGAAGTAACTCAATATTTGTACATTTAAAGTTCTTTTTATTCAGTTAGTGTACGGCATTGGCAGAGGTATGTGCCCTCTGAGTGCTTTCTAGTTTTACTTCTGAGAACTGATTCAGAAACTGAATAAAATTCTCGTTTTCTTTGCTTCTTTCCATTTAAACTGGGAAACATTGAATTATTTTGTTAATTTTTAAAATTTCAGAATGTCGTCAAGGAGGCTATGAAATGTCTGATGAATTCTGACGTGGATGACACGTACACTCTGGCTTTGATGAATTATGCCTTTGCTCTCTATGAGGTTGACAGTGAGAAACGTACAGCTATCAAAAAGAAGCTATTGAGCCGAGCCATTGAACATGGTAAGGATTGGCATCATATTACAGAAGAAGCTGTATATTATAATCACAGATAATATTATCAAATGGTTATTGTTATCAAAATCAGTTGGTTTAAATGAATTTTTTTTAATCAAAAAATAAATTTCATATTAATTTTTTTAAATGTAAAATAATTTATAACAATGGATTTATGAAAATGATGGCAAATTGTTCCAATTTTTATATTCTTTGTTTAATGTTATCAGCCGGTTATTGTTATCTGTGAGCCTGTCCGAAAGTGATCACAATAAGTGGCTTCCTCTGTATTTCCATGAGCAAACGTTTCTTTGACATGGTAGCCCATATGAAAATACATTATTAAATAACATTTAAAAGTTCATTCAACTGGCCAATCCAAATTTTTGGTGGAAATTAATCTTTTTATAACATAGCTTACATTTGCTTTCAGCTAACCTATAATAATCTGTTTTCATCGTGAGGCTCAAAATACGGAAAAAATAAGAATGGTTTCTGTTAATAAAAGAGAAAAACATTGAAAAATGATTGAGGTACAGTGTTTATTAAACCTATTCCTAGCAACATTTGGTTTGGCAGCTGCAAATTAACTTCTAACCTCGTTTACAGCACAGCATCATACTTGA
>VCCN01000667.1:1779543-1794842 GCA_006491835.1 Architeuthis dux
ATAATCCTAGTCCATATATCATTATGAATACCATAATCCTAGACTCTAGTAGCCTTATAAATAATCATTTTCTAATCTCTAAAATATTTATAAATCCTCAATTCTGTTTATTTTAAAAGTGGAGAAAAAAATTGTTTGTTGTGGATGAAATTAATCTCTGTTCTTCTCCTTTGATAGATGAATGTAAAATACAACATGTATGAGATTGATGCCAAAACAGCTCCCCTTCACATGACCATTCTTACTAAATATCACGATGCCTGTGACAGGGCCAGGCTTGTCATTAAAGTTGGGTAAGTCATTCTCTTCATTTTTTCTTATAACGTAGGATTCGGGTGTTTCTTTATTCATTAGTCCAGTGGTTCCCAACCTTTTCGAGTCATTCCCCACTTTTGTCAATAAGATTACTAGTATTCCCCCCTTTCATTTATTAAGTAGCAACAAAGAATAATTTCAAATAATAACTTTTAAGTAGCAACAAATAATAATTTTAAATAATAACTTTATTTTACGTAAAAATTTTAGACAGCTTTATACTAAGAATTAGTTTAATTTTATAATTGTACAGTTGCAGCTGTGTATTTGTACTCAAAGAAAGCAAGCAAAAATAATTAGAACACAGCATTTGAAATTCAAATTTATCACAAGAAAAAAAAGAATTATGCTTTCGTAACTGATAGACACATCAATGTGATCTTTGTTCTTGTTTTTTTTGCTTCTAGTTCTTTGATTTGTGGGTCTATTTGTGAGAGAGCACATCTTAAATCATTCTCAACTTGGAGCTTATTTCGAGCCTTCAACTTGATAGATAGAAGTGCAGAAAACCCTATCTCTAGACTGGACTTTTATTTTTACCTAATAGCCTTATTCCCCCCTTGGACTATCCAAATTCCCCCCTTGGGAACCACTGCAGTCAGACAAGTGCAGAGTTCAACCCGATGTGTCTTCCACTACTCAACAAACCCAAACATGACAAGACAAGGATAAAAAAAAAAACCTGAATCCTACTTATAAGGGTTACCTCCTTTGAAATTAAAAAGTTTTGTTTACCCCATCACATTCAGATATTACACCTGAGGAAGGCTGAAGAATAGATTGGCCAAAACGTTGTGTTAACAACACAAACAACAACAAGGAGTTCAATCATCCAAAGAACTATTTGAACCTTATACTTATTTGAGTTAATGTAATTTAAAAAAATTAGTTTTAAGTCCTTTTTTGTTGTATTTTACAAGGTATAACACATAAATGTTTCTTATGATATTCTATCTGTAAATAATGAGTTCTTTACTAGAGGAGTGGGTTGTTTTTGCATGTCATCATTCTGGACCTACAGGTAAAGAAATACAGGTATCTCCCGCTTTATACCACTTCACTCTTATGAAAGACCTCAAGCTGCCATAGCTTTGAACTGTGTCTGTGAGCATCTGTGCTTTATCTTGATTTTGTTCACTCATTAGCAAGATGTGTCCTAAGATATGAGAAAAGCCTAAGAGATGGGTATGAACAAAATGAAGAAAATTTCAGCGTGAAATCGACACGTGAGAAATTTTGAAATCTGGCAAAAATCAGCATATTCGATTTTAATGAACTTTTCGATACTTATTTATTAAAGGATGAATTTTAAAAAAAATAATTTTCCATTCCAAATTTCGAAGAATTTTTTTTCATATGATTCCTACCCCACCTTTTATTAATGTGATGATTGATTTATTTTATATAATGATGCTTTCGTTGATTTTTACACATTTCACAGATATATCCCTCGAGATACTAATTATATTTACCTTTTTTAGAATAGAATAATATAGGAAATGCTAGAATGGAACTTTGGGATTAAAAAAGAGGAAAATTAAGTAAGATAATCTTTTGGGGGGGGGGATTTTTAGTTTTATTCGATTAATTGTAATTCAGGCTTTTGATCTGTGAAAAAAGAATTTTTTTTCACTCAAGATTTTAAAAAAAAACCTTTTTCATCACATTTATTGATTATTTTTTAAATGTATATTTTTTATTCTTTCTATATCGCAGTTTGGCTGAAACTTATATAAAAATATTATAACAAGGATGAATAATTAAATATAGAGAAATGATGAAAAAAATATTTACCAGCTGTATTTTTCATATATTTTATTTTTTTTTTTTGTTTATGTAAATTGACCACTATGTGATGCCTTTTAATCTTATTTTTTCCACTCAAATATATGTGTACTGCATTGTCTACTATACATTTTTAAAATCAGGTTTTGCTACACGCTTAAAATCTTTCTTTTTTTTTTCTCATTTTGTTCATACCAACTAAGAGAGCTTGTAAGGGTGTTACGTTTAGTATAAAAATGACGCACAGAAGGTTATTATTTTTGTCTGGGAATGCTCAATTTTTTCCCATATAAATTAATGGTAAATGCTTTTTCAATTTGCACCATTTTGGCATGTGAAAGATTTCATAGGAATGCTCTAGTTTTGGATAGCCGGAGAAACGTGTATACCAATTCACATATTCTGATTTCCTTTGAAAAATGACATCATTTAGTATATGTTACTGACATGGCATTTTTTTTTTTTTTTTTAACTGCTGTTAATAACAGCAGTTAAAAAAAAAAAAAAAAATGCCAGTAACAGTGTTATTGATTGTTTTATGTTTTGTATTTTCAGACACAATAATGTTAAAGGATCTACCAATATGGTTGTGGCTGAGATTAAGTTGCCTACTGGTTGGATCGCCCATACTGAATCCGTTCAGGATGTAAGCATATCATTTAGTGTCCTTTCAGTGTTTCTCAAGTTGGGGTGTAAGTACCCCAGGAGTTACTTTGTAGTGCAGCAGGGTGTATGTGAGATTTAAAAGAATGTAAATTTGAAGAACAGTCCTGCATAATTCCTATAATAATTCTACTATAATAAGTTCATTGAAAATTGTAAATGTAAGTTCGATAAATCGCATTTTATATTCAATATTTCTATTTTCAATGCAATCATTAACTTACCGAAACTGTGAAAGCAACAAACGCTATCACATTCACTTTGAGTAGGAAGCCATTTTCGATATTGAATGACAAAAATCAAGCAAATTGATTTGTGGTTTGCTATGAATTTTGTGTTTTTCAGTTACAAGGTTGTTTAATAAATCAGTCCCTGATAGCCACGCGCTCTAATTTATATAGTTTTTTGTTTTTTTTTATCAAAGATTATTTTGCGTTGGTCAGCGGGAATCATATTATTAAAAAAAGTTTGAGAACCACTGCTTTAGTAGATGGTGCAAAGTATGGGTTCAGTGAACAGAAGGGAGAGAATAGTTTCCAATTTCACAAAGGTAACTGTAATGTTTTGAATTGTTAGTTGATCGTGTGTGTGCGTGTATTGATGCTTAAAGCACTTTTGGCTTTAAGGATGGATTAATATGGATTGAATAAGGAACAACAGAGACACACGTGTGGTTGGCTAGCTGCTCGATAAATCAAGTGGCTTCGATTTAAAGTTATGAGTGGGGGCAGTTGTTCCCCTTGATTTGCAATTGATATGGACATTACAGTAACTGTTCAGTTTCGTCTAATGATAGATACAACATTATTGAGGATGGAATAACTTGCATGATCATCATAAACACTTGGTTCGATTTATCTCATATTAACCCATTGACTGCGGCAGGTGGTGAAGAATAGTTATCCATTGCAAGATAAAAGCCCTTGTCCATTGCAAGATAGAAGCCCTGACTCACAGATAGAACTGAGTTGCCATCAATCCCAATAAAACAAAAATTTTATTGAGTTAACCATAGAACTGCGAATGACGGAAATTTCCGTCATTCGCAGTTAATGGGTTAATCAGATAACGGTTTATTAAATCTGAAATTGTCTGTTAAGAAGCACACTATTAAAAAGGAACTTTGTCAAAAGAACTATTTGTAATTTTCCTTTAATAGCTTAGTGGTTATGTGTTTAGTCTACTACATGGAAGTATTGTTGGCGGGGAGGGGCATATCATTTGCCTAAAGCCCTATATGGAGTTGATGTGTCTCGGATAGTTCTGAAAGGTGGTGTCTTAACAAAATCTTCTGAACTTAAACCACACAAAGAATTCATTAAGACAGTTTCATATTTACCTTCTGTATTTTATTCTTTAATTTCAGCTTGTTAAAGTAAAAAGACCTTTTGAAGAAACTGGACAAATTAGGCGAGCTGAAATACAGAATGACGGAACCCAAGTGAATGTTTACTTTGACAAGGTAAGAACATTTCTCTTCTTGAAATTCTTATGTACTCTCAGTGACTTTAACCTGTTCGCTACTATGGACAAGATAACTCGTCTTATAATACTGAGTTATTCTTTCGCAAAATGGCAAAACCCATGAGAAAGTGTAAAGTACTGAACTTCGGCCTCTATTCGAGAAGTTCAATATTGAACTTCGGCCTCTATTCGAGAAGTTCAATATTGAACTTCGGCCTCTGTTCGAGAAGTTCAATGTAATTCCAATGTCTGTGTTGGTTAAATCTCTGGAAAAACTTGGATTATCTTCCCTTTCTGGCCAAATCTGGCAACCCTGGTGTAGATCCATGTTTTAAGATATTTCATACTCTGTTAAATTATTTAAAATATGTATATATTACATTCATTAGATATTCTGTTGTACATATTAGTTTTATTTTCCTACAAATCAACTGTCTTAAACATGCAATGAAGACTTTCTATTTTCATTAATTTTTCATGAGAAAAACCTGGCACAGATCCTTGGTATTGAACAGATTCAGCTAATGTGAAGATTTTCTATTCTTCTGTTTTTCTTTTGTTTTCAGTTAACAGTGGTTTCTGAAACATTCTCCTTTTACATTCTGCAAACTATTGCCGTGGAAGACACCAAACCTGCCATTGCCATTCTTTATGATTATTATGAGAAATGTAAGTTTTGTCTTTTATTAAAAATCTTCTCATGAACTTATTTATTACCATAACTGTAAATAGCTGAACAGTGGTGTGGGTAGCCTAACAGTTAGCAGCATGGAGAATGGAATCAAAGAACAGAGTTCAAACTCTGGCTGAGGCAGTTTGCGTTAACTTTGCACTAATGCCATTGGGAAAGGCTTGAATCCATCCCTTTGTAATGTCCATTAAATATTTGTTTTATTTGTAAATAAAGGGAAATAGCTGCACCCACTCTTAGAAGTAACGGAAGTACTAGCCGAGAACCTTGTTCTAATACCGGAAGTTACTAGCCAAGAGCCTCAATCTGATTTACCAGTAGCACTCTAACATGTGTTTCTTTTGTTGTCTCCTTTATATCACTGTTAACATGGTTAGTATATGTATAGAGAGATATATGAGGAGACGAAAGTTACCTACCTTGTGTATCAGAGCTCTTCTGAGTGGTGTTCTGTTTACTGCTATAGAAAAGTGACTTCTACACATGCATGGGTATAAATACTTGACTATTGACTCTCATTTGACTCTCACATAATGTGTGCAGAGTGGACTCTCCTAGTTCTTTGTTCACATAACTATATAACCTTCTGGGTTAGTTATTCACACTATTTAGCAGACTACTAATCGGACTGCTAGTTAGAACCAGTAGTGTTTTAACCAGCATACAACAAGCATAACATTCCACCCCCACCCCCAGCTATGGGTAAATAGCAGGGCAGACTGGGCTCTTTAGCCCTGGTTGGCAACCAGTCAAGGAGACAGACAACTTTGATTCCAACCAGTAATTAATTATTAATTTTTGACTAGAATTTCTCCATCTTAATTTCAGTTGTTTTTCATTGCAATTGCTCAGGCTGTTATGTTTTAGAATATTTGTAATAATTGGCTATAAGGAAGCACAGGACAGAAAAACCTTGGTCCACTCATCATAATTCTTCATATCAATTTAAACTCACAACATTTATTCCAATTCATATTACAGAGCAAGCCGTTTATTATAATCACAGATAATTTTATCAAACGGTTATTGTTATAAAAATCTGTCGGTCCCAAACACTTTATTTAAAATGAATTAAAAATTATTATAAAAGTTTTATAATGTAAATTTGTTCATAACAATGAATGTAAATTGTTCCAATTTTTATATCCTCTATTTAATGTTATCAGCCAGTTATTGTTATCAAAATGACCCTGTCCCAAAGTGATTACAATAAACGGCTTCCTCTGCATTTTGATTTGAAGTCCTTTATTGAACTTATCTCTGTTTGATTTCAGCAATTAGAACTGCAGCCAACTATTCTGTAAAAACAAGATGTGGAGTGAACAATCCCGGCAGTGATATAATAGATGATTTGGGTAAGTCAGATTTCTAGTTACATTTTTGGCAATTTTTATCTTGAATACCTGGAATAAGAGTTTGGTTTTTATGTGTGGATATCATATGAGATTTAATTATTAGTAATGAAGACATTAGATATTTTATAATATGGTTTATTACTAGAAGTATTAGGTGTAATAGTATTTGAATTCCTTAGATGAAGTCTTGATTTTGGATCAGTCTTTCTTTCATCTTATTTCTGTTGCTTTTTATTGCAACTCCCTGATCATCATTCTATAAATGTTTGGAAGCAGCATGGATTTGAAATAAAGAATAAGTCTCTGGTGAGACTCAAACTCACATCTCTTATCCTTGTGAAACTGCCTTTCCAATTAGGCTATGAAGGCCAACCGGTTACAGTAATTAATATCTAGTCATATAGACATTATTGCTTATTTTCCCCAAACCCCTGATCTGCCAATAAATTTGGTTATATACACTGGTAGTTGTAACAGTATTCAAATTTCTTAGATGAATTCTTGACTAGTTTTTCTTTCATCTTATTTCTGTTGCTTTTGCCCACCATGGCTTATTCTTTATTTCTGATCTGCCCTGCTTCCTTAAATATGGTTTATTAGAAGTAGTATTAAAAGTATTCAAATTTCTTAAATGAAGCATTGCCAATTATTATTAATTTTTGACTAGTTTTTCTTTTATCTTATTTCTGTTGCTTTTTATTGGATTGATTGATTTGTTTAGCAGCATATCAACCCTTGATGGGTTATTTAATGCCAACAAAACCTGCAAGCTTTAGTTTACTCCTTTTAGTTTGCATCCAATAGTAGCCATTTTGAGTTGGGTGCTAAACGAAGATATTCATCTAAGAACATCCAACTTTAAAGTTTGTGGTAATTCTTTTTTGAATTAAATACCTGTAATAATAATAATAGTAATATATAGGATACTACTTTTACTGATGATGATGATATTTGAATAAATAATATTTCAGTATTATGGAGTTAGGATAGGTACAATTACTTGTAATCTATAGCATCTGGGTAAATATTAGCCTACCAGATACCTCGACTTCACATATAAGACCCGGGGGAGATATTTTTTGGTGGGTCTTATATTCCATCAAATACAGTAATTGTCTGATAGTTTGTGTGCGAAATGAAGGGGAGATAACCACTTGAATAGTGAAATCATTACTCGTGCTCTTAACTAAAGGATGGACTGAATTAGACTTCTTTTTTTTTTTAAATTTTTTTATAGCTCTACACAATGAAAAGATGAAGTTAAAGTCTTCAATAGTCTTCAATCATTCCTAAACTGTGCTTAATTTTTGTGTATATGAGAAAAATATGTTTTTTTAATTATTATTTATTCGTTCATTCCTATTTCAGAAAGTGAAAAGGAGGTAATTTTGCAGGACGATGCCTCAGCCAAAAAGATCAAACACAAGCTAAGGGTAAGTCTCTAAATGATAACATGACAATCCGAAGTTGTTCAGATTCTCACTCTTTGTGTTCTTGATGTTGGTAACAACACATAAGGAGTTCAATTATTCGAACAAAACTTGGAATCTATCCAGAAGTATTTCTATAAGAATTTTTTAATTAACTCCTACATTACAGAATACTGCTAACAAATCTTAGCAGTATGAAAATGGCTTTTCACATTTGTCGCCTCGGAAAAATAACTTCCGAAGATAACGCACACTGATTTCAACAAAAGAAATGTGCTGGCTTCACAAATATTTAATCAAATAGTCACTTACTTCAAAGTGTCCATAGTAGCTTCTGAAGCAAGATTGCATAAACATTTCCGCTTATGCGGCGAGTAGCCATTTAATATGAGTATTAAACTTCTGCAAGTTTAGTCGGGGTGAAGTATCAAACAATGGATGCCTGATTTTCGGATAACAAAATTGGTCCAACCATTTAGCTGTAAAAGTTTTGAAAGCCGGAATCAGCGTAGTCTCTTCAAAAGTGAGTACCAGAGAGTCTGAAGAAAAAAACCCACTTCAAGGCAATAGTTCAGCGGGTTGCAACAACAAGAAAGTCATTTTTAATCCTGTCAATATGAAAATTTCTCCGTGACCACTTAGACTTTCTCACGTCTTCCTTGTAGCAAATTATTTCTGGAACTAAATGTTTGTGCCACGTGTTTCACAAAACGATCTCTGGGGACCTCGGTTGGCCCATACCAGAAATGGCTCGGCCCCTTGAATTGAGCTGTTGACGCACCAACTGCTACAGGGAAAAAGAACGAACCTTGTTTCGAACTTCCCTCTTTTAGGGGCTTCTCATTGGTCGAATTTCAACCAATGAAAAAGCTAGTTATTTTAACGCCCGAAAATTCCAAGATGGATGGCAAAAGCAGTCTATTCAAAATGGTGATCCATCTTGTCTGATCATAGTGATGTCACACAAACCTGGCGCCCTTTTTCAAATTCTCTGTAAGAAAGAATGGATGGACACTACAAGAAAGTCACTCATTGAATTAAACATTTGTGAGCCGAAGATTTATTTAAAAACAATTATACAACTTTGACTAATCTTAGTAAAATAAATTCTTTTACAGTTGACCACTAGAATGTTGCATAATTTGTAATCAAGTGACAGTTGGTGTCACGTGTGTCACAAGTTGAATAAAATTCAATGGGAAAATGTTAATCTTTTCTTTTCTCTCACTTTTCTTCCTAGACATGTCCAGTTTGTTATTCGGGTTTTTCAGAAAATTTTACAACATTATTCTGTAAGGCTCCTGCTGGTGAGTATTTTTTCTTTTTTTCTTCTTCTTTTTCTTTTTTTTTCTTTTTCTTTTTTTTTCTTCTCTTTTTTCTCTTTCTTTTTTCTTTCTTTTTTCTCTTTCTTTTTTCTCTTTCTTTTTTCTCTTTCTTTTTTCTCTTTCTTTTCTTTCTTTTCTCTCTTTTTTTCATTTCCCTTTTTTCAGTTTCGTTCTTTCTTTTCTTTCATTAAATTATTTCTACTTTGCTATTTGGCCTCTGAACTTTTTCAACAAATCTCCTAATGTAAGGATAAAATTTGCCCTTCAAAATAAGATTATCATACTATTGAATATAATTCTCTTTCTTGGTAAGAACAGTTTTATATTTTTTAATGAATTGCATCAATATTGATAAAAAGAAAGTAGCTCTTTCTATAGTAATCCATTGAACTCTAGAATAGTTATCTGAATTGAACCCTATTCTTCAGAAAAGTTGTGCGGATAACTTTTTAAAATTTGTTCTATCAGAATAAACATTGTTAGATTCAATAAAATTTCTCCCAAAGAAAATATCTCCAAATTTCTGCTTTCTCTTCTCAGTCCTTGCTTGTTTATTTTCCAGCCTACAAAATCGACATTCTGAAGGCCCAGTCTCGAGTAAAAGTGCGGTCTGATGAAAAGCTGGAATCTCCAAAACCAATTGACATAAACACTCAAGTCTACATGCCAGTCCACTGCAGGTGTGACGTACTGAAAAACCAAGGTAAGAAGATCTTATTTAATCAACCACCTTTCACAAAGCATATGAACTCCTCCCCTACTTACAAACAGGATAGATTCCTGGCATTTGTTTGTAAGTCCAAATGTTTGGAAGTACATTTATATTGCTACCGCTTACCAAATCTGATGCGGATGACTGAAATTTACATCATTGCAGTTCTTTGGCTAACTCAATAAAATTTCCATTTTATTGTGATTGATGGCAACCAGTTCTATCATCTTGCAATGGATCAGGGCTTTTATCTTGCAATGGACAACTTGCAATCGACAAGGGCCTTTATCTTGCAATAGACAAGGGCATTTATCTTGCAATGGACCAGAGCTTTTATCTTGCAATGGATATCTATTACTCTTCAACACCTTATGCAGTTAATGGGTTAAAGACTGATTTCTAATTATAGAAATTACTGCATATTATCTTACAATTGTAAAAATTTAAACATTTTAATACAAGCACACATCATAACAATCATATTTACACAATATCTAGGGCCTTAAACTTTTGCGGTGGTGTAATAAACATAATTCTTCATTATTTTTCTCTCTCTCTCTCCAAGTACGGTGACCAGGCCTGTGCACAGTACTCGAGGTGTGGGCAGACAAGGACTTTTTCCATATACTATATAAGACTTAACAAAGCCTCAAAAAAGTATTGGATATTTAAGCAAAGAATTTCTTTAACAAACAATGTTGACCCTTTTTAAAGGAGATAAACATATGTATTTATGAAAACCACGAATAACACCACAGAGAGACAGCGTCAATTACATTGTGTTTACAGGGTGATGCTGAGCAGATACAGTAGTGCCATCTATTGCGCAGCAGTTGAACTTCTAAACTGGTGAGGTTGGCCGACAAATGAATGTAAGACAAATGAGCGTGAGATAATTGAGCAAATCTATACTTTCTGTTGTGTTTTGGTTTATGTACCAGGAGTAATTAAATTACTTCACTTTTTTCCGCTTTTACCAAAAATAAATAATAGAATACTACTAATACACTCAACAGAAAACACTGCAGTGTCCATCACAGTTACATTGTGATTTAAAAACAAAAAACAACTAAAAATCAATATAAAGGTAAATAATATTCAAATCTTAATGGTTTACAATAGTTCATCTAATAAAAAATAGATAATAAAATAATTGCTTTACTAATACTTCTAGTACATAAACCAAAACACAACTGACAGAAAGTATAGATTTGCTCAATTGTCTCCTGCACATTTGTTGCTGCTCTTTTGTCTCAGGTTCATTTGTTGCCCCACAACTGGTGCTGTGTTCAAAAATTTGAATTTACAGACAAGTTTGTTTGTATCTCTGAAAGTTTGTAACTTGAATGTTTGTAAGTAGAGGGGGGTGCTTGTATTCCTGTGTGTGTATTCTTAATAACATAATCATTCTGATGGTAATCATTTCTGTATGATATGGTCGGACTATTTTCCTCGTCTATATGTTCATTTATTCACAACGTTTCCGCCGTGTACCCTAACCTAACCACATAAAATTGCCCGATATCAGTAGACCACTTAAAGAATTTAAAAAAACAAACTGAACATCTTCTTGTCTCTTTCTTTGACTTTAAATTCACCATAAGCAGTAACGGACGACTCAGTCGATTCTGCTATTAGCAACAGTTGAAGCAGTGGCCATTTGGAAACAGCAAAGATAATGATAGCTGTAGTGTCTCCCAGCTCATGGGAGGCTCACTGAAAAGGAAGATGGACAAAGGCAGGAACCTTGTTTTCACGGCTCGCACCCAGAGAATAAAATTGGGTCCTTTTCTACACGCTAGCACAGTGCATGACCAGAAACTCAGTTCTGTCATGACTTAGACGGCGGCAAGGGAGATAATTCTAGGTATTTATCTCCCTTGTATTATTTTAGTGTGAGCCCAACATAACAATAGCCAAATAAATTTTGATTTTGGACTGAACCAAAAATATTTGGGCATTTTATTATATTGTAAAGCAAAAACTAGTCTATCCTGAACTTCTTACATAGCACCAATTTCTCGAAATCAGTCACAACAACCAGAGTTACAATTTTAGCTATTTCTGGGCTAAATGTGTTTTACAGCTGTTATAAAGCAGAAACAATCTTCTCCACTTGCTAGTAAGGATTTTAGCTGTATAAATAAATATATATATGTATTGTATTATGCAACAGTATTTTAGCTTATGGGATGAAATCTGGCAAATTATGGATTCTTGCTATGTGTATTTAGAGATTTAAAAAAAAAGAGGGCCATATGTAGTAGAAAAGTCTCTTTCAAATGGGTGAACCGCAGGGCACAAAGTCTCTTTCAAACGGGAGGACTGCAGGGCACAAAGTCTCTTTCACAGGACACCTCTTCAGGGAGAACTTCTTCCGCATGACACCGGCAAACACACTGTTTTCTCTCGAATCCCTCTACACCAACAACATTCATCAGACTGCCGCTAAAAGCAAATTATTTTTCACCCCCCCATAATCAGTCACTTATATCCTACTAAGGAATGATTCAAGTGCCCGTATGCAAAGTGTCTGGCTCAGTAAAACATGAGCAGGGAGCACAGATGTTCTAACAACGCTGCCACACAATCTCTTCGGCTGTGGCTAGGCAGAGGGCTCCAGTTCAATCTTACAGTCCGCACAGTCGTCACACCATAGAATGGATCCGCCAAAATATTGTGGGAACAACAAATACGAGTTCAATTGTCTGAATAACTCTTTGAATCCACAGTGTGAGAACATCAGAACAAAATGTATGAAGTATTTGATAATTCAATTAATAAAAAACAAATGCAGGTCTTTGTAGTGTCTTCCAGCTCGTGGGAATCTCACTGAAAAGGAAGATGAAGCAAAAGGAACAAGGACGAAGACAAATGTGATGCTTAACTGATCACGGTCGGAGAAGAGACTTACTGTCTCTTCACTTCGCATGATTCTCTTTATTTTCCCCCGGTTTGCCTGTACATGACTGGGAACTCACTTCCGTCGTTATGGGTTGTGGCAAGGGAGGTAACTCGAGGTATTTACTCCCTTGCGTCGCCTGGGCCGACATCACAGTCTTGTCTAGCTGTAATAGTTGATAATTTTCTAATAAGCTTTTTTTCTTTTAACTGTTTTGCAGATACCCAAGTCCTGGTGTTAACCAAAAAGAAATTCTTCAAAGATGAGAAACGCAAACTTCATCTGAACAGATGGGCATCAGTTTTTCCACTGGACACTCGCATCGAAAAACTCATAAAGCAGCAAACAATTCTTTGTGAAGAAGCTTTGTAGTTAGTTTTTCTACAAGTTCAGTTGTTGTAGGCTCGGCATTAATTCCTTGATGCAATGACAATATTCACTGCTAATGCATTTCTGCCATAGAAGAACTCCACAAGGAATTAAAACTAATGCATGAATTTCTCTTACTTTGATTTTGCTCTGTAGTGTCTTTTTACTTATTGTATATACAAATCATTGTTCTCTTTTTTTATGAATGAAATAATTGGGTGAAATAAATATTAGTCTTTTAACCTCTAGCACTCTGATTTAGTGCACTTAGTAACTTTGAAAGCCTGTAACTTGTGTTTCTGTTCATGTATAACAAATTGACATGATGATACAACCGTGGTATTCAAACACATGACTGTTTGGCAATTGGAGTCGCCTGCAATGGCAGAACAAACTCTTTTGCTCGGTAAACAAAGTCGCTTTCAGAGTGCTTCAGGTTAAGGTGCCAATTTCAGTGTTTGTATAAAATGTTTTTTAGACTCTCTCCTTAAATTGGCTACAACCAAAGACAAAATGCTTTTTTGTAAATCGTCTTCCGTGAGACGAAGGGGGATATTTCTTTATTTGCCACTACCACAAAGTGGTGCTATTTAACTCCTAGTTGGTGGTTCCAGAGGGCAATGTCTTGTAGACTCACCTATTTTTGGTAATGGTCTACAAGATAAGGGGGTCTGCCTTCAGGGTTTTTAAAAGATTCTTTCATTTATTTTCATTTTAATTTTCATTTTTTTTTTTTTTTAACTTAGTAAGGGCAAACTTTGTTACTTACTCAAATGTTAAATGAACGACACCAAAGATTGAACTCCAGATCTTACAATTTACAATCTTGTGATGAGAGTGAGAGAGAGAGTATAAATATATTTGAGTTCATATAGTATGGACAGTAAGAAGAAGAAAAAAAAGAATTCCTTAGGTGAATGATATTTGGCCTTTTTTTAAAATTTTTTTATTTTTTTTATTTTTTACTTATTTGTCATCATTTAACAATTTTACTAACCAAAATTTTCATTTAAAATTACAAACAATAAAGCTTAAATTTTTATTTCCTTAATCTTTTTTTTGAATTTGTTCATCTTTTTTCCCAAAGCATGCAGGTGTAAATAGTCCTTTGGGCTTTGCATGTATTAAATCAGGCTCTATGAAGAGTAATGTTGTTATATGTTGAATTTATTAAAGAAGAGTCAGACATAATGGGTCTTTTGTGGTTATTACCTCTGCCAACTTGGTTGGACAGAGGTTATGTATTCACCCATGTTTGTCTGTTTGACCACACAATATCTCAAAGTCTCAATGAATTTTAGTGTCATTTTGTGTAAGGGTGGCCCTAGGCCAAGGAATAATTGATTAAATTTGGGGCAGGATCCAGGAATTTAAAAAAAGATTTTGTTAACATATAATGTTGGCTGTTATTTTTGTTTAGTGCCTTTTGTTCGCTTTGTTCTTTCTGTTTTAGCTGTGTGTAGTTTGAACGCGTTTGGTTCATAACTTTTTTTTTTCATAACCATGTTTGGTCTGTTAAGAAAAGCGACACGTGTGACAGGGCTGTTTGCCTGTGAGGAACTGAGCCTTCCCTGTTCCCACTTCCGGTCCTTGTTTATGGAAACGGAATAGGGGCTGCTGGGAGCTTGCTTCGGCATGTTTATTGATTTAACATATGCATACATAAACATTACTTATTGATTTAACACACATTTCCAGCTTTTTGGATGTAACAAAACAGTAATGACAAAGTTACTCAGTTTAAGGGAAATCATCAAGAGTTGAAATGAATCAAGGTCCAAAGGGATGTCTTTGATGAATAATTATTACAAGATTTTGTCACAGCATAGTCTGGGATCTGTGACCTGACTGTTCAGTTTTTAGTGACATTGGCAGGGGTATGTGCTCCCTGAGTGCTTTCTAGTTTCAATACAAATAACCCTTTGAATTCCAAAAGGTTTGTGAACATCAAGATATCATTGTTAGTATAGTAAGCATAAAGTGAGTTGGCAAGTCTGTACTAAAGGAGAACAAAACCAAAAAGGTAGACATTAATTGATCTGTAGTTAAATGATATGAAAATAGAAAAACCAAGAATCATCAGTGCTTATGTACATCAATAAGTGGGAGCCATGAAAAAAGCATTTATTTTGACCAACAAATACTTTTCACTATAATCTCCTTCCTTGTCAATGCACTTAATTCACAGTACCTGAAAATGGTTCTGGCTGATTTCTTTCTTAACAATATTCTGATGAATCCTACTGTAAACCATAGAGTTAACAGTAAAGACATAATTGATCTGAATA
>VCCN01000667.1:1828789-1839631 GCA_006491835.1 Architeuthis dux
TTATCCATAAAATGCTTGTTGTACTTCTGCAAACAACAACAATAAAAAAAAACATCCATCATTCAACTCCAATTCTTCAGAGTGACTCTTGAAAAAAGTGGTTCCTTCCTCGTTTAATGTTTATTTAATTTCGTTTATGTCTCTAGGAACGCATTCACAAATCAGGACAGTCTGTATTTTATTTATTTGACCCGTGGATAAACAGGATATAATCCATCATCCCCACGCATGCATGTAGTTTAAGAAGTGTTCATTGTTTAGGGACGAAGGTTATGTATTTTATCCCTTAAGTAAAATACATTCTAAGTCTGGGTTATCCCCTTGTAGAGACTTGTTTGTCGAGTCACCAAATTGTAGGGAAATATATGGCAGAACATATATCTCTGACTACAATTATAATTTACATTAGGCCTTGTTCAAGGTCCAACAAAATAAATGGATAACGAATATCTATGTAACATATATAATATTTATAGAACAAATCACAATGAATGAATGATTGTGAATGCGTCTTGCATCGAGTGAGTGTTCATCAGTTGATTGGAACGAAAGTGTTAATTGAATTAAAGGTCTTAAGAAGTTGTAATAACACTTGTCGTGTAATTGAGTGTCTTAGTCTTTGTTTACATCTGCTAACAAAGTTAGAAGAGGTATATGTATTCACTTGTGTCTGGCTGTCTGTCCACACAATATCTCCAAAAGTTCTGAATGAATTTCAATGAAATTTTGTGGAACTTGAGCTAAGGAAGAATTGATTAAATTTTAGGGTGGATCCAGAAATATTATTTTTACAGTTATCTTCCCTTTACCGTGGCTATATGTCCACACAATATCTCCAAAAGTTCTCAATTAATTTCACTGAAGGTAAAATGGCTAGGGAAGAATTGATTGGATTTTGGGGCGGATCAGCAATTTTTTACAGTTACCTCCCCTACATCGTAGCTATATATGAATTGATTTTCATTCAGTTTTTAGTGACAATGGCATTGGAAGAGGTATGCACTCTCTGCATACTTTCTAGTTTGTGTTTTGTCCTAGATTGTTGATGAACTTGCATCGAAGGAAGTCACGCAGTCGAACAATATATATAAAAGACAACCTACTTTTTTTTCTATCTATGTGACTCTGACTGGTGATTCTGCCTAAAAACGTGGCAAATTCGGGATGCTGAGCTTGACTCCAAGGTCAATTGTCTAGACAAGCAGGAAGTGCTTCTAAAAATATCACAGGCCAACTCCTGTTGTCCAGAGGTCATGACAGATGCATATATTTTTTTGTGAATGTATGTATGTGTCTGTGTGTGTTAAACTTGCTTAATTATTCCCAAATTCCATATATTTTTCAAACTCTCAAGAGTATGTTGCATCGGGTGGTCATTAGAATTTGCTTAGTCCCTCTTTTATTATTTTCTTCCCCCTTTTCATTTCATTTTCAGTGCATCATCCTTTTTTCTTTTCTTTAAGATGAAGATAATAATCCGAAAAATATGAAAATACTTCATCTTGGAACTCCAGAAAAATAAATTGCCTAACTATTATAATATGTAAAAGTACCCCACCACCACCAGTTACTAAGTTATTATTGAATTACTTATTAAATTACTAAATTACCAGTTAGTAAGATTTTGAAAAAATTTTTCCCAGTTGTATGATTTTCATTTTACTGCCTTGAATTAGTTTGTTCAAAAAGTAATATTACATTTTTGGGGAGTGGATAAAAAAACGTTAGGTTAAATTTTATTTCCTAAGAATAAAATCAGCATCAATAGCAATGAAAAAAAGCCCACTGGAAATGAGGCGGGGTACGTGGGGGTATGGAGTATACCTACTTCTCAATTTCCAGGTTTTTTATATTTCAAAATTGGCTATATTTAAAATTTAAAAAAATACTCACAGGAGCTTACAGTGCCCTAGAACCGTCAGCTGCATGTGTTCACTATGTTCATCCCTGATGGACCCCTCAGTTATCCTCGAGCATAAATCCTAGATACAGCCTCACCATATACCTTTTCCAAAACCCATTTCCATCACTGTATAAAACCAATTAATCACTGCTACCCACAACACTGGTTTATTGCTGGGTTTAGGTTATTCATGTGTTCTCACATTTATATGTATGGTAGATGTGGTTCGACAATGTGGAAAAGAAAGATTGAGAAAAGCGTGTTATGTCTCAAACGTCCCTTACCCCCACCCACTTTATAGCTTATATACAGACAAACTTAATCTAAACAGCCACACCCAACCAGCTCAGACACCCATAAGTAACTTTCAACCAAATAAACAAGGCCACCTAATTTCTACTACCCAGCATGGGTAGTGCACTTCTCTGCAATGTTCAAATTTCTTCCGATGAAGTCACTCGCAGCGACAAAATGCATAACGGTTTATCCATGGTAATAAATATGTTTGAGACGTGACACGCTTTTCTCTATCTTACTTTCCACATCTAATCACATCTACTATGTTCTATATATCCAGACTCCCCCAGCCCTAACCGTTCATAGTAGAAACTTGAAATTTTGCACACACACTCCCCTCAATGAGTAGTGAAAATGTTTTTTTTGTTTTTTTAAAATTTCCCCCTAATTTTAGAGGGTGTTCAATATGCAATGTAAGTTTATGCTAAATTGGTCACTAGTTTGTGCCCGCTTGTTTTTTTCAAATTCAGACCTTTTTTAGTGATCACAGCCCAACAAAAGGCGAGAGAAGTAACTTATTCATTGTATTAAAACAGCATATATGGGTGGTGGTGATTCATAATTTCCCTTGGAACGCTAGTTCCACATCTGTTGTTAAAATGTTACCCGGTGAAATTTATCAGATTTATAACGGCTCTTTTGACAAGAAAAAAGAAAAAGAATTCCAAATCAAATACACATAGAATACCTATCCTTTTCTTATCCGTTCCTAGCGTTGTTATCTCAAAAGATGAATTTTTAATAAGATCAAAAACAACTGCAAAACCCTTCCAGCTATCAATAACGTAATTTAAGACAATCAACTTTGAGTGGTCATGTGACCTAGCAACAAAATCCA
The DNA here is from genome assembly GCA_006491835.1 of Architeuthis dux. Lineage (NCBI taxonomy): Eukaryota > Metazoa > Mollusca > Cephalopoda > Oegopsida > Architeuthidae > Architeuthis > Architeuthis dux. Next base: position 1,831,828 of record VCCN01000667.1, read on the forward strand.
AAAATATCTTTTTGACAGTTTACTGTCATATATTATACGAGAAATTTCAAAAATATTTCTATAGCTGCTTTTTTTTCTCTTTTTATAATAGGTTATTACATATGAAATATTGTTTTGGGAATATTAAGATGAAGGATGATAATGCTTTTAACCGGCCTGAATAAAAGTTACAATAAGAAAAGCTTCCTTTTCACAGATTTATTTACTTTGGAAATCAAAGTTTTTTTTCCATAAATCGTAAACATACACCCATTGCACTAATTTTAGAAAAAAAAGAAGTTAACCAATGTTTTTGTAAATAATAAAGTAAGAAAGAAAGGCCTGTTCGGTTACTCAAATTGCCTTCCTTTGTTTTACAAGCAAATGAACAGTAGGGAAAATGAAAAGTCGGCCAAATGAAAAATCAGCCAATCAACATCCGGAATAACCGTGTTCGGGGAAAGTGAAATCCGGGATTATGAAGAATATATGTCATTAGTTTTCTTTTTTCATTCTGAAAATGAGGGCAGTAAAAAGGATTTGCATTGCTTTTTATTGCAACTCTTAGATCATTTTTATATAACTCTACAGCAGTGGTTCCCAACCATTTCGAGTCATTCCCCACTTTTGTCAATAAGATTAAGAGTATTCCCCCCCTTCCAAGTTGCAATAAAGAATACTTTCAAATAATAACTTTATTTTACGTGTAATTAGACAGCTTTATACTAAGAATTAGTTTAATTTTATAATTGTATCACTGCTGAATAATTAGAACACATCATTTGAAATTCCAATTTATTACAAAAAAAATAAGAATTCTGCTATCGTAACTGATATACACATCAATGTGATCTCTGTTCTTGTTTTTTACTACTAGTTCTTTGATTTGTGAGTGAGAGAACACATCTTAAATCATTTTCAACTTGTAGCTGAATTGGTTGATCCCTTCCCTATTTTTATTTATAGATTTTGCCTCTAAGAAAGTGTTTGTGTGATTTGATTGGCTGAAATCTTAAGATGCTCATAAGGAGAGTTAAGAGGGTGCAGTAAAATAGCCCAACTGGATGATTTGATTTTCTCCTTTGTTTATTACCTATGAAAAGTTGGACAGAGGTTACGTATGTGGGATTCTTGAATTGTCATTCTCAGGAATTGTATACTTTCTATTGACCAATGGTCATGAGTTCAAATCATGGTGAAGATTGTTGTTAAGTAAAGTCTACTCCTGAGTTTTGTTGTTGCTGTGAAAAGATGTACCCCTATGCCACATTTGTGCTTCCTAGATGCAAAATTGAGGCCTACAAAGTGGAACAGACAGACAGACTGATGGACATTGAGTTTTATATATATAAGATGAACACGCTTGTTAAATTTTATTCTTTTGTAATTGGAAAAACAAAACCTGCTTTTTCTTAAATTCATTTGTTTTCTACAAGAACTCCAATTTAGTATGCAAAAAAGAATTAATCTGCTCTCTTTTTGTGTGACGAGATCACATCTTTGTGTGATGTCATCAAAATTCCTCTTTGGACCACAAATTTGAAGAAGTATCCTTTACTGTTCAGTTTTGAAACTTGTCTATTAATATCTGCTGTTAAAGCATACTTGAAATTTTGAGTAGAGTTACTCAAAATTTCAAGTAAAAATTATGGAATCAGCGCACTTAGAGGAGGTTCACCCAGATATGTTACTTCGCAGCAAATAAACAATCATAGATATGAGACAAAACAATTGAAAATGTGGCAAATGGCTACGCGTGGGTAAAGACAAAAATTGTCTAGTTTCCACGGCCTTGCCTTTTTGCACACCACCGCAAAAATCCGTTTTGAGAAACCCGTGGATTGCAGAGTCGTGGCAATATGACCCAGGGCCTATGAGATGAGGATGCAGGGGGTACATCATACCCCCTGCAAAAAAAGAGTATGACTAATGAAGAAGAGAAAGCTCTCAAAGAAACTTGGTAACCCCTGATAAAATTCCTCTCGGAGGCCCTCATATGACCAGTTGAAAATCAGGTTGATGGCAAAATTAATTGCCATTGAAAATAAAACGTATGCATCAACAATCTAAAAATAATCTGTATTTATAACAGGTTTGGTTAGTCGCTCAATAGAAACCGTCACATGACCAATGTCTTTTGGCAGCATGCCGTATTAGGGATGATCAATTAAAAGATTGGAAAAAGGGTTTTTTGTTGGGCAGTGATTATTAAAAAGTCAAAATTTTCAAATGTGTGGATGCTGCTAGACACAAACTAAAGGACCAATTTAGCAAAAACTTACATTGCAAATTGAACCAACCCACATGCTAAAAACCTATGGGGGATTTAAAAAGAAAAAAACGTTTTTTAGACATAAGTAGTAAATGTTTAAATTTTCAGCCCTCTAGTTCCATCAGAGCGGCCTGTACGCGTGATACATTGCCAGCCAGCCAGCCAGCCAGCCAGCCAGACCAATTTCAAAACTGAAGAAATGCTGACAGTTTTGGTTGACGGTTTCTAATATTTTTTATGGCCTGGACAAGAAAAAATATATTGTCTCTCTTTTTAATCACTGCTACCCACAACACTGGTTTTTTGCTGGGTTTAGGTTATTCATGTGTTTTGACATATATATGTATCTTTCTATGTATCAAGATTTTGTCCAGCCCTTACTGTTCATAGTAGAAACTTGACATTTTGCACACACACTCCCCTCAAAACCCCAAATAGAAGGGGATTCAGTATGCAATGTAAGTTTATACTAAATTGGTCGCTAGTTTGTGCCCACTTGTTTTTTGAAAATTCAGACCTTTTTAATTGATCACCCCCAACACAGCATATATGGGTGGCAGTGATTCATAATTTCTTTTGGAATGTTAGTTCTTTTTCTATCTAGAAGTCAAGGAAGTGACCTATGAATTAAAACAAATCAAATTAACCCATTGATCTTTTTGAGTTGTTGTCTGTATTTGAGACAAAGGGTTACAAGTTTACAGTTTTAATACCTTCAGCGCCAATCTTTTTTGGCTGACATGTGTAGGCCAAGAATAGAGACCAAATAGTATTGCTGGAAAGAAAGTATTAGTTACTGTAGAGTGTGGAGGACAAAATGAGGACAAGGTGCGAATTTCAAAAGGGGAATATTACTTAAAGACGGTTGACATTTGTTAATTGTTAGGGAACAAAGCAGTGACAAGCACAAATGGATCTTGAAGGCCCATGAAGAAGGTTTTTACAATGATTCAGGTTAACTTCTTGATTTCTCACAAGGAAAATAAATTTGGGGATAACTTGACATAAAAAAATAATTTGTTAAAATCAACTTTATTTGAAAAAAATGTTTGGTATTTCCACAAACTTTGGGAACTCTGTGGGGAAAAATTGTATTATTGGCAGGGGTGCAAGTTAAGTAGTGTGGTCCCTAAATAGAAGTGCTGACCCTCCTACAGAGCTAGTTGAATTGCTTTTTTTATTTCATCTCATACTCCAGTGTCTGTGGTCCTAAATTACCTAACCCTAACATTGCCAACATTCTTGTTGTACAAGGTTAGGCTTAGGTAATTCGGGATCACAGTCATTGGAGATGCAAAAATAAAGCAATACTACTTGCTCTGTAGGAGGGACCACACTTTCTTTGTAGGGACCACACTACTTAACTTGTACCATGGCAGGTTAGATTTTTCTTTAGATCAGTGGTTGCCAACCTGGGTGATACTGCCCACTAGTGGACGCTAGACCCATTCCTGGGTCGCAGCGTCTAGTGTTATGACTGACAAACCAAGAAAATCACACTGTTCATTATTAATGTTTTAATTTTGGGGTAAAACAATGTTGCCTACACTTTGTGTCCGTCACGGTTCCTGTTGTTGACATCCTGAAAATGATTTTTGTTGAAACAAGAGAGGAAAATAAAGTTGGGCTGGGATGTTATTTTAAACTTACTGATTGACTGGCCAATCCTCTTCTTTTTAGGTTAAAAATTCTTTAACTTAAACATTTCTTTGCAAGAAGAGTAAGTATTGCCTTTATGCTGGCTATGGCTTCAGCCGTCCCTGCTTCGGCTTCACATATCACTTTATTACTAACTCTGCCCATTTATGATATGTGAACCAGACTTGAAGGCGACAAGCATCCGATGTGACATCATTCACTTCACCCTGCACTATTTTACGCATACCAGGGCTCCAGACTAACTTTTTTCACTAACGTCCCAGAACCGCCCCGAAAAACAATTTTAACCATCCCGAAGGAAATGTAAACAGTACCAAAATCAAAATGTTGTTTCTTTACTTTGTTATTATCATCTATAGTTGTTAGTTGTTAGTAGCATAATAAAAACACCATTAAAATGTTGAGGAAATAATAGCCTATTGTCCTTATTATTTCAGAGGACCAAAATCATGATGGGATAGATTTGTCCCATTATACATTTATCCTGGGACATATTTGTCCCAGTTAACATTCATTGTGTAAGTTTTACTATCACCTTGAACAGAAATGAATATAATATTAAATTTTCACATAGGACACCCAGAAATTGCTATGAAAATAAATACCACATACTGGAATAGAACAGATTTACATAAGCAAAATAATAATAATTTTTGTATAAAACTTTAATTTAGGCAAAATATATATAAGGCCTTTAGGTCTCTAGGCTATATAACAAAAAAGACTATTGAGACAATATGATCCCATTCAAAATGTCTCCTGAGAAAAAGCTGTCCCAGGTGTTGAAATGAAACATAAAATTCAAATCCAAATGGTTCTTTGGAAGATTGAACCTGTGTATTGTGGTCTACAAAGTAGCGGACATTCTCTGCAGTATAACGCATTTCCCAGCCTTCTGGCAAGGGATCCTCTTGGAGGATTCTGCTGACAAATCAAAGACAAATTTATGGAATCAATACAAATAGGAAATAATGGTAATGGCATTTTCACTTTTTAAGAAAGTTTTTTCACAAAGCAGATAAACTTAGAGGGACTACATAGTTAATAATACTATATGGAACTTCCTATAATTTTCAGAAGGGTCATTAACATTCAAATAGTTCTTCAGACGATTGAACTCTATCTTGTTGTTTGTGTTGATAACACAACGTTTCAGCCAATCCATTCTTCGGCCTTCTTCAGGTGTAATATCTGAATGTGATGGGGTAAACTGAAGTTTGGGCTGAAACTTTGTGTTAACAACACAAACAACAGGAAGGAGTTCAATCGTCCGAATAACTATTTGAATGTTAATGACCCCTCTGAAAATTATAGGAAATTCCATATAGTATTATTAACTATGTAGTCTCTCTAAGTTTATCTGCTTTGTGAAAAACCTATTTGAATGTTAATGACCCTTCTCGAAACTATTTGAATGTTAAGACCCTTCTCAAAACTATTTGAATGTTAATGACCCTTCTCAAAACTATTTGAATGTCAATGACCCTTCTCAAAATTTTAGAAAATAAAATTAATTATGTTATATTTAGAACACTTTCACATTACAATCCATCATACATCTATAATATAAAAGAAATTTGATGAAAAACACAGAATTAGCAGATCATTTCATCTCTATCCTGTTTAGTCGTGTAATGTGAACTAATGTTTTTGTGGGTTTCATACCACGATGACATCATTGTCTGCGGTTGTAAAAGAGAAAATCTCATGCTTTATTCTTTGTGACATACATCCTAGTAGACTTTTAAAAGAGAATTATACAGGATATATATATATATATCCCAGCCGGTAACCATTATGCCACTCCGCACCTCCAAAGAAATATCTTTGACAATAATTAATTACGGAACCTTATGGCTTAAAGAGATTGGTAGACTGTAATCTGTTAAGAACAGTAGCTATCTGCTTGGCACACTGATAGATTGATTTTGTTTGGATATTTTTGTAGCTTTTAAGCTAAAGCTTAATTTATCCTTGTCATGGGGAAGTGGCGTTCTTAAATAAAGGGGATTAAGCAGATCTAATTAAGATAAAGGGACCCCAAATCAATTTTTCTGGTTTTAGACAAGCTCAGGTAATGTTTGAATCGAGAATATTTTTACCTGGTCATCTTATTTTCTGAATACGAGGCATTCCACATCAACCAAGTTTCTACTATGAACAGTTAGAGCTGGGCAAAGTCCAGATACATAGATAGATACATAGATACATGAATAACCTAAACCTAAATGTTGTCTGATATTAGTGCCTTTGTTGCTTGTTGTTTGTTTGTTCTTATCTGTTTAGCTGTGTTTAGTTTGAACACGTTTGGTTCATAACTGTATTTAGCAGTGCTTAGAAAAGAAGCGAAGAGATGGAACAAAGACACGTGTTTGCAGGATGATTGCTTGTGAAGAAGAGAGCCTTCCCTGTTCTCACTTCCGACCCGTGTTTCTGAGACCGGAAACGGAATGGGGGCTGCTGTTAGCTTGCTTTGGCATGTTTATTTATTATTAAACGTAAACATTAATACATACATATATAGACATTAATACATACATATATAAACATTACACTAGCGACAGTATTTAAACCATTCTGTTGTGGGTAGCAGTGATTAATATGCAGAAGTCTTTGTTTAATCATACCCAATCTATCACTTTTAACATAAGGACAAAAAAGAAGAAAGTAGGAAGGAAGAAGAAAGAAAAGAAAAAACCTGTTTTCATAAATATTGTCTGATAATCTGAGAAGAGTTATTGTCATTATTCCATGAGTTATTTAAACTTACTGTTTTGAATCCCTAATGTTTGGCCTCTGTTCTTTTCAGCTCAGCCTTCCTAGTGTTGTCTGAAATTTTGAGTTGAGTCATTGTCATCATTCCACAAGTTAACCAGACGGTTATCATTATGTTTCAACCAATGTGTTCTTTAGCCTTCCTCTGTTGTATAATTCATCTAATAGAGCAGTGGTTCCCAAGGGGGAATTTAGGTAGTGCAAGGCAGGAATAAAGCTATTAGGTAAAACTAAAAGCCATGGTGAATATTTTTGGCCTATGGGTAGTGGAGATGTGTGATGCAAGATGGAGTATGACTGTGCAACCAAAGGACTGAATTTTCCTTACCAGTGTTGTTTATTAAAATTATTTTTAATTTAGTTATAGTGTTAGCTTTTTGTCGTTGTGTATAATTGGTTTTATTAACTTCAATACAGTTTTTAATTTTCATAAACAACTGTGACATTCGCTTCCCAAAATTGATTTTGAGGTAATTCTGTTTTAATATGATTAGTAACAACGACCACAAACTTTTGAAAAAAAGCGACATGTGTCGATACAAACATCTGAAATTTGAAATCTAGTAATTTTATTGTAAAAGGTGGGGGGTGGAACTAATAAAATGGAGAATGACCTTAAAAAGGTTGGGAACCACTGTAATAGAGGTAAAAAAAAAGACTACCAGACGAACAAGCCTGGTTGCTGCAGGGTCAAACACCACTCCTACTTCTATTCCAACTGAAGAAGATTACTGCAACTTTTGTATTGTATATATGATAAATAAATTTGTACATATATAAGACTTGTCAGTTTGGCTCAGTCAGTAAGAGAGTCACCTACTGAACACTTAGTCGTGATATCAAATCACACTAGGGAAATGATAATGAAACAATGAAAAGATTACTCCCCTAAATCTGGTGAGGATTGTTCTTGTTGTTCTTGTTGTTATGGGTGGAAAATAAAGTCAACTCCAAACTTGACTGGAGTTTGACAATTATATACCTGGGGAAGATTGAACACATTGGCCAAAACTGTGATTAAAAAAAGAAAGGATCAGGATATTAGTTTGAATAACTTCTTGTGCCAAACAGTTTTCCACTTTATTAATCACTGTTACCCACAACACTGGTTTATTGCTG
>VCCN01000667.1:1848824-1866202 GCA_006491835.1 Architeuthis dux
TAGGTCACTATATAAGCACATAATGTTGAAAGAGGGAGTGAGCATTGTTATCTACTATAATAGTACCACAGGCATATTTATTTTTTGGCTGTAACACCCCAAAGAAAAAAGGGTGATGAGTATTATATCTGGTACACTAGTTTCTTACGTTAACAAAACACTTTTTTCAAATAACGTTGTCTAGGTAACTAAAGGCTATAGTAAACATTGTAATAACAAGAAGAAGAAGAAGAAGATGATCGATTTTCTATACCAATTTCATTTGTATGAACAGTTGATACATAAATTATATTTTTCAAATATAAATCCGTCTTCTTTTTAAATAAAAAATTTAAATTAAGTACATATATGTGTTTCTTATGAATAATATATTGAATACATACAAAGAATGAAAGTAATACTGAAAAACATGAAAGTAATACTAAAAAACAAGAACAGCTTTGGTTAGTCACTCAATAGAAACTGTCATGTGACCAACGTCTTTTGGTAGCATGCCATGTTGGGGGTAATCAATTAATTGGACAACCCACAATATCTCCTAAAGTTCTTAAAGAATTTCAATGAAGAGTAAGCCATGTGATGAGGAAGAGGTGATTAAATTTCAGGGCGGATCCAGTAATTATTTTTTGATTGAGAGATAATCTTTTGTTTTTTCTAACATACATTTTTTTTATCTTGTTTGTCTGATTTTTCCCATATATTCGATAAAAGGTTGCAATTTTCACACAGAATGCACAGACTGACAGTTGTAAGAGTTACATATTTGTATTCCTTATATTTTAATCTACTTAGGCCACCAATCATACCCTGTGCTCCCCAAAACATAAATAAAATGGTCTCAGCTCCTAGACTAATTGAAGTAATTCAGGTCCTGAGCCATAATAGTCGAAAAACTCCCTCAAAGAGGTGGCAAACTTCTACAGCCTGCTTGGACATATGCCTAGGAGAATACAAACTCCAACAGAAAACCTAGAACCTCGGAACCTTGTTCCTATAGTCCCACCTTGGTGGGCCATGGCATGCAAGCCCTTGGTTTAAAGGGTGGGGTAATTCACCATAAAAATTCATCATGCAGGCCTCGGGGCTATTCCACACAACTTTACCAAGTCCTTGCTGTCCACCTGAGGGCCTGCAACAGACATGGAAAAACACTCCTAAATCTTTGTTCGCAAAGCCAAGCCATGATATTGGTGATTATAATTCTCTAAAAATTACTAGTTACGGAGGTGGAAGATGGTTAACCTGAAGATCTGGACCAATTTTCATATCAATCCAACACGATATGACTGAGAAAATTAATATTTAGAATTACTAGTTGTTTTATTAGTAGTGGGAGGAGGACGAAGAGGAGGAAGTGGAAGATGAGGATGGTTCACCCAAAGGTCTGAACCTAGTTTTATATCAATCCAAGATATGGCTGAGAAAATTGATATTTAACATAAAGACCGACCGACTGACCGAACAACCAAAAAATGTCTTATAGAGATACGTTGGACGCATCTAAAAGAAAGTTTATAAATATTAAACTGCATCCAATACACTGGTATTATGGATTGGGGATTGGGTACCAAAGGCTTTGGCTATTTAGTAAACCTATAAAATGTATGATAAATTTTTCAGGGGCTTCATGTTCTATATCAAGAAATCCAAAATATTTTATTAACAAAATCATTGTATACGGTTTGTTTGGCCTGATTCCCCCAGCTTTATTTTTTTTTTTTCACATTTTGGCCACCTGCTCCACTGCCTTCCTTGGGTATCTATGTTCTGGAATAGTGTTGAATGTTTTTTGTGGGGAGCATGCTCTTGTACATATCACCTCCTGTATTGGAGTCCATGGCCGTACAAGAACTCTTTGGTTAAGGAGGGCCAGAGGGCTTGATTTTCAAAAAACTTTACACAGTTTTGCCCGAATTACACTGATTTGACCGAAATTAACACTATTTTGTCCGAATCGGATGGGTAGGTGACCACTGTGCTGACCTCATGTTGAACTTTGCATTCACTTCCATCTCATCCCAAATATTTGAGTACCATGACTAAAAGAATCTGTTGTGCATTGGAAAAGAGGGGATTGTCAGCAATAGGGAATTAATACATGTGTTACTGACAGATAGAATAGGACTATTATGGTTTTTATTTACATTCCTTCACTGAACAAAATAGAATAATAGGAAGCAACTGTAGGCTTTTTTTGTTTTTTCCTTGTCACCTTTCCGTTTCATTTTCCTGTCCAGCACAAATTAGCCATTATTCAGAACATCCTGGAATGTTTGTCAGTTGACACTTGTGAACTTTAATGCAACAACAGATAAGTTTATTATTTAAGTCCGCTCGGATAGTGTAATGGTTAGCACATCTGCCTCACAATTAGAAGGTCCTGGGTTCGATTCCCAGTATTAGCGAAGAGTGCGGAAAACTCTTAATTAAGACAAATTTCCCTGTACACTCAACAGCTAATTGAGTAGACTCTAAGCTCTGTGATTAGGGTGGAGGTATGCTTTCAGTGGACTTTCATCCAGCCAAGAGGGTGGTCATAAAAACTTGTAAGAATAAAATATCGACCAGTCTTGAAACTTGCAAGGATCACTAAGCTGACCATTGCAATGGAAACCGGGACTTTGTCACCGTCCGTATATATTCCAATGGGAATAAGAGATGGACACTTTACTTAGACAAGTTTATTTGGTTTATGATGGAAGGAGAGGAAAGGAGACAAGTGAGATGTTGATAACAATGACTGTAGATGATTGTATGAATTATTCCGATTAGTATCATCATCTTTGTTGTTTTGACCACAATAATGTGGACACTGCTCTGTCACTCATTGTCATGTTGTCTAAAGTTCTGAGATGAAAGAGTTATTATTTCATGAATTTATCAGACCAGTACTAGATGTCGACATAGGTTTCTTCAGTTTTAAGTTGATCTATGTATGTATGTATCATACCAATGGAGCTAGAGGGCTCAAAATTTAGACATTTACTCCTCATTATGTCTAGAAGAACGTGTGTTCTTTTGTTTTTTAAAATTCCTTCAAAAAATAGATTTTTAGTGGGGGGGTTCAATTTACAATGTAAGTTTATGTCAAATTGGTCCCTTTGTTCATGTCTGGCTTGTTTTTTGAAAATTCAGACTTTTTTTAGTGATCACTGCCCAACAAAAGGTGAGAGAAGTAATTTATTCATTGATTGCCCTGTTTTCAAATTTTTTAATTGATCATCCTTAACACAGCATGCTTGTCAGTTTATATTGCGTAACTAACTAGACCTGTTATTATTTTGATCATGTTTTGTTCAATGCATTCTCTGGCCCTTCTATTACATGTCTCTAGTTTTGTGATGAAATTATTCAGACTAATATCCTCATCTTTGTTGTTTTCATCACTGTTTCAGCTGGTCTGCTCTCTGACCTTTCCCCTTGTCTGATATCTCCAAATATTCTCAATGAAGTTTTGTGGAAGGGTGGGCAATAGATTACGACAGATGTCAGAAAACTTTGGAGCAGATTCATGCATGATTATCTCCACTACGTCATAACTAACTGTCGGCAACCACAAAAGTTCTCTGTCTGTCCACACTATATCTCCAAAAGTTTTCAATGAAATTTTGTGCAATAGATTAGGAAGAAAGTGATTTAATTGTATAGTGGATCCATGCACAATTACCTCCCCTACATTGTAGCTATTTGTCCACACCACACATTATCTTCAAAATTTCTCAGTCTGTACACAATATTTCCAGAATTTCTCAATGAATTTCAATTAAATATTGTCGAAGGCTGGGCAATAGGCTATGAAAGATGTCAGGAAATTTGGGATTGGATCTATGCTCAATTACATGCCTTTCTCCTAGCTAACTGTCTGAATCACACAATAGCTCCAAAGGTTCTCTGTCTTTCCACGTGATATCTCCAAAAGTTCTCAAGGATTTATGACATTTGATTGCTCTGAGGCTTATGGTTCTTTTGTAGACTTTACTCAGCATGAAATTTCCTTTCCAACGATATACAATATGCCCATATTTGATGAAAATCATTTTTTGCTGACTAGGGCAGCACAGCGAAAATTCACCATTATAAAGAAATGGCACTAAAATTTTTTTGCAACTGATCTGGAATGTCTACCCTAGATATTTTTATGCACCAAAGGTCCCTCTAGCATGTCCAATTGGTTTTATTAGTCAACTCAAAAATTCCTACCGGCTTTATTACAGCGCCAGGACTATATAATCTATATTGAGCTTTACAGTGTTACAAGGAAAAAATAGATTATTTTTTAAAAATGTAACTAAAACAAAATTTATTTTAAAAAGATTAGTGAATAGCAATGAGCCATTTTACAGTAAGCACCCAAGGGAGTAAATTCTTGTATAGAGATAATAAAAAAAACACATGGGCAATCGGGATGTTGAAAATGGCCTAAACAGCCATAACATCAGAAGGCATACATCAATCCAATACAGAAGGTGGAATATGTTCATAAAAATTTTTAAGTTTTAGAATTTTAATATTTTATAACGTCTAGAACACTGAAATTGAAAGTATTTTTCATTTTCATTAGTTACATAATTTAAAAATAGATAGATTTTCAAATATTCTGTAAACCCCAATAATCTTTATTATAGATATGTCAAAAGAAACATGGAGAAAAATACATTTATATGACAGATTTTACATAGATTTTACATAGAAAAAGTGAATAAAAATTCAAGTAAATATTCTCATATGACAAATTATGGTAACAATTGTATTGATTTTATATAGACCTTAAATTAGCTACTATAGACCAACGCACTCACATTCCTGGAAATTATTGATCCAAATCACCCCAAATTAAGCATTCAGATTTGGCACCATTAACAAAACACAGACTGTTTCAGTGTTAATGTGATCTTTGTAAGTACACAGGATTACTTTTAAATCATTCCATTAGTTTTAAATCGTTCCATTAACTTTTAAATCATTCCATTAACTTTAAATCATTCCATTAACTTTTAAATCATTAAATGGGATGATTTAAAAGTTAATGGAATGATTTAAAAGTTAATGGAATGATTTAAAAGTAATCCTGTGTACTTACAAAGATCACATTAACACTGAAAAAGTCGGTGCCAAATCTGAATGCTTAACTTGGGGTGATTTGGATCAATAATTTACAGGAATGTGAATGGTAGTGTGTTGGTCTATATCAGGGGTATATAGTAGCTAATTTATGGTCTATATAAAATCACCATAATTTGTTACCATAATTTGTCATATGAGAATTTTTACTTGAATTTTTATTCACGTTTTCTATCTAAAATCTGATATATAAATGTACTTTTCCCCATGACATATGTATATTTTATACACACATATACTTATATATACACACAGACACATTTCCTTCTAAGCTGTGCATATGTGCCTGCACGTTTTGCAACTAGCGCACAAAGGAAATTAATGAGTGCACAAAAGATTTCAAGTTCTGTAGATAGCTTACTAAGTTTTTATTGAAAAAATATTGATTCTCTATGTTGAATTCAAAAGTGCACACATACTTTCATCAAAGGAAAGAAATTTGCACAAAATAAGATTTTTGCGTCCACTGACTACAAAAAATTAGAGAGAACATTGACACACATACACATATGCACACAAAAACACTAAGCTCCTATACCTACATACATATATATATGCACTCACAACTAAAAAGCTATTTAGGGGGGAAATTTTCAAAAAACATAAAACCTTTTTTTCTCGACATAATAAGGAGTAAATGTTTAAATTTTCAGCCCTCTAGCTCCATTGCTGTGGCGTGTATGTGTGATACAAAATTATCCATTCTTTGAATTTCATACATACATACATACATAACTAGCCAGTCGACCAACTTAAAAACTGAAGAAACCTATGTTGACAGTTTTGGTTGACAGTTTTGGTTGACAGTTTCTAATTATTGGCCAACTTAAATTTAATGAAAAAACAAGCCTGAGAGTCAGACCATAGATGCACGAGTTCTCCCCCTTGCACTTTCAGACATATATAGAAAGAGCGGGAGGAAACGAGAGGTGGCAGGAGTTTTTCGGTATGTCAGCCTGACAGTGAATGCAATCCGTACTAGAGATGCTTGCACATCTAATAAACAGCTGACTTTTATAAGCCCCCCCCCCCATTGCTTTTGTCTGATTGTCCCAGACAAATCAAAACATAAGCCAATGGCACAGTTTAACATGAAAAGACCAAAACTCCATTCAAGTCTTGTCCTTTTCTCAATGATATTCTGCAGCCAAAACTAATTTAATTACCATATTCACAGATTAACTAAACTTTCTATTATCACTTTACCAGTGCCGGATTTACATATGGACTGGGCGGGCTGCAGCTCAGGGCATCATAATCTAGGGGAGCCTCGGCCTCATGCCAGAAAAAAAATTTCTAATGATAAAAATTCAAAAACTTAGGCCAAAATAATGTGTAAGTACCAATCCAAATTCAGGTACACATTGATGAGTATGTTACATGACTATTCTTTAAAAGATATTTTTTAAATACTTCTGCAACCCCCAATAATCTTTACGCAACACCCAGAGCTGTCCTGACCCCTTGAAAAGCTCTGTCCTGGCCCAGGGCTTCCAGTTACTTTAATCTGGCACTGCACTTAACACTTTACTGTGAAAATTACAAAAGAACAAAATCAATTCATTTTCCTTTGTACAAAGTCTATCATTTGTCAATCCCCAGGAGTTCATCTTGAACACAAGCCAATTTAGCACTTATTTTCAACCAGATTTATTTGTCACTGATTTTGACACAAAATATCATTTACAGTGTGTTCCAAGATTATAAGCAATTCTCTGGCCCTTGTATGCGTGGATTGTAAAACTAATTGTTCTACTGTCATCAAATTATGGTCAAACATACATCTCATGTTTATACGGATCACAAAAATCAAGATCTTATTATCTATACTATTACGCTTGTCACAATCTCTGTCTGTTACACTGTGGTTGGTCAATTCGTCAAAAACTGACCAATCAAAAACTGTCCATTGAAATTAAATTTAGAATTTCTTCAGGGCTGATAGATACACAAACAGTTGATATTCCTTCACAAAAGTCATTCTTGGAGGAAAATTATTTGCCGCCATCATAAAGGAACCTTTTGATGATGCTCCAAAGATTTTTCATGGGGTTTAAATCTGGTGAAATTTTGTACACACACTCTCCTTAATGAGTAGTGAAAATGTTTTTTTTGTTTTTTGAAAATTCCCCTCCAAAATAGGGTTTTGGTGGGGGGTTCAATTTTCAATGTAAGCTTGTACTAAATTGACCACTAGTTTGTGCCCGCTAGTTTTTTGAAAATTCTGACATTTTTTAGTGATCACAGCCCAACAATTTAATTGATCACCCCCAACACAGCATATATGGGTAGCAGTGATTCATAATTTCCCTTGGAATGCTAGTTTTTCATTGACTTCTCGGAGCCTATCCTAATTGTCAAGTATACATCATTAATTAAATGTACTTTATTTTTTACGTATGTGAGAGATGAGATCTTTCCTGCAAAGACTGAAAAATGTGTTAAAGGTTAAACACATCCCAAAGTTTCAAAACTACCGATTTGAAATATCAGGAAAAGACCTTGACATTTTTTAAATCATTAACTGACTTGCATTCATGCTGTGTTTTTTGTCCCCCACTCCCCTCAGTTAAACTTCTTTTTTTGTTTCAGTCTGACTCTAGATTTACCCATGTCAGCGTCTGAATTTTGTCACTTGGATCTGTGTATTGCTATTATTGAGGAGGTAAAAAGATGGCAACATTCTAAAGCTAAAAGTGAAAGATTCACTAATGTAGATGATTTCCAACAGTGACCGTATAATGTCATCTTAAGGCAATAGGAAAAGTTAAAAAGTTGGTCCCACCTGAAATTCTGGTGCTTGTGACTCGTTTGGACCCAAATTTCCGTCATACCAAAAGGTCACATTTTTGGCTGACATGAGTGACCTCAGCTACTATGTCATGCTGAATTGTTTTGTGAACTTTTTTTTTCAAAACGAAGTATAATTTAATAAAATTACATACATGATTTGAATAAAAAGTGGGGTTTTAAAAAATAAATACACACGGTTTAAAACAAAACGATAACAAAGTAATCTCAGGTGTTTTTTATTTAAAACATTGTTAAGGAACGATATAATTGAATAAAATGAGAAACAACTCAATTTAAATTAATCAACACTTCATTTCTATAATTTTGAGGGAAACCAAGAAGTGGCAGACAAATTATCATTCGATTACTTTGTTATTGTTTTGTTTTAAACTATATTTATTAAAAAAGAAAAACACTTTTTTCAAATCAATGTATGTCATTTTATTAAATTATTCTTCGTTTTGAAATAAAATGTTCAAAAAATGTTCAGAAGCACCCGTATTGTTTTGTTTTGATATTTAAATTATTCAGCATGACGTAGTGGCCACAAAAATGAGCGAAATTTGGGTCCCAAACAAGTCACAAGCCCCGATGACAGTGACTGACCCCACACCTCTAAGCTTAGAGAATTGGGATATGAAGTCTTGCAGCATCCTCTATATTCACCTGGCATTTCTCCTACAGACTATCATCTTTTTCAAGCATTAGGGAAACCATAAGTGTTTCTGACCATTAAACCTAAAGAATTTTATAGAGATGGCATATTATCATTAGAGGATTGTTGGAAAAAGGTTATTGATTCAGATCGGTTATATTTTAAATAAATGTTTACCCTTTTTTGTTGTTTTATCATCCTTCATCTGTTTTATTTATTTTTATATAAGTATTATAAGTCATTATTTAAAAATTTTATGACTACTTATTATTGAAATATGTAGATCCACTTGTTCACCGTCAACTCGGAATAACACAAAATAACAAATACACTTCAGAGTCTTCAATCTACTTTTTATTACACTTGTCTAAGGCGACTACTCAAAGGGACACCAACTGCCAAACTAAAAAATATCAGAAAGGAGAGTTTCACTACTGATCATTAACAAAAAAAGCTAACAGAGTTATCTTTCTTTGCATATGATATATTAACAAATTGAATTAACATATTGACACTTTTTACCTTCATCTTAATTAATATAAATCCCATCTAAGACTTATTATTTCCAATCAACTCTGTTTAGTCACTGCCGGAGTGAAATCGACCTGAGTAAATGTTGCAATAAAAAGCAACTAATAAATTAAGATGAAGGTAAAAAGTAGTCATAACATTTAAAAATAATGATCCTTTATCTTACCACTCTTGAGTACCTAATAATTGTCCTTCCCCCGCTTATTAATTTTCAAAAAAAAAACCCTGCTTATTAATTATTCCGACACAATGAAGATCCACTTCTCCACCCTAATAAGAAATTTGACATTGTATTTACTTTAAAGGAGGTTTGACTCCACACACTGGGCATCTTTCTTCACATGTCGTCATAACTGAATATTTCAAATAGCAGTACTTAAAGCAGTATTTAAATAAATAAAAATATGTACACATTAATTATGTTGAGATGTTAAAAATGGCCGAAACAACTGTAACATATACATCAGAAGACATACACCAATACACAAGACAGAAATACGTTCATAGAAATATTAATTTAAGAATATTTATAACGTCTATAACATTGAAACAGAAAATATTTTTCAATATTTTTCATTTTCATTCAATTTTAATTTTTTCCACCCCACTGCCCCGCTTATTCCATCGTTCAGTATTCAGTCCTCAAGATTATTAAAAAATGATAGATGTACAAACCTAGTACATATTCTGTACATATGTAACAACCTAGTACATTTTTTTTTGTATTTCTGGAATGCCACATATGCAAAGATCGGTGTGTGTGATTGGGCAGTACCAATGCACTTTATAGCGTCTGCTGCAGTTTAGAATTCAGACACCAGACAAATGTGATGACAACAATACTTCAGCTAATTGCCAAGGTCAACCTTTTTGACATTCTTTGATGACATTAGAAAAGTGCACATATAACAAGACTTTGAAATCTACCAAGAACAAATATTGGATAAACAGGTCTGGTTAGTCACTCAATAGAAACTGACGTCTTTTGGCAGCACACCATGTTGGGAGTGATCAATTAAATAATTGGATAAAAAGGGTAGTCAATGAATAAATTATTCTCTTGTCTATCGTTGGGCAGTGATCACTAAGAAGTCCGAATTTTTAAAAAAAATGCCAGACACAAACTAAGAGACCAATTTAGTATAAACTTACATTGTAAATTGCCCCCCCCCCCACACACACACACACACTAAAATCTTTTTGGGGTGGTGAATTTTCCAAAAAAAAAAGAAAAGTTATTTCTAGACATAATAAGGAGTAAATGTTTAAATTTTTTTCAGCCCTCTAGGTCCATTGGTGTGGCCTGTAAATGTGATACATAGATAGATAGCCAGCCAGAACCATGTAAAAACTGAAGAAACCTATGTTGACAGTGTCTATATTATGTTATTCAGATTAATATTTTCATCCTTGTTCTTGTTCTTATTTGTATATTTCGACCAGTGTGTTCTTGAGCCTTCTTCAGAGGAAGATTCATTTTTTTTTTTGGATAGATAGTTCTGGATATTAAAGTTTCATGCAGGCAGTGGTAATCCATGATTCAGATGGAAAAATATCCAGTGACATCTGCTGAATAGATCAACACATACTGTATGGTCTGCTCGGATGGTGTAATGGTTAGCACATCTGCCTCACACACAGAAGGTCCTGGGTTCGATTCCCGGTATGAGCGAAGAGCGTGGAAAACTCTTCATTAAGACAAATTTCCCTGTGCACTCAGCAACTAATTGAGTACACTCTAAGCTGTGTGATTAGGGTGGAAGTATCCCTTCAGCAGACTTGCATCCTACCAAGGGGGTAGTCATAAAAAAAACTTGTGAGTTTAAAGTCCTGGTCTCAACCAGACTTGAGACTAGCACGAATCACTAATCTGATATATGCAAAGAAATTTGTGACTTTGTCACAGATCTCCACGTGCCCTGCTGCACACGAGAAATAATAAATAAATAAAAAATATAAGATGAATGGTTTACAAGGGTATTTGGAGGACTCCCACTCACTGCAACTCATCCAAGCCCCAGAACTGTCCATATCAAGCCCTAGTCATAATACCAGTCCATTGGATGCATTATAATATTTGCACAGTTTTCTTAAAATTAGATACCTGTCATATAGCGGCATATACAGTATGCTAATCTTAGTAAATTCAAGAGACATGAAAAGGGTCCCTTGGTTTTTCATCTTCCAACTGATCATAGGTACCCACAATGCATCTATACAAGCCTGGCTTATGTAACCTTTTTGTCAGACTCTCACGTTTCCTGCCTCTGTCTATCCCCAACTTTTCACCCTTTTAGATTTCCCTCCCTCTTCCCGGCAAATCGATGCTAACCAATCAACTTATTTGTAGACCTTTTTACTTTAATAATTAATCAAAAACTTTCCGTTTCTCAATTAATTGCTTGTCAACAGACCATTTCCAATATACAAGTGTAGTTCGTGTCTCTCAGGTTATTTTGCCATAAAAAGTATTGATATTATTATTTCTTGTTGATACAACTCTTTGAAGGAATCAATTTCATTAGCACAAATTTGTTTGCTGATATCTGGAAACACGTTTATGATTTGTCAGGGCTTATTGGTGCTTGGAGTTGAAAGAACTTAGGTACACATATACATATCCTATCTATTAGAAACCGTCAACCAAAACTGGCAACATAGGTTTCTTAAGTTTTTAAGTTGGTCTGGATGGCTATCTATGTATGTATCTATCACGCATACAGACCGCTCCAATGGAGTTATAGGGCTGGAAATTTCAATATTCACTCTTTAAATACCTGTACGAGAAATGAAGAATGACCTTCTTGATCATTGTGAATAGAGACAGTCACACAGTGTGCAAGCTCACTCAGTGGCATCTCACTGTCAACTGAGTAACCCCACGGAAGAGTGTCAGTTCCCACATGTGCAGTAAGGTTCCCTATGATTGATTGCCAAAGCAAAATTCCCCCCAAAGTAGGTTTTTAGTGAGGGGTTCAATTTACAATGTAAGTTTATGCTAAATTGGTCCCTTAGTTTGTGTCTGGCTATGTTTACACTTGTTTTTTTTGAAAATTTGGACTTTTTAGTGATCCAACAAAAGGCGAGAGAAGTAAATTATTCATTGATCACCCCCAACACCGCATGCTGCCAAAAGAAGTTGGTCACGTGACAGTTTCTATTGAGTGACTAACCAAACCTGTTAGTATTTCTTGTTAATTCAACTCACAAATTTGTTTGCTGATATTTGGAAACATGTTTCTGATTTGTCAGGGCTTACTGGTGCTTGGAGTTGGAAGAACTTTTACATATTTATTGTAACTGTAAATGAACACAGTTTGTTCTTAACTGGAAAAAGGAAGAAAAGAATGTGAAAAAAACACTCAACATTTTTAACAGAAGCATTAAAAAATCTATTATTCTTTGAATAATTCATGAAAAGGAATCTAAATTCACTTGTGTTTATTACCAATAAATCACAATAAGTAAGTGGAAAGATATGTGAATTGAATTGGGGGGTGGGGTCACTAGTAAGTGGATCACCCTGTGGGACAAAGTTATCTCCTAGCAAGAAAAAAGTAATACAACTAATGGGAGGGGGTGTCGACTTGCTAAAATATGTATGAGTTGCGTCAAGAGAAACCAGTCTTGAAATCTAAACCATTTCCCCAGGCATTTCTATTTTTTACATATAAAAAACAGTACTAGTGTGTTTATCAGATGAGTTAAGACAAAAAGAAAACCACTTAATAATAAATCACACAAAATAGTTTTTGCTTTTCCTGTCAGAGTGAATTGATCCATCACAAAAACAACAAAACAAAAAAATGCAATTGCTGACATTTTTCCTATTTCTCGACTTTGTATTCCCCACACAAATGTATCTTGTTAGTGTTGTGACACTACTGACAGCACTTGAAGTAGATTTGTCGATCTTTATGCCCTTGGGAAATAAGGATTTTTACAAATGGACAGATTGATAGTAAATATGACAAGCCCAGCTGCTGCAGGGTCAAATGCCACTCCTACTTCAATTCCGACTGAAGATGATTACTGCGACTTTTGTATATATAAGTAAAAAATATATATTTTTTAGTATAAATGTATTTATTTATTAGGATGAAATTAACTTGCATATTTGTAACATAAACTTTTGTAGATATGTAAGACTTGTCAGTTTGTCTCAGTCAGTAAGAGAGCCGCCTACAGATCACTTAGTTGTGATTTCAAATCACGGTAGAGAAATGTTTATATATCGGTTTGGTTTAATGTGACAGGACAGACAAACAGTGAAAAATTGCCTCGACTAAATTAGGTGAGGATTGTTCTTGTTGTTACGGTGTAAAAACAAAGTCAACTCCGACTTGGACTGGAATTTGACAAAAGTCTTTTCCAAGGCCTAGATGCCTGCGCTTCCAGTCCTAATTCAACTGATGACCTAGTAGATTGCCAGGGTGCCATGCTGAGTACTAGCCTTTCATGGCATTCCCCAGGGCAATGGAATTTTCTTGGTGGTCTCCATCTCCCCATTAAGTAACATGCGACAGGTTGGACTGGGTTGCGTGGTACCAGCAGTAAGGAGTAATCCCTGACCTGACCTACTGGAAGAAGTGGAACCAGTCTGCTTTAGAGGCTCTACTCCTGTTTTGGAATCAGAGTTGTCCATCTCCTAGACTGGTTACCAGCCAAGGCTAGAGAGCCCAGTCTACTGGCTGACCTATTGATATTTACTAAGCTTAGTATGGCACAAGGCCATGGGGGGGGGGAATTGTGGGGAGAAAGACTGTGTTATGCAAATTTGAAAATCAGCATTTGAAATCTTGGCTTTTATTTGGGCTCAAACACCAACACTGGCACTAGTGGGAAATATATCTCAGCCACTAGGTATCCCCCATTTTTCAAAAGTTTGCTTTACATCACTTTTTTGCTTTTAAGAAAAAAGATGAAAAGCAAAAATAGTATACAGCATTTGTTTATAGACTTTTATAGAATTTGGGCCCCCCCTCCCTCTCTCTCTCTCTCTTCCTACACCCCAATCTCCTCTACCTCCCACCACCTCAACCTTCGATGACTCAACCTAACATACCATCATCACTCAGTGCCGATTAACTATGTAGAAAAAAAAGAAAATACTACGTGCCCCACAATTTCAGCGGCCCCGCACTAAATGCTTGTAAGCAATCAATTCCAATTCAGTGATTCTGCACTAGCTCTATTACTATAGTACTACACTGCCTTCAACTTTTATGAATGACAGTGTTTAAGGTTAGCAATTTTAACCGATTATCATCTTTAATTGGGGTTATTAATAATTAATGGAAGTGTGGTATATATGTGATACATATACCACAGATAAATATGAAGAATCTGAAGTCATAGCCGCTGCACAAACATAAAAAAGAAAACCAAGTAATACTATACCTGAAATGTCAGACATATTTGTCTTATTATATGGCTGTATAGCAAATGAAATAATTTAATTACTTTGCGAGTGAAAAATGTATGTGCTTTAATATCTATGAGTATTTTCTTAATTTAGGGTCCTTTTATAACATATGCTACATCCCCCCCGCATTAGCTTAACCTGCCCCAATCTCCTCTATTTCCCACCACCCCAACCTTTGATGACTCATACCATACCATCACCACCATTTTGGGGGTCTGGGAATGCTAAAGAATTTTGCCCATATAAATTAATAGTAATTGCTTCTTCATTTTATGCCATTTCAGCTTACAAAAGGTTTTTATAGGAATGATCTACTTAGCAGGGGAAAACTGTATTTTGTGAGGACTGAACCCAATACTGTAGTAATGGTTTCTGAGACTATCTTGCTAACTACAGGTCTCTCCTATTATAACACGGTTCATTATAGCAAGGTTCGCATTATAACTTGGGTGGATGGTGGACACCAAAATATTAATACAACATTTAAAATATGAAATTTAGTCAATTTTACCATTTTTCTAGCTCTAAATAACAAATCATATCTGGCAACACTAGCAACAAATGCACATATGTTGGAAATATGATGAATTTTAACTTTCTTTTTCTCTGGTAAAAATGCTATATCTTAGGATAAATAAGATGAATATGAATAATTTATTATTTATTTCTATACTAAGACTCTAGAACAAATGATTAAAAATAGCTCAAATTGGCTAAATTTCATATATTTTAAATGTTATGTACATATATAGTCATTTAAAGCCCACTTATCAAATAAAACAATTCTATACTAAGATTCCAGAACAAATTATTAAAAATTGGCTAAATTTCATATATTTTAAATGTTATATATGTATATGCTTATTTAAAGACAACTTATCAAATAAAAGAATTCTATGCTAAAACTCCAGAACAAATTATTAATAAAAATTATGCATTTACTTTCATTAAACTTCCCAGATTTAATCAGATATAGAATGAAACATATCATATGTGCATTAAATGGCAGAAATTAATATTTAACCTTTAGAGAGAGAGAAAAAAATCCAATGAAGTTGATGAATAAATGAAAACCAGACAAAAAATTTTGAAAAAAATAAAAAATGGGAAAATTCATTTTTAAAAAAAATTAGTAACAAATGCCACAATCTCCTCTGTATAAAAAAAACAATAAAAAATGTGTACACTGTGTCAGTAGGAAAAAACACTGGGTTATCCAAAACGTTTGTACGTTTTTTGTTTAAAATTTTTGCAATTAACTTTAGTAGCTAAAACACCCCGCCCTATGGGGAGGATTTTGAAGTAGTTCCTGTGGAAGGCCTAAATGGGGGCTTTGGTCACAACAGGAGATCAAAACTGTTTTTTTAGGGGTCCCTTAATGCAATACCTCTGGCTACAATGCAGGTTTTGGCTACTTAGAGGTCATATAAATGGAATCAGACTTTTTGTATTATATAGATAGATAGATGGGAATCCGATCATTATCAGGGTAAGCACGAATGCTGACCCCACACTACTATTATTCAGTTGCAAATCACTGGAGTTTTTTTTTGCATTCTTTAAGTTGGCGCATTTTAGGGGTAACTGAATTCAATACCTCTGGCTACAATTCAATACCTCTGGCTACAATTCAATACCTCTGGCTACAATTCAATACCTCTGGCTAAAATAGATAGATGGAAATCAGATCGTTATTACCAGGTGTGAGTGAATGAAGACTCCATACTATTATTGTTTTTTTGAATTTTCAAAATTAGTTGCTTTTTATAGCAACTTTTTTCCCCAAAACAGCAATGTTCAATCGTGCAAGTAAAAAAAAAATTAAAATGCAATAAAGAGCAATTAAACGAGCATTTACCTTTAAGATGAAGGTAAAAAATCAATAGTAATGAAATGATAAATCAAAGAACTTGTGATTGTTTTGCGTGGAGAAATTTACATCGTTGAGTGGATTAAATTTAAAAATTTAAAATGTTGTCACATGACGGCAATGAATAAAAATCACACCAACTTTTGTTTTTGTAATTGAAAAAAAAATTTTTTTAAATAAATTTTAAAATAAAAAATAAATTAGATTAAGATTAAAAAGTAGAAATTTCTCATGGGATTTTTTCGTGTATGTCTGGCATCGAAAATTTGAAGAAAAAAATAATTCAAGAGCAATGATTTTTTTTTGGTAATGTTTTAAATTTTTGGTACTGATACAATATCAGTACCAAAAATTTAAAACATTACCAAAAGTTCAAAGGGAAGTAACTTTAATCAAAAGTTATTTCCTTTGATATTGAAATCAAATTTTTTATATGGATTTAAGAGTTAAACTGTAAGAGGTAAGGTCTTCCTTTACTTTTGCTTGGGTATTTAACAAGTTTTGTTTTTAACAATCCTTTGAATGCCTTGCCACTACCTACTACCTACTGCCGGCACACTCCTAGACAATGACTGTGTCCGCATTGGCGTTGCTCTTCACATCTGCGAACCTCACCACTGCAACTGTGGGGAAACCATCGACCAGTTCGGTCTCCACCCCTTCTCATGTCGTCTCTGCACAGGTCACCTTCCTCGCCACGCCGCCCTCAACAACATTATTAAAAGGGAACTTGATGCCGCCGGAATTCATGATGTATTGGAGCCCATTGGCCTAGACCGTGGAGATGGTAAACACCCGAACGGGATGACTGTTTTCCCATTCTCCTCCGGCAAACCACTAATTTGGGATGCCACTTGCAGTGTTGTTTGTTGGCCATTGAGCCAGGTATCATCGCCTGATGGGCCCAGGAGCAGAAGACAGCCAAATATCGCTCACTGACGGATAGGTACGAGTTTGTACCAGTTGCGGTTGTAACGTCTGGC
>VCCN01000667.1:1880950-1895410 GCA_006491835.1 Architeuthis dux
TATATATATATATATAATTTTTAGTGATGACCATGCCTTTTATTTGTACTTTCAGGGTTAATGAGTTTTGATTTCCAAATTGCTCCTCAGCCTGTGTTAGGCCAATGGAAAATCAGAATTACTGATGGCAATAAAAAGACGGAAACAGAATTTGAAGTGCAAAAATATGGTAAGTCATTGAACAAAATCTGAACAGTAACTTCTGCTGCCTATAATGAAATTGCTACAAACTGCTAAAAGACTTTTCTGACTGTTTTCTTACTAATTCTTCATTGTTTTCTATTCATTCTACTATTATCTGCTTGGATGTACGTACAACTGTTACGCTTTGTTATTATTACTATACCCCCGTGGATCAAATAAAGGGTTCAGTTCAATAGTTCCGGTAAGTGACCGACAAAACTTGACACCTGAAGAAGGCCGGAGGGTAAATGACAACCAAGATGAGGATCTCAGTCCGAACAATAGTATCAGTAATACTAACACCTCATCTCAGAAATACCGAACACATTGCTAATTATTACATGCATTGTAAAAACACATTGCTAATTATTACATGTATTATAAAAAACACATTGCTAATTATTATTTGTATTGCAAAAAACACATTGCTAATTATTATTTGTATTGTAAAAAACTCATTGCTAATTCTTGTTTGTATTGTAAAAATACATTGCTAATTATTATATGTATTGTAAAAAAAAAACACTAAATTATTTCTAATGCATTAGTCATAGACATCCATATAACAATTGTTCCTTTCATTCCCACTTCTGCAGTTTTACCAAGATTTGAAGTGGCCATTGAATCTCCATCTTATCTTTTACTAAATTCTCCTGAAATAAAGATTAAAGTTTGTGCAAAGTGAGTATTCTTTGTTGCTAAGGCATTTTTTGTTTTGTTTTCACATTTGATTGTGATCCAAATTCGTTTTTATTTTTTGCTCTTTTATATTTTAAACCAATGATACTACAAAATCTGTGGGTGGTCTTTTTTAAAGTGTAAAGAAAATATAAAGTAAAAGGTCACAAAATGTTTTTACTAAAAACAAACACTTGAAGTTGTATAGATATACTGGGTGCCTGTTTTGCATGTGAGAAAGGAGGTGGTAGAGGTGGCATGAGAAATATACATTTTTTTGAATGGAAGTCACATGTTTCCTGTGTACTCTTTATTCGATTCATTATTTTAGTTCCAGAGACATGCCCAGCCAACTACCCAAATTGTGTCATTGGACCACATGTAACATTGGCATGTCCTTTTGAACGTACTGCAATGATCTCATGTGGTCAAGCAACATTATTGAATATATTGCAGTGATAAACCCAACAAAGATGAGAATATTAGTCTTGAATCTGTGGAATGAATCTTTTATTTTTTTAATCTAGTATTATTAATCACTGCTACCCACAACACTGGTTTATTGCTGGGTTTAGGTTATTCATGTGTTCTGACATTTATATGTATCTATGTATCTGGATTTCACCCAGCCCTAACAGATCATCGTAGAAACTTCAAATTTTGCACACACACTCCCCTCAATGAATAGGGAAAATTTTCCCCCTAAATAAGGTTTTACAGGGAGGATCAATATGCAATGTAAGTTTATGCTAAATTGATCACTAGTTTGTGCCCGCCTGTTTTTTGTTGTTGAAAATTCAAACCTTTTTTAGTGATCACAGCCCAACAAAAGTCGAGAAAGTCATTGATCATCCCTTTTTCCAATTTTTTAATTAATCACCTCCAATACAGCATATATGGGTGGCATTGATTCATAATTTCCCTTGGAATGCTAGTTGCCTTTATTGTTATTTCTTGTTCAGTTCACTCACTATCCTACAAATTTATGACCTTGATGTGATTTGAACCTGCAACTTCATCATCTAGCTGTCCTAAAGAGTCTGTCTTCAGCTCAGCTCACAACCATGTTGGCATCCACAGTAACGATAGGGCTGATGCAGAAGCAAAAAAAGCACTAAACACGAACCAATTCAACACAAAAATCCTGTTCAGGCCAACCATCAATAAATACATCACTGATAAATGGCAGGAGTTGTGGAGCTCCTGCACAGACAATAAACTATATAACATCAAACCCACCCCGGAGATTGGCAGCCGGGCTACAGAGATACAAGAAAGGAGGAGGTGGTGTTGGCCAGGCTCCACATAGGATATACTGATATCACGCATTCATACCTCTTAAAAGTGAACCGCCACTGAGCTGTATAGCATGCCAGAAACCATATCCAGTGAAACACCTGCTAACGAACTGACCCGAAGAAAATACTTCCAAGCAAACAACTTAAAAGAACTCTTTAACAATGTCAAACCGTGCAAAATATTACAAGTCAGACTTTACATGAAAATATAACTCAAACAGCTGAAATACAATATCCTTTTACACTCATTTCTCTCCCTACACATAAAACACCATGTCGAAACTAATTCTTAACTTTACTATAAAAAAAAAGAATTTAAAAAATAAAACCTATTCAAAATCTAACCAAAATATTTTCTGACCTTCGGTTTTTATTTTTAACCGATTCCGGCATTAAATAACCCACCAGGGGTTGATATGCCGATAAACCAATCAATCAATCAGCTCAGCTCAGTTGCTCATATGTCTTGCAACACATGTCAATCATTTTGCCTCCATTTCTCAAAAGATTCATGGAAATCCAATTATTGTTTGCAGCTATTGTTGGTTTTTACGGGGCTGTGGTTCTACCTTTACACCCAAGATGGACTGCCTTACAGGGATAAAGGCTGCCATTTGCTCATAGCTGGGGGAGAAGTGGATTCATGTGTTTTCCAAGGGCATTATGCTAAATAAATGCAACCTGTCCACCATTATCCCTGCTATTAACCATTAGGCCAACCACACCTCCAGTCTGTCTTCACAGAAGTTAATTTGTAATATTTTTAAAGTGAGATAAAATCAATTTTTTTTAAAGCTCCAAGCATTTTTTTCATTCTAATCAGCGAGTTTCTAAAAATGATATCTTTTTTCTATTATTGGAAACTTTCAACATAGGTTTCTTCAGTTTTTAAGCAGTCTGCATAGGTTTCTTCAGTTTTAAGCTGGTCTGTTTTGGCTGTGTATGTATGTATCGCACATACAGGCCGCACCAATGGAACCAGAGGGCTGAAAAATTTTTTTGTTTTTTGAAAATTCTCCCCATAATAGGTTTTTAGTGGGGGGTTCAATTTGCAATATAAGTTTATGCTAAATTGGTCCCTTTCTGTCGAGCAGCATTCACACTTGTTTTTGAAAACTCAGACTTTTTTTTAGTGATCACTGCCCAACAAAAGGCAAGTGAAGTAACTTATTCATTGATCACCTCTTTTCCAATTGTTTTTATTGATCATCCCCAACACCACATGCTGCCAAAAGACATTGGTCATGTGATGGTTTCTATTGTGTAACAAACCAGACCTGTTATTTTAAGGTTCATACTTAAGGACCTTACTCATTCTTTATAGCTTTTAATATTTTCATACTTTTTCAATTTCATCCCTGACTGTGATCTCATTTTTATTTTTGTTGATATTCTTGATTTTTCAAATCCATTTGAATATGCTATACTGAAATCTTGTGTATTTTCTTTTAAAATTTGAGTCATCCACAAGGAAAAGAAATTCATGGAACATTAAGAAGTAATATTTGCATATACACATCAGCTGAAGACGATGATGGAAGACCTTGTGCAAATTATACAGCGGAGGTTTGTAACTTGATACTCTTTAACACTTATTAGTTTTTGTGTGCTGTCAAAACTAACTGCGTATATGAAATATATGGATACACATTGCATTTTATATACATGGATAATAGAGATTTGAATTGCAGTGAGCTTGGGGAATATATGGATACACATTGCATTTTATATATGTGGATAATAGAGATTTGGATTGCAGTGAGCTTGGAGAATAGTGTTCTGTTGACCACAAACAGATTTTTAAAATTTTTGCTTTTATTACTTTTTATATTTTTATTATTCTTTAAATTCAGCATTTTTACTACGTCATCAGAACATAAAACTTTATTTTACTACGTCAGTTGCATCCCTTATCATGATATAAGGAGGTAACCCTTATAACGTTAAAGGAAAAGAAACAACCGAATCCTACATGATAAGGGTTACCTCCTTGGAAATTAAAAACTTCCGTTTACCCCATCACATACAGATATTACACTTGAAAAAGGCCGAAGAATGGATCGGGGTAAACAGAAGTTTTTAATTTTCAAAGGTGGTAACCGTTATAACATAGGATTCAGGTGTTTCTCTATCCTTGTCTTGTCAGGTTTGGGTTTGTTGAGTAGCGGAAGCCACATCAGGTTGAACTCTGCACTTGTCTGTTTAATGGATTCAGTCAACATGTTATGTGCTGCCTCTTTGATTTTTCTCTGTTTCCAACAGCGTTCTCTGTCAATAATCTGGACTTCCTCTCAGAGAGGAAAGTGGTCACCTTTCTCTCTCCAGATATGGTCAGCCATTCCAGATTCTCAAAACTATAGAAAATTGTATAACGGTTCTGCACTTCTAAGTCATTGTTTAATGTCAAACATATTTTGAGATTATTATTAATTTTTGACTAGTATTTCTTTCATCTTAATCTTAGTTGCTTTTCATTGCAACTACTCGGACCGTCAGCTTGTAATGAATGTATCAATAACCTAAAAATTCATATCTATCCTAATGTATTCATTGTTTCATCAATGTCCCATCATGTCTTAAAACGACACCTGCTTTACTGATTTGGCTACGAAGACCACCAGCTGCAGTCATTCAAATCTAACCATATAGCTATATTCTTTATTTTCCTGAATGCCTGATATGTCACAATCTTTGTTTAGATAAGGCAGTTATCACATTAAGGCAGACTCTCAAAGATAAGGGATGTGAGTTCGAATCTCACAGGAGGCTTATTCTTCCTTTCCAATCCATGCTGCTTACTAACGATCCTGGAATGAAAATCCAGCTGTTGCAATAAAAAGCAACAGAAATAAGACGAAAGAAAAACTAGTCAAAAATTAATAATAATTGGCAATGCTTCATCTAAGAAATTTGAATACTTTTAATACTACTTGTAATAAACCATATTTAAGTAAGATGAGATGGATGACAGACACAGCACACATATCCAGGATCGCTAGCTGCAGGCCACACGGATAATTGCAGGACTCCTGCCATGTTCAACTTTCTTCTGAAGACGTCGCTAGCCGCGACGAAATGCATAAAGATTTATCCTTGTGATAATAAACATGTTTGAGATGTAACAAGCTTTTCTCACTCTTTTTCCTTTTCCACATTGTCTAACCATACCCATCATTCTGTCGGATTCCCTCACATCCACACTATAAACATATTTAAGTAAGCAGGGCATATCAGAAATAAAGAATAAGCATCCAATAAAAAGCAACATGAATAAGATGAAAGAAAAACTAGTCAAGAATTAATAATAAATGACAATGCTTCATCTAAGAAATTCAAATGATATTTAATGTTTGTTTCAGATCTGTGGGTGCCATAATTTTACAGTTGATTCCACCTCCATTGGATTATCCCTTCGGAAATATTCCTTGAAGAATGCCTACTTGGAAGTCTTTGCTTCTGTCACTGATTATGACACGAGTAAGTTTAATCTTTTGTATTTATTTAAATTTAATTAAAATAGAGGCTGGAATTTTGATCAAATTGTTGCTACAAGTCATCTTATTATATTAAAGCCATTGTCACTTTTTTTTGGTTTGTTTGTTGGTTTCTGTCATGCTAAAGCAAACAGATATATAAAATTAACAAAACCCTGCTGTGATTCCAACCTGGAGGTAGGCAGGCAAGTAACATATCTGGTTAAATATTGGGGGAAAATTATGTTTCAATTTAGCAACTGACCAAGCAAGTAGCAGGCTCGAACGACTGCTGCTGATTACAGCTCTACTTGATTGCCTACCTGCCTGCCTTCTTTACATGCAGTACTGTTCATGGTCAAATGGAGAGAAATGGAGGGTCAGAAGAGTGTGTTGCACCAATTCATAATTTGTCCATACATAATATAAATAATCCCATCATTTTTGATGGGTACTATTCAAGTTATGATATAATATGCTGTTATATTAAGCTGGGCAGGTTTTCTAAATGTTAGTGGTTATAAATATATTCTTTTCTTCAAATGGTTCTTTGAACAATTGAGATACTACTTGTTGTTTGTGTTGTTAACACAACGTTTCAGCCGATCCATTCTTCGGCCTTCTTCAGGTATATATTCTTTTCTGCTGTCAAAAAAGTTAAATTTTAAAAGAAAATATCTTAAAAGTAAAATAAAGATTTCTCCATGACAACCTCACAGTACTATTACACATGAACATTTAATGCTGTATTATTAATCACTGCTACCCACAACAGACCAGTTTAAACACTGTTGCTGGGTTTAGGTTATTCATGTGTTCTGACATTTATATGTATCCATGTATCTATGTATCTGGACTTCTCCTGGCCCTAACCATTCATAGTAGAAACTTGAAATTTTGCCCACACTTCCCCCCAATGAGTAGGGAAAATGTTTTTTTTTGTTTTTTTAACCCCCCCCCCCACACACACACACCCAAATAGGTTTTTAGAGGGGGGTCCAATATTCAATGTAAGTTTATGCTAAATTGGTCACATGTTTTTTGAAAATTCAGACCTTTTTTAGTGATCACAGCCCGACGAAGGGCAAGAAAAGTAACTTATTTATTGATCACCCCTTTTTCCAACTTTTTAATACACAGCATATATGGCTGGCAGTGATTCATACACACACTCCTCAATTTGTTTTTTTGGATATTCCCCCCAAAAAATAGGTTTTTAGTGGGGGGGATTCAATTTACAATGTAAGCTTATACCAAATTGATCCCTCAGTTTGTGTCCAGCAGCATTCTCACTTGTTTTTTTAAAAAAGCTTTGACTTTTTAGTGATCACTGCCCAACACCACTGTTTAATTTACAAGGTAAAAAGATTCATATATAGATGGTGGTGATTCATAATTTCCCTTGGAATGTTAGTTCAGTGTTATTTTGTTCTTCATTTAATATCTATTTCTTCTGTTTTTCAGAACTGTCTGTTAATTCCACAGTTTATGGTCCAGAAATAAAAAATGAGCACGTGATAATTGACCTGCAGTCATCAGAATTCTCTTTCAAGCCAGGATTTATTTATTATGGAAAGGTTTGTTTTAAAGTTTTAAACCCAGTGTATATATATAGGTACATCAATAGTCCATAAGTAAGTACACTCCTACCACTATTTTATAGAAAGTTAATTTTCTTCTAAACCAAACATTGCAGGATTTCTTTTATTTCTAGTGGAACATTACACAATCAAAACGGATATTATCAGGTATTATTTATGACCAAACTCTACCGCATTGAAACTCTGTTGCCAAAAATATGAACATGTTGTCATCCAAAGATGAGCACACCAATACGAAAGAATATTTTTGGCAACAGTTTCAATGCTGTTTGTTCATAAATAATACCTGATAATATCTATTTTGACTATATATATATATAAAATCCTGCTATGTTTGGTTTAGAAGAAAATTAACTTTCTATTAAAAAGTGGTAGGGTGTACTTATTTATGGGTGATACTTGTAACGTTCTTGTTGTGTTTAGTGCTTCTGTTCACTTTGTTAGTCTTTCTGTTCTAGCTGTGTGTGATTAGAATGCATTTGATTTGTAACCGTGTTTAAGCATGTTAAGATAACACGTGTGCCAGGAATGTTCGCCTGGTGAGAACTGAACCTTCCCCGTTCCCACTTCAGGTCTGCGTTGACTGGGATCAGAAACAGAATGGGGGCTGCTTGGAACTTGCTTCGGCATATTTATTGATTTAACATATACATACATTACTTATTAATTTAACATACATACATATATATACATTACAATACTTGTATCAATAGTCCACAGTCTAATGATGAAAAAAGCATTTATTTTACATAACAAATATTTATTTTTCAAACTAATCTCATTTGTCAATGCATTTAATTCAGTGGTGAATATTAATCACACAGAACAAACATTATACAGTGAACATTTTCAAATAAGAATTCAACTTATAACTACATGTCAGGTTAGAAACTGATTGATCATTGCAAACACAAATACTTGTTTGAAATCATTCTGAATAAATGAACATTTTCAAATAAGAATTCAACTGTCAGGTTAGAAACTGGTTGATCATTGCAAACACAAATACTTGTTTGAAATAATTCCGAAAAAATTAACAGTGATAATAATTATTCAATGATAATAATCCTTTCTGGAAAACTGAAATTAATCCATAATTTATGGATCAATTTATTATTATATAAGTAATAATATGAGTTTTATATAATAAATCAAATTGAAAGTCACTTATGTAATTCAGTGTTTGCCAGGAAATGAAGGACGATGTCCTCAAGATTCAGGTTTTCAGCACAATGTCTATTAAAATTAAATTTTGCAAGCCCAGGCAAGGCTTGGGCAAGGCTGCTGAGAGCCCGGGCAATGCCCAGGCTTGTCCTGGCCTAGCCTTGTCCTGGCCTAGCACCGCCACTGGCATAAAATGGAGCTACAGGGTTGAAAATTTAAATATTTACTCTTTATTTACTCTAGATAAAACTTTTTTTAATTTAAAAAAAATTCCCTCCCAATAGGTTTTTAGTTGGGGGTTCGATTTACAATATAAGTTTATGCTAAATTGGTCCCTTAGTTTGTGTCCGGCATCATTCATGCTTGTCTTTTGAAAATTCAGACTTTTTAGTGATCATTGTCCAACAAAAGGCGAGAAAAGTAACTTATTCATTGATCGCCCCTTTTTGCAATTTTTTAATTGATCACCCCAATACGGCATGCTGCTAAAAGATGTTGGTCACATGACAGTTTCTATTGAGTGACTAGCAGACCTCTCTAGATAATACTAAGAGTCTGATTCTGTTTATCTGTGACCTCTAAGTAGCCAAAATGGTGCATTGTAGCCAGATGTATTGATTTCAGGTACCCCTAAAATGCGCTAACTTAAGGAATGCAAAAAAAAATCACTGTGATTTGCAACTGAATAATAATAGTGTGGGGTCTGCATTCGCGCTAACCCGTATCTATATTATAGATAATGACCGATTTGTAAAGGTAGAGAACTATTAAATGCTAATTATAGAGTATTCTCTCTTATTTATTTATTTGAAAATGCTTAAAAAGATTCAAGTTTATTCTGGTCACATCGGAATGCACCAATGTTCTCTCAAAGGCTGACCCAATGGATTTACAGGGTCGTCCAGTATTTAATAAGATTATAAACATGAATTTCTTTCTTTCTTTCTTTCTAGGCCAACGTCTACAAACCCGACTATAAAATTGCACCACGTGAAATAGTTGAGATCAGTGCCATCGATTATGTCAATGATATTCGACTGTCTAAAAACTTCACGGCAGATAAAAATGGAAAAGTGACTTTCACAATCAACCAGTTTGATGCGAGAACGGAGCAGTTTTTTATAGAGGTGAGTTTTTATTGATCTTTCATTTACTCTAAATTATTGTTTGTTTTGATTGTTTTAGTCTCAAAACCATTACTACTGTAGTGAGTTCAATCCTCACTAAGAGCTCCACACTTGTGGCCTTGTGCTGGACTCGATTTGAGGTGGCCTTTTGGCTAAGATCAAAGTGTAGTATCTGTTCTTCGAAATCGCCATGGCCTCAAAGTTCGGAGAAACACGGCCCGTATGGGGTCCTGTGGCATGCTCGGGTATTGTCCTGGGAGAAATTGCGCAGGATATCTTGGCTGCAGCTGATAACACGCTAAGATCGAAGTGAAGTATCTGCGCTTGGAGACTGCCATGGCCTCGAAGTTCGGAGAAACATGGCCTTTCGGGGCTCCTGTGGCATGCTCAGGTATCTTCAGATACCTGGGAGAGTTGTGCAGGATATCTTGGTCTATGGTCGCGATCCCCATTAGCACACTCGGAATCCGTCCTGCGGAGCTTTTGGACCCATCCCGGTCCTCGTGTCATTTGTCTCAGCGACAGGGATTTGGGATTCTCCCCCCCTCAGGTTTCTAGTCACGGGGACATGGGATCCCCACCCCTAATCTTATCCCGGTCCTCGTGTCATTTGTCTCAGCGACAGGGATTTGGGATTCTCCCCCCTCAGGTCTCTAGGCATGGGGACATGGGATCTCCACCCCCACGTTCGTGTGCAGTCCAACCCCACATTAAAAAGACTTCATGTCATATTTGCCGCCGTGGGGAGGCGAATAAAGAAAAAGATCAAAGTGTAGTATCTGTTCTTCGAAACCGCCATGGCCTTGAAGTTCAGAGAACCACAGCTCTTTGGGGATCCTTGTGGCATGCTCGGGTATCATCCTGGGAGAAGTTGCACAGGATATCTTGGCCAGCTGGTCGGGAGGCGATCACCATTAGCATGCTCAGAATTCGTCCTGAGAAGCTTTTGGGATCTCCACACCCCCTTATCCCAGTGCTCGTGGCATTTGTCTCAGTGACAGGAATTTGGGATTCTCCCCCCTCAAGTCTCTAGTCACGGGGACATGGGGTCCCCCTCCCGAATCCAGCACTAAACGACCATGTGCCGATAAGCCATTAAACTAAACAATCAATCAATTGTGCTGTATTCAGCTTAGTAAATACCATTGGCACCTAACTGGGGAATAATGGTTAGCAAGCTAATCTTGGAGACCATTACTACTGTAGTGAGTTCAATCCTCACTGAGTGCCCCACACTTGTGGCTTTGGGCAACCCACAAAGAACTAAAATTGTTTTTTAATCCATAATCTGTAATCTTAGTGGCAATTGTCTTTTTCTCAAAAGGATACAAGATTGAAATAATCATTCATGTAAGACTGCACAATGATCTTCTTCTTCAGGTTCCATATCTTTCGACTTAGGATGACACCGTGGTTATCTACTGTGTCTGACTATGGGATGATACTTGGTAAGGTCCCTATCCTTTCCAAGTTGGCTGGTCACCACCTTTTGATACATCCTGATGTACCCTTACGTGTGCATCTCATATTTTGTTGAGATGCCTTTGAAGTTGGGATCATCCATCTTCTCTACCTTTCAAGACTTCTGTCCTTTGGTTAAATGTACCATTTTTACCCTTGTGACTCCCCCGGTCATAAGACATACGTGGCCATAGGTGTTACCTTGCCACGCTGACCCATGACAATCTTGGCAGGAGAGGGGGAGATTTCTGCATGATCCCCAGCTTACGGCACCTGGTATTCCCATTCGGTCACCCATCTAGGTACTGACCATGCTCAACATCGCTTAACTTCAGTGATCTTAGAAGAACTGGTGGGTCCAAAGTGATTTGACTGTATTTGCACAATGATATGAATTCAAATAACAAATGTTCGCATAACAACGTCATCTGATCTACCTGACTAATCTCCAGTACAAAACTTTGCAAACCACTTTATCTCCAGTACAAAACTTTGCAAACCACTTTATCTCCAGTACAAAACTTTGCAAACCACTTTATCTCCAGTACAAAACTTTGCAAACCACTTTATCTCCAGTACAAAACTTTGCAAACCACTTTATCTCCAGTACAAAACTTTGCAAACCACTTTATCTCCAGTACAAAACTTTGCAAACCACTTTAGACATTTTCAATCATTCACAGTATCTTCTCCATAAACTTCACAATTTCTTTTGTTGTGTTTGAGTCGCATTTTTACCTTTCTTAAAATAAAAAGGCATAAAATGTTGCTTATTTTTTCATTCTTCAATATAAGAATCAATAAACAAATATATGCCAATTTTGCCATATTTTTTTTTTTAAATACACGCTGATGTTACAGTTGTTACAATGTGATCAAAAGCGATCTTTTTGAACATTTAGAACATTTTATTTTAGTGTGAAAGAAAAAGTATACAATTTGTATCTACAAGCACACATCATAACAATCATATTTACACAATGCCTAGGGCCTTAAACCTTTGTGGTGGTGTAATAAAATTCTTCTTAAAATCATTTGCAACTATTGATAGCACTACATATTCTGGTAATCTATTCCAAAGTCCCACCACTCTATTGCTAAAAAAGAATTTTCTGATATTCAATCTACTTCTATTTGCTTCTACAGTATATGTGTGGCCTTTCAGTCATTTGTACCCACTGTTAGTAAAAAATACATTAGGGTTTACTACTTCTAAACTATGCATAATCTTAAACATTTTTATTAAGTCTCCCCGATCCCTCCTATTTTCTAACGATGTTAACCCTAACACTTTTAGCCTAACTAAATGCTTCTAATGCCATCTAACGACAAACAGAATGAAGTTTGCGGCCAACCCAATAAAAATGCACGCAAATATGACAGCTGTCAGAACACAGTCAAAAGCAATATGTTTTAATGAAGTTAATTGAAAACTAAATGCTCCTAATGCTTTTTAACACCCAAAAATGGACAAACATTTTGGTTACCTAATACAAGCTCCGAATTCTGTTTTAAAATTTCAATCTTCCATTTTAGGCTCGTTCCATCAATGGTACCTTGAGCTCTGATGATGACCATCACATCATGTACACGCCTATTGAACAGAAGCTGGTCAAGCAGTGGTACTCACCGGGAAAAAAGTACTTGAAAATCTTGCCTATCGATGACGTACAGAGTTGTAGTGAGACTTTGAATGTGAAACTTTTATACACAGGTGCTCAACGCGAAAAGATCAGAGTGTATTATTTGGTCAGTATTTTTCAGTTATATTGTTGAAATTTGCCTATGAACGTTTTACATAAACAGCATCTAAAAATGCAAATTCAGCTAAATTATGAATTTATACCAAACAATCAATAAATGCATTTATCAAGATCGGTAATTTTTTAAAATCGATTTAATAGAAACTTGGTTGGTAATCACTGCCTTAGACACATCAAACCCCATTTGAAATAATTTTTGAATAAGGTCAGAAATATTGATTAATTTTCAATACTTGCACCCATGCATCAATATGTATCAAAATCAATAAATGTATTTATCAAATCAGTAATTTTATTTAATATTTTAATGCTTGGTCCAATACATCCATATTTTTTTTTTTAAATTGACAAATGTATGTATCAAAATCGATAAATTCATTTTTTTAAAAATCAATTTATTGAATAATCAGTAATTGTATTTATCAAAATTGTTAAAATGTATTTATTGATAACTGTATTTATTGAAATCAGTAATTATATTTATTGAAATCAGTAATCTTTTTATCAGAACCGGTAATTATAGTTATCAAAATCGCTAATTGTATTTATCAAAATCGGTAAATGTATTTATCAAAATTGATAAATCTGTTTGTCAAAATCAGAAATTGCATTAATCAAAAATTGGTAATTACATCTTTTAAAATTGATTTTATGGAAACCTGGTTGGGAATCGCTGCCTTAGACACTATCGAATCCCATTTGATATAATTTCTAAATTAGGTCAGAGAAATATTGATTTTCAATGCTTGAGCCCATTTATCAGTAAATATATTTTTCCAATATCGATAAATGTATTTTTTCAAAATCGATAAATGTATTCCTCAAAATTGATAAATGCATTTATTGAAATTGATAAATGTGTCTATCAAATTCGATAAATGTATTTTTTAAATTGGATAAATTTATTCATCAAGATTGGTAATTGTATCTGTAAAATTCTGTAAAAATTGATAAATTCATTTATCAAAATCGATAATTGATAATGTAACGTTGTCTGGTATTAGTGCCTTTGTTGCTTGTTGTTAGTTTCTGTTTTAGCTGTGTTTAGTTTGAACGCATTTGGTTCATAACCGTATTAGCTGTGTTTAGAAAAGAAATGGAAGGAACAAATACACGTGTTTACAGGGTAATTGCCTGGACCAGAGAGACCTTTTCAGTTCCCACTTACAGGCTCCCGTTTTCGGTACCGGAACAGGGCTCATTAAATGGGGGCTGATGTGTAGATTTGTATTTATTGACAGAAACATCACATATACATAAACATTACAATACACAACAGCAAACTTTTTTTAAAAGTGAAGAAGATATTAGTACAAAGAAATTTTCCAGTAGATGTTCTTGTCACTTATTTTCTTTTCTCATTTCAGGTGTTGTCCAAAAGTCAAATTGTTGCCAATGGACAAATGTCTTATCGCATTGACCATCGTCATGCCTATACTGAAGGTACGCCTCCCAATCTGCTCGACACGATAATAAACAACTTGAGCAGCCCAGATGCTGAGAGTACTGAGGATCTTCCCAATCAAGTGCCGACACCCACAAGTTCTACTTATATTCATTTGACGAACCTCACAGATACAAAGCCAGAGGTTGCAGAGTCGAATGTTGTCGTAGAGGAAGAAGGGAAGAAGATCAAGAAGAAAAAGAGAAAGAAGAAAAAAAGTAGGTACATTGTTAATCACTGCTGCCCACAACACTGGTTTATTGCTAGG
>VCCN01000667.1:1906656-1917519 GCA_006491835.1 Architeuthis dux
ATCATGGCTATCTTTTCCATTTGATAGAGAAAGGAGAATATGAATCTCAGCAATCATACAAATGAAATGGGTTTTATAGATTAATATAACTTAAACTATAAGGAAATTTCATATACATCCTGGAGGTTTATACATTAACTTATGGGGAGGTGGTGGAAACCCCAGTTGTACTCAAAAGTCAAAACTCAAAAGCAGACTGAATTTTTGTGGTAACTTTAACTTTTGTAGAGAGGAAGTCTGTAGGCATTGTCTATAATGCTGAGAAGAGTCATTTGCTGATCCCTTCTATGGCCTTCTTCAGGTGTACTGTCTGTATGTAAAGAGAGGGACTTTTTTTTCATTAGTTCTGAATAAGGGTAGCAGACAATTTTTTTAACAATGAAAGGAGTTAAAACATCTGCCACCTACGTTACAAGAATTACCGGTAAAAAATGTTCTGTTCGCTATTGTTACTTGTCACTACCAAAAAAGAGTCCCTCTTTTTGTATATGGATAGTACACTTGAAGATCATCCAAAACGCTGTGGGAACTGTAGTGTCTCAAGTTTCTAATGAGTTATGGCCCTTGTCCACGCCTGCGTGTGATTTATGAACCTTGTACGTATAAACAAGAGTCGATCTCTTTAGTTGACAAACATCGGCAGTGAACGCACATGTCTGAGCTCCAAGCAGGGCAGGGTTGCCAGATTGTGCTACAAGGGGAGATAATCCGAGCTTTATCTCCGAGACTTACAGACATTGGAATAGCATCGAATATGGCAATCAAGCCAGTCTGGAGACAAAGGTTCAATACCAGCAGCCTGAAAAGACTCACTTAATTTCCAAATTCGATGCTATTCCAATGCTCATGTTGGGTAAGTCTCTGAGATTATCGGATTATCTCCCCATGTAGCCCAATGTGGCAACCCTGCAAGTTGGAATAAGACCACGTGTAGAACTTCCTCATTTAGATTTTGAATCCAGAATTATGTGAATGGAGTTGAACCAACGTAAACAGCCACCAGACAGTGAATGACAACGTTGTTACAAAACAAACGTTACAAGAAGAGTTCAATTGTCTGAAAACTCTGCAAAAAATTTTCAACTCATCTCAAAGAAAAAGTAACGTAGCATACAGATGTAGGTAATTGTATATTTCATTGATTCTTTTTACCTGAGAGAATTAAAAACATCATTGTGTGTGTGTGTTCTATTTTTTAGGCATCTGGATTGGTCCTTCTCACAGATATTTCTTTGGAAAGTCGACCATGTTCTTGGATAGAACCACTGCCTTCTTCTTCAGAAAGTACTGATGAACTCTGTAAGTATCTTTCTTTTTTTTCTTCTTTCTTTTTTAATATCCTTGGCACTGGGGATTCACAACCAGATTACCTGCCCATTTCACTTAAAGGTGGAGAGTAGATGCTTTTCTGATGTTTGTTACTGGTTTCCGTAACACTTTTTAAAAAATCCAGTCCATGTCTGAGGTAACAAAAAACCCATATATGCTGCATTGGGGGTGATCAATTACAAAGTTGGAAAAGGGGGTGATCAATGAATAAGTTACTTCTCTTGCCTTTTGTTGGGCTGTGATCACCAAAAAAGGTCTGAATTTTCAAAAACAAGCAGGCACAAACTGGTGATCAATTTGGCATAAACTTGCATTGCATATTGAACCCACCTCTAAAAACATATTTAGGGGGAATTTCAAAAAACAAAAAAAAACATTTTCCCTACTCATTGAGGGGAGTGTGTATGCAAAATTTCAAGTTTCTATTATGAACGGTTAGGGCTGGGCAAAGTCCAAATACATAGATACATATAAATTGTGAAAAACACATGAATAACATAAACCCAGCAATAAACCAGTGTTGTGGGTAGCAGTGATTAATAAAAGAAAGAAGATATGACATAAGAGTATTTACTTTATTTCTTAAGTGGGAAGCAGTAAACATTATGTCCACTGTAAATACAGAGGAAGCTGCTTATTATAATCATGGATAATGTTATCAAAGGGTTATTGTTATGAAAATCAATCGGTTCCAAACACTTTATTTAAAGTGATCACAATAAGCGGCTTCCTCTATATATCCTTCACTTGATGTTAGCAGCTGGTTGTTGTTATCTAAAAGACACTGTGATCTCAATAAGTGGCTTTCTCTACATAAATAGGTACCTCAGCATTCTTACTTATTTGGACAGAACTTCCAGGAAAAATAAATCACACCAACCACCCCCACCCACTTAACAGCCTACACAAGAAACCACCTAATCTAAACACCCTGCCCCCTATTCCCACCCACTTTATAGCTCATACACATACACAGACCCACTTAATCTAAACAGCCACACCACAGGGACCCATAAGGAACTTTCAACCAAATAAACCAGGTCACCTAGGCATACATAACACCCTTCATTTCAACTCTACTACTTGGAATAGATAGTCGCACGGTTTATCCTCATGATAATAAATATGTTTGAGACATAACACACTTTTCTCAATCTTTCTTTTCCATATCATCTAATCACATCTACCATTCTGTCGGATTCCCTTATATCCACACAACAAACATAAATAGATATGAAATGTACAAACCTGTGAATAGTAAGACAACTTTTGATTAGAAAATGAATGCATTATAAAGAATTTTTTCAGTGGAACAGTTTTACCACATTCCAGTTGATCTAGCAAAATCACTTATTTAGCAAGGATTTGGGGGAAATTGGTGATGTACTGTAATTAAGAATAGAAAACAAAAATCTTTATAATATTAAATTATCATTTCATTTTTTTTATAAAGAATTTTCTTTTTTCCCACCTTTTTTTCCAGGGGAACAGTTTTACCACATTCCAGAGCCAACAGTCGAAAACATGAAA
Organism: Architeuthis dux; assembly: GCA_006491835.1. Classification (NCBI taxonomy): domain Eukaryota; kingdom Metazoa; phylum Mollusca; class Cephalopoda; order Oegopsida; family Architeuthidae; genus Architeuthis; species Architeuthis dux. The sequence continues at coordinate 1,909,516 of VCCN01000667.1, forward strand.
ATGGAAGACACTTTTCTTCCTGAAGAAAGATATGGAATATTGGATTATTTCCCAGAGCCTTTTCTGTGGAAAGAACAAGAAATAAAGTATTATTATTTTTCTTTAATTTTCAAATAAATGATTTTTTCTATTTTGATATTTCTTGGATAAAAGTCTGCAAATGGTACTAACAAATTTCAATATTCGTGGTATCCTCGCAACGTTATTTTTTTTATCTAACATGCCCAGGAAAAACAATATTTTAATTCAGTTTCTGGACATTTTTATCAAATCACTGGTAAAATCTCAATGAAACACAGCAAAAATAAAAATTCAAACAAGATTATCCACTCAATGTCATCAGTATTCTAACACTCTAATCTCTAATAGATTGCAAAATGTGGTGAAACACTTATGTAATGATTACAGAAAACTCAAATTACCAGAAAACCGGCTGTTTGAAACTGGCTAGTTTTTAAGAACTTTGTTTAAATGTCAACATAACGCAAAAATGCCATAATTCCGACATTCAAAAATTGAATTTTAAAAATCCATGAACATCTATAATCACTGTTTCTGTTCTGGATGATGATAATGGCTAAACAAATAGCCGAAAGCGACCGATCAAAAAGAGCATTCGATCAATATTGATTAAACAGATCCTATTTCTTAAATGGATTAAAACAGTTTCGTTCTTTACTTTTAAGAATTTTAATTGGATTAATAACAATCAAACAGACCCTGCTTTCAAAGTGTACCTTGTCTTGCACAATCAAAAATTTTTACGTAAGCGATTAATTTCGTCAATGTCCGTGTATTCAAGGGGAATAACTTTTTGTCTTAAATCTTTGGACCCCATTATTGTATGTGTACCAACTATTTATCTGACTTCCAGATCTTGCCTCTTAATTATCTCCCATTCTGGCAAACCTGCCCTAAACCTTAGGTATCAAAAAGGTCCAGTTAGGAATCTTTATTATGTGTATTGATGTTGAACAATAAAATAAAATCATAATTTCTTTTTTTTATTTCCAGGAGGAATGAAAGTGTGATAATAAGTATAAAGGTTCCATCCCCGGCCAACGAGTGGACAGGAAATATATTTTGTGCGAGTGAAACTGATGGGCTGGGTTTGTTGTCTCTACCAGTGATTACCATCTTTCAACCATTCTCTGTATCCTACGTTGTGCCGTACACGTGCATTGCAGGGGAAAGAATTCCAGTTAGTGTCACAGTAGAATCAAATGTTAAAAGCTGCCTCTCGGTAAGTGTATAATAATTCTAATTAACCACTTTTGACCAATGATTTTCATGAGAGTGATTATGTACAGAAATGAGGGGGAAGGGGGGTCCAGACCACCCCAACTTCAAGACAGACCCTCATAATTTGTGCAGAAACGAAGAAAAATTTGTGGGGGTAGGAAGACAGAAATAAATATAAAAACTTTTTAAAATTGTGACACCTCACCAGTCGGTTACATTTTGATAAAACTTGGATACATGTTACAAAGTGTCGGCAGCAGGACTTATTGGAAATACGAAATACGTGAGTGTATATTTTGCATTTATGTGTGTGTATTCTTAGCCCTTTTTAAGACTAATCTAGCCATTTTTAGACATTTAAATGGTCATAAAATGGCTAACAATGTTTTTAAGGCATTTTTGGCATTTTTATGCTTTTTCGGGGTTGATTTAGCACAAAAGATTTTTTGAGTTGAGCTGCCTGGTACCCCCGACCCCACCCCCGGCTCTGCTGCTGATTATGTATTCTTTTTCAGCTTATGTTGAAACCTTGAGTGTCAAATAAATCACTTAAAGTCTCTGAAGTGTGTCAACAGGTTCATTAGAGGAGAAAAAGATAAGTCATAGAAAAGTATAGGCGTACAAGCCGTGGGGGGTGGGTGCCTTCCAAATTCGGGCAAAATATTGGGGAAAATGCAGGCAATTGATATTTTTACTGCAAAGAAAGGCAGAAAACAATATTTCTTATAAGTTGCGTGTTGTGTGATTTGTACTAACTGTATCATCAATTGATAAACAGACTTTTTACTGGAAATTAGTACTTGCATGTTTAATCTTTGTGAAATTTTGGACAAATAAAGCCCCCTGCCCCCCATAACCAAAGAATTCCCATACACCCATGTAGAAAACAATACAATGATTGTAAAATGAATAATCAACAGCTGAAATACAAACTGATCCTGTTTCCCACAAATGCAGGGAGGAATGGTTTCATGACTTTCCCAAAGGTATTATTTTTAAGTGAACATAAGCAGACTCAGCTGAAATTCAAACTGATTGTTTTCCATGAGTTCAGGAAGGAATGGTTTCATGACTTTCTTAAGGGCAGTATTGCTAAGTAAATATGAGCAGCCTCAGCCGAAATTCAAACTGATTCTGTTTTCCATGAGTGCAGGGAAGAATGGTTTCATGTCTTTCCTAAGGGTATTATTGCTAAGTAAACATAAGCAGCTTCAGCCGAATCTTCAAATTCTGCTTGAAATTCATAAGAACATTGTGAAGGAGTTTAACATTTTCAGATTTTTGTATCCTACAAGATCCTACAAGATCTAGCCTTCATGATTCTAACATGTGTATACATATGCACATATATATATATGTATGCATGACACGACTTCTCCGTGCAAGACTACCCAGCGCCGAAAACTGAACGCCAACTACTTGGTGCATGACTGCTCCACACAAGGATAACTTTGTGCACAATAAGTCAGCTGTTGAAGATTATTTGAAGTGACTTTCAATCGGGCGTGGGGGCAGGAAAAAGTAAATCCACAATCAGTCTATTTGCTCCATTTTTGGGGTTCTTAATTAAGTTCTTGCATTTATTTTACGTGTAAAAAAAAAAGAAGATTTATAAATTTAATATTTTTGTTTTCTTCCAGATACAATTATATGTAGAAAAAAAGTTGATTTCCAACAATGAATCTCGAATGATTGAAGGTCCAGAACTCTGCCTTTGTAATGAAGAATTTGTCACCAGTAAAGTCTATCTTGATAAACTCATTCCTGGTTCCATGAACCTTACTGTTTTGGTAAGTTTCCCCACATTTTTAAAAATTATTATTATTATACTATTATTCTTTTTGTTTAAATGTACGACTGTTACACTTTCTGATTATAATTCATCCTCCTCATAACTTGGTCCTGTTGACTGGGGCCTAGAATACACCAACTGCCTCTCCTGAAGACCCCCCCCCAAACAGGGGCCACCTGTTCTTTCACCAAAGTCACAAACCTCTAGTTAAAAAAGGAACCTTTCACCAAAGTCGCAAGCCTCTAGTTAAAAAAGGAACCTTTTACCAAAGTCGCAAGACTCTAGTTAAAAGAAGAACCTTTCACCAAAGTTGCAAGAGGTTAAAAAAAAATAACCTTTCACCAAAGTCGCAAGTCTCTAGTTAAAGAAAGAACCTTTCACCAAAGTTGGCATTAAATGACCCATGAAGTGTTGATATGTCACTAAACAAATCAATCAAATTCTCATAACTTTCATTCTTTTACTCCTCCTATAATATAAATTATAATATGCCAAGAAATGTGATACTTCAATGTTTCTTCACTTGAGGAGACTCCATTTTGATTGAATTATTGAGATCATTTTTTTTACTTTTCTCTGCTTTTCTTTGTGAATTTAGGCTGAGGTTATTGAAACACCAATCGGCAAATGTACTTCTGATTCAATGGAAAGAGAATACTTTGGAAAGACTGATGCCAGCAATGCCATTATTGAAGTGTTGGTAAGCAATCATTTTTATATCAATACCATATATGAAATTCAGGGAATGGATAGTTTTACATCTGACAGAATATGATAATTGTAAAAACATTTTTTTTAATTGGGAACCTATATTTGCTCGGCACTGGTTTGACCCGATTACGAAACAAGTGGCCGAAATTGTGTAAATAAATAAAGAAATGAGCGATGTGCAGGGATCGAACCTGCGTCCACCTTGGAAGCAGCCTTATACACAGGCTCTGCTCTACCATTTGAGCTAACAGCACTTTCATGGAAGGCAGGAGCTCTGAAACGTACACATCACTCATCTCTCTATTTCACAATCGTTTTTTGGCACGAATATACAGTGGTTCTCTAAGCCGACAGTATGAAATTCAGAGAATGGATAATTTTATATCCATTCAGAATATGATAATTATAAAGACAATTAAAAAAAAAATGTCTTTATAATTATCATACCATATATATATATATGTGTGTGTGTATATATGTACGTGTGTATGTGTGTGACACATCATCATTTTCCACTTGCCTTCATTGAGGGTATTGCAGTATTAGGTACACCCGGGCAATTGTTAGTAAGACCCACTTCCGGCTTGCCGGGCCTGTCAAAGCTTTGTTCTGCTTATAGCACTTGGTATTCCCCAATGGTCACTCATCTAGGTACTGACCTGGCTTGACATTGCTTAACTTCAGGAACTTATGAGAACTGGTGTATCCAATGTGATTTGGCTGTAACCCCTTAGTCTCAGGGGTGAGGTTCCTCAACCCTAGTCCTTGTGCTTAGCAGAGAGGCATTGAGTACTATTTTAAATGTTTTGGGCTAGACTCTGTAGTGGATTGAACCATGACCTACCAAACCAGAGACAAGCACTCTACCACTGGGCCACAGTGGTCGAGTATGTATGTATGTATGTATGTATGTATGTATGTATGTATGTATGTATGTATGTATGTATGTATGTATGTATGTATGTATTAAATTTTGTTTCTTTAATTGTTAGGGTTGGATTGAGGGGACTAATTTCTTTAGTTAGTTTTTAATTAAATGTAAAGCAGCACCAAGTCTTCTGGCTATTCAAAACCTAATTTAAAAAGTCTTGTGTGGAGAAGTCGGTGAACACAAATATACTTTTTAATAATAAGAGGATTTGTCCTCTGGCCAAAAGAAAGTATACAATGTAAAGTCCTAGTGAATCTGTTGCCCCCAATACAGCACCCTCCCATTGCACTAAAAGGGGAGGATGCTGTATTGGGGGCAACAGATTCACTAGGACTAAAATCCATTGTATACTTTCTTTTGGCCAGAAGAAAAATCCTCTTATTATTAAAAAGTATGTTTGTGTTCACCGACTTCTCCACACAAGACTATCTAGCACCGACAACTGAATGTCGACTACTCGGCGCAAGAATAATTGATAGTTTGTTTACAAACTTCTTCAACCATAAAATGTAGTAAAAATGAACTAAAACATAATTTTACTTTTTGTAATAAATAGTTTTCACTGCATTGTTTGTTCCTGTGAACTATAAGTTATCAAATTGAATTACAGAAGTAAATTAATTCAACTCAAAGAATAATGTTTTTTTTGTGTGTTTTTGTTGCTCCTTACATTGAGATGTGCTGACTTATTGTGCACAATGTTATCCTTGTGTGAAGCAGTCATGCTCCGAGTAGTTGGCATCAGTTGTTGGCACTGGGTAATCTTGCACGGAGAAGTTGGGTCATGCATACATATATATGTGCATATGTATACACATGTTAGAATCATGAAGACTAGATCTTGTGGAATACAAAAATCTGAAAATGTTCACCGACTTTAAACACATAACTGAGATACTTTTTTGTTCTGTTGAATCTTTTGAAGAAAAAATATTTTCTTTTTTTTAGGCTCCAGGATTCCGTCAAGAATTTATCCATTCCGAATATATGTGTCCCAGAGGTTTGTGATCTGCTTCCTAATTGACTTAAAACTATATTTGGTACTATTATCATCAATATTATAATTGCCACTGTCATAGCTGAACCCGTGTAAATTCTATGGTTCAATTAGAAACAACCATCAAGGTATAAAGATCAATATGACATTTTTAATGCTTTTTTTATGAGTTACATATATATAGAATACAACAAAGTAAACAAATAAACGAAACTACTGTTTAAATATCTGCTTCTTCTGCACTTTCTCTGTTTCTTTCTCTCTCTTCGACGTATATTCCTTCCAGCAGTCAAGCCCATCTGTCTTTTTCCCCTCTCTTTAAAAGGTGATGTTATAGATAGAGAGAGTAGCAGTTATGCACTTTAATTATTGTTATACTTTGGCCTTTTATGCATCATTGTACAAAATTATGATAGCATTTAATTTGTATTAAATGATTAAATGACTTAAGTGATTATTACAAATGTTGATTTCTGGATATTCTTTTTGATCGACAAAGGTTTTGTTTGTCAAGATAATTCTACTTATTGACAAAGCTTTCTTCTATGATTCAATCTTTTTTTTTTGTTTCCACAGAAAATGAAGGCGGTGTGTATATTTATACGATCACATCCAAAATTCCTCCAGACGTGATTCCTGGCAGTGTGAAGGCACAAGTTTTTATGTTTGGTAATTGTAGTTTTTAAAACAATTTTTCTTTCTGCCTATATACAAGATCTGTCCGACCATTTTGAATATCTCGAGGATCGGTTGAAGGCCTTGATATAACTTGGCAACCAATCAGAGGGGACCTTACTGGGCATGCATGAACTGACACAAAAGAGGACTTTGCAGACTGTTTTGAAAAGTGGAAGTTACAATCGGATAAGTGTGTGAGGTCCAAAGGGGAGTACTTTGAAGGGGGCTCAGCCATCATGAAATACATTATACAATCCTATTCAATGACGTCTCACTGCCAACTGAGTAACCCTATGGAAGAGTCTGTTCATGCATGCACAGTAAAGTCCCTCTGATTGGTTGCCAAATGCCAAGGCCACGCAACCGGTTCAAGATGGCTGGATACTTTCCATACAGACCTTGTATATGTACACACGCACGCACACACACACTATAGGGTTTAACTAAAGCTTTGCACAAAGAATAAATGTAAATTTTTTGAAAGACAATTTCAAAAGTAAATTTCCTTTAATAAAATCTGTTGAATAATTCTACTAGACATTTTACAAAGAAGCTGATTTTTAATTTGTATTTTTGTGTTTGATTTCAATTCCTGAACTCCTTTTTATATTGCCATTTGTTTGTTCTGTGAGAGCAACTTATAGAATTGTGAACAAACCATAATCATGATTTGCATGAAAATTGTATCTCACTTCTCAAAGCTTTTTATTTGTTACTTTTCTTTAAAATTTCAGGTAACATGTTGTGGCCAGGCATTACGAAACTGGATGACTGGATCCAGGATCCAATCACAAATGGTGAAGGAAATATCCTGAGTGTAGCTGCAGTCATTTGTGTAATGGATTATTTAAACGCTGTTGGATTTGTTTCCTATGCAATTGAATCCAAAGCCATGAGGATGATGGAAAAAGGTTGGTTTTACTTTTTAAACTTTCTTTTTTCTCTGGGGCAATCTTTCTTCAATTGTTTGCCTGTTGTGTCTTTTGCCTGTTGTGTCTTTTGCTTGTTGTGTCTTTTGTTTGTTGATTGGTTAGTTGTTTGCTGGTCAAAACGCTATTGGTTTTAACCGTGTTAGTAACAATAAAAAAAGGAGATGAATAAAGACACGTGTGGTTATGATGGCTGGCCGTTGATCAAGTTGCTGGTTTCAGCCACTCAGAATGAGATCTCAGCTAATCACTTCCAGTTACTAGACCAAGCTTCATCTAGTAACTTCTGTTAGGGCTATGATCAGACGAGTTGCTTCCCTTTATTTATATTCAAACAGACAAGTAAAATATTGGCATAAAACATGGACATTACATTGCCAACATTTCCACATAAGACAATTCTGTGCCGAGAATTCAGTGCAAGGACCAACAAAAGCAAACTATGGAGTTAAAACAATTCATTGTGATACAAAAATTTAAATGATTTTTTTGAGCTCACAGTTTATCGGTTCGATTTCCCTAGTTTTTAACTAAGTTCTTTGTTGCTGAATGATTTCTTTGATATTAAGAATGTTTAGAAACGGCTTTGTGTCCAGCTCTGACCCTCAATATTTTCTTTTCCGTGTGATCCTGCTCTAATTTGCAGCAAAATAGTAGGCTAAAATGTTGCCAAATTAAAAGGAAAACTAGCATTCCAAGGGAAATTATGATTCACTGCCACCCA
>VCCN01000667.1:1927249-1942131 GCA_006491835.1 Architeuthis dux
TAAGTAAATTATTTTAATACAAAACAATTAAATAACAATACTCTTTTAAATTTTTATGACTACTTTTTATCTTTTTAATTCATTAGTTGCTTTTTATCGCAACTTTTTTCTCAAAACCAGCGATGTTCGATTGTGCAAATAAAAAAAAAATTAAAATGTGATAATGAGGAATTAAACTATTAAGATAAAGGTAAAAAATCAATAATAATGAAATGATAAATCAAAGAACTTGTGATTTTTTTTTGTGTGGAGAAATTTAAAACATTGAGTGGATTAAATTTTAAAATTTAAAATGTTGCCACGTGACAGCAAAAATAAAAAATCACACCAACTTTTGTTTTTGTAAATTGAAAAAAACTTTTCAAAATAAAAAAGAAATCAAATTAAAGATTAAGATTAAAAAATAAAAATTTCTTAACGGATTCTTTTGCATGGAAATTTAAAAGAAAAATAATTCAAGGGCAATAACTTTTGGGGCTTAATCGTTGGATTCCAGTATTGTATCAGTACCGGCCTCTGAATTGAAAACCACTGTGTTATCTTTGAAGATTTGAATTTAGAAAAAATATTATTTGGTTGATGTTAACAGCTGCAAAATTTTGTCCGACTCGTTTAAATGCGTTTCGTATTATTTTTTTCAGATGAATAAAACTGACAAATGTGTTCAAATTAAAATGGAGCAAGTCTTGTCAGTCTCTGCTCAACCAGCAACGATATTTGTTTATGATTATTATGACAAAGGTGAGTTTGTTATTTCCTTCTTCGTTGTCATTTTCATTCATTACTTTGTTTTCGCTCGCAGCCAGGCCAGTCGGGGGGGGGGGCCTTTGGTGTGCATTATAGAGCATAGTGTAGAGATTGGTCTCCTCCTTAGGAGGATTAATGGGATTGCCAAGAGAGGCTCTCTACATAATCCCCAGCTGCTGGTATTCCCAGATGGTCACCCATTTAGGTTAAAATTTGACTGTGATATTATACACACCCCATGTAAACCAACTGACAATGTCACAAGGCAGGCACTGGACGGGAATCCACAAAGGAAGAGAAGAGCTGGGAGACCAAGATGGTGAGAGTGAGGCAAAAGGTGGTCAGACTGATGTGGGCTCAGCTGAAAGGAGTTGCCCAGAACCAAGTCTACTGGTCTGGTTGTGACCCTATGCTCCACAACGGAGTCTACACGAATAAACTAAACTAACTTTTGGATATTTGGGTTAACCTGTAATATTTTCTGTCTCTCTGATTGGGCCATAGTATGAATTCCTTTTAAGTACAGATACTGATTTCTTTTATATACCATATATTTCAGTGGATAAGGCAACCTTCAGATAAGACAGTCTGAATTTCATGGTTTTAGCTCAATGTTTAGTCACTGTTTTTGTATCTGGCCTATAGGGGTATTTTGGGGGTGTTTTTTGGATGCTTTCAGGTATTGTATTATCCGCCGAAATATACAGTACTCATTTTTTTTTAAATGTCCCATTATTTAAATTTTGTCTTTAATTTTCAGATGTGGTGGGGCATGCTCAGTATAAACTGAAGACAAAATGTGGCACAAAGGAGGAACTCCCTGACGTCACCTTAGAGGAATATTTGAGTGCACGTGGCCAAGCTAGACAGCCACCGATGCTACCGGACGATGTACGAGCATTGTTCAAGAGTAAAATCAAAGAGAAATCCCGAGCCTCCCTTAATACTACAGGTAAGTGTAGATTGTAAGAAGATATTGGCTTGATATTTACTGAGCTTGGCTTAGTATTGGAGAGGGAATACAAAGATTGTGCTATGCCAATTCAAAATCCTGGCTTTACCTGGGCTAGAACATTTAATATTTACTAAGCTTAGCCTCACTCTGGCACAAGACCAAATCAGGAGAAATAGGGGTAGGAAGATTGTGTTGGGCCAAGCATTCAAGTGGAGAGGGATTTCCTACCTTGAAAATCAGCATTCAAAATCCTGGCTTTTATTTATGTTGGGGAAGAAGTCAATAGAAAAAATGAAGACCGTTTTCATGTTCAAAATGTTACCTTTTATTCAATGTGAAGCTCAAGTTCATATTTCAGATGCCAACTGTGAAGTGATTATCATTTTATTTTTTCAATTACCAATGAATTTATTTTAATCTTCTTTTTTGGCTGGGAGGTTTCCATGTCCGAAAACGTTAAAATATGCCCAGTGTGCGTTAACGCTTGTAAACTTTATTTTGATGGACAAAATATTCTAAATACAATATCCCTTAGTTGGTCTAAGTTGGTAAACAATAAATCTTTGAGTCAAGGGAAGTAACTCTGAATACAACTTGAATTAAGAAAGCCGTCTAAGCAGCAGTTTATAAGCAGATTTGTTTTACTTCTAATCAGTTGAGTTTGTGAGTTAAAAACAGGAACATGACTATAGTGGTAAATATTTAGTTATATTGACTGCAAAAAAATTGGTTCTTCTTGCGTAAGGTTCCTGTTTTTAACTCTCAAAACCAAGCAATACTTCAAAGAAAGCTTGGTTATCCAAACATCAATTATCCAAATTTCAGATTATCCAAACAAGATTTCAAGGTCTCGTAATTGTGGCTTCCTTTTTTATGATCATCTCAGTTATCCAAACAATCAATTATCAGAACAAAATACTCCATGCCAATTTTGTTCAGATAATTGAGGTTTCTCTGTAAAATTTCAGAAACTTATAAATAGTAAAAAAAAACATTCACCCCATGAAAGAATGGTAGCCATTATTCTTGCATTTAAATATTTTTCTTATATATATTATTATTAGGTTGACCAAGTAAGAGTACAGGTGGACCGAAATAAATTAATGCTATGGTCAAGAGAATGGTTATTAGCTTTTAATGAAGATAAATGTAAGGTGTTACACGTGGGAAATAGAAATCCGTGTTACAATTACTGTATGAACAGAAATATACTAGATATTGTAAATGATGAAAAGGATCTTGGTATCATAGTAACTGATAAACTATCATTCTCCAGGTATATTGCCAGTGCTGCGGCAAAGTGAACAGGGTACTAGGACTGATTAAGCATACCTTTTCATATATAGACAAGGACTTATTCCTTATACTATATAAGACTTATGTCCATCCACACCTAGATTACTGTGCACACTTGGAGAGATATAAAAATCTTTTAGAAAAAGTCCGGAGATGTGCAACTAAGTACCAGAATTAAAAAGTATGAGTTATGAGGAGAGGCTAAAAGTGTTAGGATTAACATTGTTAGAAATAAGATTATGCATGGTTTAGTAGTAAACCCTGATGTATTTCTTACTAGAAGGGGGTACAAGGGACTGAGAGGCCATACATATATGGTAGAAGCAAATAGAAGTAGATTGAATATCAGAAAATTCTTTGTTAGCAATAGAGTGGTAGGACTTTGGAATAGATTACCAGAATATATAGTGCTATCAGCAGATGTAAATGATTTTAAGAAGAATTGTGATGTTTATTACACTACCACAAAGGTTTAAGGCCCTAGATATTGTGTTAATATGATTGTTATGATGTGCGCTTGTATATACAAATTGTATACTTTTTTTTTTCACACTAAAATAAAATGTTAAAATGTTATAGACTATTTATCAGAGTTGCCAGAAGGGGAATAATCCAAGCTTTATCTCGGGAAAGGTAGTAATTCCCTGTGGGCAATAATTTCACTCTAGAAATAATTCCGAACGCAAAGGGAGATAACTATGTTAATATGAAGAAAATTATGGTAATTTTATTTTATAAACTTCTTTCCGATTTTTGTTCTTATGACTATTCCTTCGTGAAAAGGTAGAATTCCTGGTGGGCAATAATTTCACCCTAGAAATAATTCCGGGACCCTTTATCTCGGAGACTTACCCAACACAAGCATTCGAATCAAGAGGCAGGTATTGAACCTCTGCCTGCAGACTTGCTCGATTTCTAAATTCGAATGCCTGTGATGGGCAAGTCTCTGAGATAAAGCTTGGATTATCTCCCCTTCTGCTGGCCAAATCTGGCTCCTTAATTCTTTCTCATTTTTTGTATTCTGAATGTTTTTTAATCATTAATTTGCAGTGAGTCCAACTGTTGCCAGTGAAGAGTTGGAAATAATGACTATGAAAACCCAGTCAACCCCAACCCCATCACCGACGGTTCCTGTACCAATCAACAGGACGATAAAAGATGCAGAAAACGTAACGCTTCCCCCAGATCAGAAGCCTGAGTCGTCAGAAGTGGGTTTAATTTCTTGATCCTTTCTTTCTTTGGGGAGCACACGCTCAGCTTATCTTGATGGCCTTTCACATACGGCTCAGATCTATTGACGTGAAGTAACAATTTATATGTACCTTATACATAAGGTACATATTTGTTGTATGGATGTGAGGGAATCCGACAGAATGGTAGATGTGATTAGACAATGTGGAAAAGGAAAAGAATGAGAAAAGCTTGTTACATCTCAAACATGTTTATTATCACGAGGATAAATTTTTATGCATTTCGTCGCTTTGAGATGTAACAAGCTTTTCTCATTCTTTTCCTTTTCCACATTGTCTAACCACATCTATCATAAGGTACATATACATTGTTACTTCATGTTAATATAAAAACAATAGTAATAATAAAAAAAGTTTGGGTAACCCGTAAGCAAAATAAATCAATTTACCGTTTGCATCTTGTTGGTACAGCCATTTATTATTATCAATTGTTATTGTTATCAAATTTTGTTGGTCCCAAACACTTTATTTGAAATGAATTAAAAATATTAATAAAATAAAATTTCATATTAATTTTAGATGCATTCACACATCTCCATAAGACACTTTTTGGTCGGTTCCTAATATGTTAAATATCAATTTTCTCAGGTGTATCATGTTGGAGTGATATGAAACTTGTTCCAGACCTTCGGGTGAACTATCCTCACTTTCCTCTTCTTTCTACCACGGATGGTGGACGCATTGTTGAACTTATGGTTCTTGTTTGTATAATGTAGAGTTGTTTATAAACAATGATTTTGATAACATAACATAACAATGAATGTAAATTGTTCCAAGTTGCTTAATGTTATCAGCTGGTTATTGTTATCTAAAAGACCCTGTTCTTAAGTGATCATAATAAGAGGCTTCCTCTGTACAAGATTTTTATTAAAAGTAATATTATCTTATTTTCCATTAGGCTTTGTTTTGAAAACAAATGTTTTTTCATTTTTCTTGAAGGTCGAATGTCCCAAATGTTTGACCAAAGCACCTGATGACTATCACGATTTGTTTTGTCATGCAACTGAAGGTGAGATTTTTAATTTTCAGACCTGTGGTAATATGTTGGTCCAGACATAATATGCATAAAAGACTATGCATTTTAATATTTTATTCTCAATCTAAAAATGATTTGGAATTAGGTGATTGTTTTTTTGAGAACTTCTGATGAGTTATCTTCTATCTTTTGATATTTCTTTTCTTATGTTTTGATGCAATTAGAATAATTTTATTTGCTAAAAAATGAAACTAATTGTATTTCCTCTGGCACTTTTATGGTGGTTTTCTAAATAACTTACAAAAACATATGTGAAGGCAAAATTAGATGAGTGTTTTTCAAAAGATAAAATATTAAAATGATGATAAAAGATCAAATATTATTAAAAATTAATGATAAAAGATCAAGGGAAATAACTTTTAGCCTTTTAGTCATATTATGTCTGGACCCTCCATATTAACAATTTTTCTTATTTATGGGAAGAAGCCACTTCTTCCCATAAATAAGAAAAATTATTATCTCCTATATTTCTTAAAAGATTTGAATGAGTTTAATTTTTGCATAACGGAAGAAGCGGTTTATTATAATCACGGATAATGTTATCAAATGGTTATTATCATCAAAATCAGTCAGTCCCAAACAATTTATTTAAAATCAATTAAAAATCATTTTAAAATATTTATATTAATCAATGATTTTTTATAATGTAAAGTTGTTCAAATAATGACTTTAATAACATAACAATGAATGTATAACGAGTGAGGGAAATGGGTTTTGAGAACTAGGTATAAAGTAATGTCTCCATTAGTAGACATTGAACATACAAAAAACCTGCAAATTGAGAAGTAGGTATATGCCATACCCCCTCTATGAATCTCTATGTCTAACTGATTTTAATGCTTTGTCTTTTTCAGTCTACAAAGTTGCCTCAGGGAAAGAAAAGGAAAAAGTAAAAGATGTCATGAAAATCATTGCTGACCTTCGACCTCAGAAAAAAGTTTCCATTGACAAATACGTTATTCCTGTTCTAAAAGAGATCTGCAATTGTCCTGCCTTGAAAGGAAAAGGTACTTAAGTTCAGATTGATAATTTCCTTATTGCACCTCATCCTGAGCCCCTCACCATCCAACTTCAGTGCTCAGTCTCCCATCTGTATTACCAGCACAGTGAAGGCAGTGTATTAGGTTGTTACATATGAAATGTCTTTTTTCTTATAGTAAGATGAAGGATGGTTTAAACAACAAAAACTGTAAATAGTTAATCAATCATTTGACCCATTTGAAGCAATAACCTTTTTTCTAATGATCCTCTAATGATAATATGCCATCTCTACAAAGTTTTTAAGGTTTAGTGATCGCAAATTCAGTAAAAGCACAAATGATGGCTTCCCTATTATTGAAGGTTTTATTATGGATATGAAGTTCAGAATGCTTGAAAAAAAATGATAATCTGTAGGAGAAATATCAGGTGAATATAGAGGATGCTGCAAGACTTTATATCCTAATTCACTAAGCTAAGACACAGTTGAGTAGTGTGGGGTAAGGCACTGTCATGGAGCATTTCATTCAGTTCATGTGGGACACATTTTTCCAACTTTTTAACACATCCTATTGCCCTGATATGATATGGTCACTGTTGAAGTCCTGAAATCTCCAGAAAGTGCTTGAACCGTTGTTCATGGGTTGTTGGCCATTGCTGTCAATAATTCATCATCATTAAGAAAAGGCTTGGGCTTCCTTCGAGTTTTATTATTGGTCTCCATATTTCCAGACCCAAACCTATTGAACCAATGCTGAACAGTTCGCACTGTAGTAGTGCTCACTCCCAATGCTTTGTTGATGTTATCAGCAGCTTGAGTAGCATTATGTCTCAATTTGAAATCTTACTTGAAAATTAGTCTAACTTCTTGGGTAGACACCTCTGCTAATAATGAATTATATCTCTATTTACATTGAATCTGAAAATAAATGCAATTACATTAGTAAATCTTTCCCGTTTTGGCAGAGAATTACTCTATGGTCTTTAAACCATCCTTCATCTTACACATGAAATGTTTGTTTTTCTTATAGTAACAATCTAATTAGGTTTTTTTTAAGTGTGTCTCACAAGAAACATTTTCAGGCCTTATGACTCCACCTGGTTCCATGGAAATTTTGCACACTAACTCACTCACCTAAAATACATTGAAACGACCACAAATTTACTTGCAAAGAAAGTCTTCACATCAAATTGAACAGACAAGAACAACAAAGACAAAAAAAATGGTATTTTTAACTGAATTGTAACAAATCACTTACTTTTATTAGATGAAGTATTATAAACCATTATTACTAATTTAGAATACTAATTTCCTTCATCTCAATTTTTAGTTGCATTTTTTATTAAAAAAAACCCTAAAAATTGAGTTGATGGAAAATAATATTCAAAATTAATAAGGGTTTACAATACTTCATCTAATAAAAAAAAGAACTGCTTTACTGATACTACCAGTACAAAAACAAACATGGTGCCGGAGAGATCAGGAATGGAGAGGTTTAATGGGGAGATTTGATCTTCTGCCAAATTGCTGAGTTCCCATAGCTCAAGTGGTTAAGAGCAGTTGGGCATTTACCATGCAAAAGGGACGCGAGTTCAAATCTGACAGAGAGCTTATTCTTTATTTTCAGATCCGCGCTGTTTATTCACTGCTGAGTTAGTGTGATAAAAAGCAACTAAAAAAAAAAATCAAAATGAAAGAAATAATAAAAAATGAATAAAAAAAATTACGATTTCTAACTGAACTGTAATAAATCTGTTCTTTCTTTTTATTTGCAGGCCGTCATTTACTTCTACGCCAGAAAAGTGGACCTCAATTCCAAGACATGGACAAATTGATTTTTGATAATCAAATCATCATATTCCCATTCTCATCACCAGTGGAAAAGAAAATGAGGCAACTCGCGAAATCCTGCATAAGATGAAGTCAGTTTTCCCCATTCTTAAGTCCCAGCCATGAGTACTAAACGAAATGTAAATCTTACCATATACAAATCATTTATACAGAAAAAGGAAAAGGAAAAATTAGCCCAGGATAAAATTTCAAACATTGTTTGTCCCAGAGATCAAACTCCAGGGGGTAAAGAGGATGAGAGAGATGCGAGTCTTTCTATACAACAATCAACCCAGTTAAAAATAAGATTTGCAAACTCCGTCCCACTGTGGAACAAGAGGCTTAAACTAAAGTTTCAGAAATGTTCAAAACCTATGAGCAGAATACAAAAGTAAATTTCTTAATGTAGCTTAAAAGCTATAATTTCATTTTTCTTTACCAAATTTGGTAAAGATCTACTTTCATTAACCAAGTTGAAAAAAATAGAAACATTTTTTTTTTCACCTGTAATTTTGTGCTTTTAATCCATTAGACGCAAACAATCTTTGTAAATATTTTAAGGTTTTACAAGGTTCTATTTACAATGTAACTGTATGGCAAACAGGGCCATTACTTTCAGTCAGTTATATGTAAGTGGAGGCTTTAAAGCATGTTGTTACTTCCCTTATAAAGATTGTTAACTGTTTCTTTGATATTTTAATGACGATTTTTCTCAACCTTAACCTTAATGAAAGCACAGAAAAATTGTCATTAAAATATCAAAGAAGTCTCACAAGGGAAGTAACCGAATACTTCAAAGCCTCACTTCCATATAATGGACTGAAAGTAACGGTCTCTTTACCATATGTTGTAAATAGAACACCCTCATAAAACCTTAAAAAACATTTTTTCTGAAAATAAAAAAATCCCAGGAAGATTGTTAGGGTCTAACGGATTAAATGCACAAAATTATTTTTTGACTTGGTTAACGAAAGTAGATCTTTAACCCAAATTAAAAGTCGACATAACAAAACTAGTTAATTTGCAATAAAGATTTTAGGGTGAATGTACAGTTTTTTCAACAGCCCTTATCAAAATCTAAATTTTAAGAAATTAATTTCCAGATTGGGATTTTAGTCATTTATTAGTCTCTCTTACCAGTTGTTTAGTTTTGTCATCTTTATAATAATTATTGTTGCCCCCCCCCGTATGGAGTTGGTCTTTTGGTTGGCAGTTTGTTTTGGGATCCGCAACGATGGATGAACTGGTGACATTCCAGTCTGATAATTGAGAATATGATTTCCTGATTTTGGAATACAATTTATAACAATTTTTATTATTATCGGATGAAGTAATTGTAACATCATTTTAATCAGATTTGACTAGTTTTACCTTCCTCTTAATGTTGTATATAAAAACAGCTGAAATTAAGATGAAGCTCAAAATTAGTCAAATCTGCATAATACATAATAAAACATCATTTTAATCAAATAAAAAGTAGTCACTTCTTTTTTTTTTTTTTAAATGTTTTAAACTTTAATGTTATACAGAAGCCATCATCGGCATCATCTACCTGAGCACGTGAAATGATTGACATCTGTATATATAAGTGAGACGTGTCATACTATCTGTTTGTCATGCTATAGAAACCACCTAAACATGGGTACAGCCCAACCGAATTTGGCATGCATGTTCAATGGACCTAGGAGAATTTTTCTTCTTTAAAACAGATTAAAAAAAAAAAAAAAAAAAAAAAAGTTTTATAGCAAGGGGTTCTATTTACAAATATTAAACTGGGCCTGTAATTTGCATTCAATATACATATATATATATCTTAGTTTATATATAATTCTTTAAGGGGTTGGGAAACTTTTAATGTTTAATGTTGGTTCAGTTAGCAGAGGTGGGAGGTAGAAGAAAGAAGAGGGGGGTGCGCTACCTCTATAATGGCTCGCTGCAAAAAAACTGAAAGCTACTTTTGTTTTTCAAAAAGGCGAAAAGCGAAAGTAGGGTTCAGCTTTGTAACATAAGGCGAACCTTTGGAAAGTGGGGGTCTACCTGTATTTGAATTCTCGAAAAGACGGATAAAGTAGGGTTTATGCACCTCGAAATTGTCCGAATTGAAAGACACATTTTGCCCCAACACCGTCAGCAGTCTTACTCTGCTAGGTAAGGGCATAAGAAATTAAAATCGTAATTGGAGAGGAAGGAAGAAAGAAAAATAAGGTAGATTTATGTTTGACAAATGTATTACTATTTTTATTGCAGAACAACTTAGCAATTTTAGTAGCAACAACTAGTGAATCCTTGTTAAAACGGACTGATAGGGGTGGGGGTGGGGGGTCCATTTTAGCCAATTGTCAGTTAATATTGTGTACGATATTGGAAAGTGTATACACTGTACATCATATAACATATGTGTTAAATAATTTCATAAAATATAACAGAGTTAATTAGTTCAGGTCCAATTAATTAAGATCTGACACCTCTGAAAATCCCTGTTATTTTTGTTTGCTTCTCAATCTGGAGAAATATTTGTAGTAGTAATTTTGAAGTGGACTGGTTACTAATCTAGTGGACACTTACAGAAGCAAACAGTCTTCTAGTCGACATGGACGGTCAATCTCTTAACCAGGGTTGCCAGATGCGTCCGATTTCGGACATTGTGTCTAATTAAAAGTTAAATAAATAGGAAATCCAAAATTGTCCTATTTAAGGCCCCACATAAATTAAAATTGATATTTCCAGAACCAAAAGCTCTGTATACAAACCATAATTTAGGTCCATGAATTATTAATTTTCGTTTTGTCTCAAAGTAGAACAGTTGATACATTAAAATTACAAAAACTACACCTTATTGCAAGAAAACATTAGTATCAAAATAGCCAGAATTTTCCTGGAATGGGCCTTCATTGTTTAAGTCGCAAAAAACAATTGCACTTAATTTTCATTTTTCAATTTCTAAAAGATATATTGTCTATTTGTTTAAAAAAAAAAAACGAGTTACCGACTATGACCGAGTGCGATTGACCGTTAATAAATCTTAAGAGCGGATGATGCATAGCAACGTGATATTAACAATCAACAATAACTCCTTGGATTTACAATACTGTGTGGTTGTGAAATAATTAATTGTGCATGATTTAATTTTAGGTAAAAGTTTACAATAGGGGGCACTGCTGTTAATGTTAGATTTTTGGAAATTCAAAGTCTGAGGAAAATAATCTGGCAACCCTGCTCTTAACTGAGATTTCGTCCATTTTAACGAGGGTTCACTGTATTATTATTGAGGCATTTGTTAAATATAATTCAAGAGCTGAAAAAAGTTCCAAGAACTTACCTCCCTTGAGGTAAGAAAGAAAAGCAGTAACACTGGAGAGAAGGAATCCCCACTCAAAGTAAACTTTTTATGTGCACTGCAGATGATCTGAAAGTTGAATAAAGAAGGGCATTATAGAATTGTTTAAATATTCAGCCAACACCATCTATATATAATACGGAAAATCTGATTCTGTTTACATTTTTGTGACCTAGAAGTCGAAACCCAGAATTGTAGCCAGATGTATTGATTTAAGGTACTCTTAAAATGTGCATCTCAAGCAGGACAATATTAGGTTAGTAAGTCCTACCGTGGTTTTGAGTTTCTGTTCTGATTGTTGTCTTTTTTTTTTATTATTTAGTTCAAAAATTATTTTCAAACATTTGGGGTCAGAGATCTTTTTTAGGATTTGATTTAAATGTTTGTTTGAAGAGACTGGCATCTGATATCTTGTTCCAGATAGGAGCAAATCTGGCTGAGAAGTGTAGCTTCTTGATAGGACCTCTCGTTGCCCTGCTTAGAGGGTGCTGTAACATGATTTTATCTAGACAGACGCTGCACTTACCACCTTGGTGTGCAGACCTAAGCTTGTCTGTATATTTCTAGTAGCTCAACACAGGTTCTTCTGTAGGATAGTGTCAAGCTCTTTTAGCCTTAGCCAGCTGATGTGCAACTTGATAATAGCTTGGGATCTGCTTTCACACGAACCCCCTCTATATTTTAATGACCAATTTATCTATAATTAGCAATCCATATTCATTCTGGTCACATACACTTCCTCAGGAGACAAGGACTTTCACTCACGATATTAAAAGAGCTCAAAAGAAAAACTGAAGGAGTCAAGATTTTATAACAAACTGCAGTCGTGGATTCATAAAACTAAGGTTTAACGAAAAGGAAACAAAACCTTTAAACAAACAGATTCATTTTATTCATATTTTCATCTTCATTACAAATACAATTCATCTTTGCCAATCACATGTACTCAATCTTTTTAACTAGTATTAAGGAAAACATTCAAAACCAAACCTTTTTTAACAGTGAAAATAAATTTAGAACTGATATTTATAGCAGAGTGGATCCCACTATATTTCATCAAAGACCCTCTGTTATTTTGCTTACAGGAGTTTTACTATTCAATGATAAGAGTAAAATTTTCAAGTTCAAATTTTGAAAATCATATAATAAGAGCTGTGCTTGTCACATAGTATCAGTAGCAGCCATCAGCTTATGATAACCGTCAGACTAGTCCATGAACCGTCGCTTTGCTAACTAAAAGATGAATGATGTCAGCAGTAAGATTTAAAAAGTACATCTAATTCTTTAATTCATTCTTTAATTAATTAAATAATTTTTAATTTAATTTAATTAATTCATTATTTAACCTTCAATCTAAGAAGGTTGGAGGTTAAAGACAATTTCTTTAAAAGAAACCTTTTTTTTTTTTTAAAAAGATAAAAGTAAAAATGTCATCATATTTTGATACTGATGGATATTAAAGTCTGGATTGCATTTAAACCTCTAAATTAAGTTTTCATTAACAACCTGCATCTGATATGTATGTTCTCAAAGAGACAAGAATTCAGTTTTAAATTTTCTGTTAAGAATGAAACTTCAAGACTAGAAACAGTATGGAAATAATTTATTCAATTTGCTATGAAGTCTGTCAATGTTCTGATCCTGTGAGCACATGTGGAGTGGAGAGAAACTAAAAAGATGAATATGGAGAAGTGAAATGGGAGTTGGAGAGCCAACAACAATCTTCTAGGAGGAGGCAAAGCTTTGCTCAGAACAAATCATCCTTTGACAGCCAACCAGGATTGGGCTTCTTACTTGCTTATATAATGCCATTGGTCGACTGAAAAACAAAAGAAAAAAAGGGATAATGAAAACAAGGTTTTAAAGAAGATTCAAGGAGTATCGGTTTAATGGCACATTAACATCTTCATGGGCACTTGGACAGAAAAAAAACATAATGTGTGAAGGTGAGATGTTGTATTGTCTAGAACTGAGAAAAGGCATTCACATTTTAACTTTTGTTCAGACAATCAAATTTCTTCTTTCCATCCTTGTCGTCAACACAACATTTCGGCTGGTCCATTCTTCAACAGGTGTATAAAGAAAGGTTTGACCCTTCATTAAACTTATACACCTGAAGAATAGATCAGCCAAAACGTTGTGTTGATAATATCAAGGATAGAAAGAAGATTCGATTGTCCAAACTAAAGTTGGAAACTGAGATTTTCTATTTTTCTTATTTATGAGAAGAGGAGGCGGAGCTCATGTTTATCTTGTACACTTCTTGAAAACTTGAATGAGCTTAACTCTTAAATTTATACAAAGATTATTAAATATTGAAATTCAATGGAAATAACTTCTGATTATAATTATCTCCCTTTGACCATTTGGTGAATTTAAAAATTTTTAAAATTCAATTCACAGAAGAATTCCACTATTTTTTTTATGCTATTCATTGAAGAGTTCCACTGTCAATTCCAAGTGGGTACAAGCAGTTTATGAATTTAAGAGTTAATTTCTTGCATCTTATGAATCATCACAACTTTTCTCATTTCAGGAGATTTGTTATCTCAAAACTTATGTATCAGAGTTTAGTGAATTTATTATTCAAAACCTAAACTGATTTTCCAAAAATCTTTTTATGGGAGATAGCAAATTGAAAGGTTTTTACTTTCTCTTTCTAAGTGAGCAGCATTAATATCATAATCAGCCTTTTTAAAAGTCCATTCCCCAAGGTCTGCTCTGGTAAGTGTCAAACATGGGGAGGGATGGGCCTTACCCTGCTACACTGGCCCAAAACATGTTGGCAGGGATGGAGTGATCTTAGTTTGTGATCTTAGTTTGGCAGCTCAGTCTTGGCCACCTTGACAACATAGAGTTTCGAAAATGACATCCGTTTTCTTTGATTGTTCAGACATGATCGACTCCAAATAAACAAATCAATCCATTAAAAACTGTTGTTTTCTTAAAGCTTTGAAAAATGATGTCTGTTTTCTTTGATTCTCAGACTCCAAAAGTATCAAAAGCAATTCAATTATAATTCCAGACATCATTCCTACAAAGGAATGTGTCTGAAAACATCAATTGCAAATGTAGATTTTAGTAGAGCGTAAATCAGATTTGCCAGAAGAGGAGAGAATCCAAGCTAGGATTATCTCCCCTTTCTGACCAAATCTGGCAACCCTAGTATAAATTGAAAGATAAAGAAACTCACCATCACTTGGCAATTCTGCAGCTGGAGTAGGTGCAGGGGCCTGAAATGAGAATTGTGTTATTAAAAGGGAGTTGATATAGAAATATTCTGGAGGAGGAGTAAACAGTAAAAAGTAACAACAATTTCGTACAGCTTATATAAGGTAAATACAATCAAAGAATAGAAATGAATTTCAAAAACAGTTGGGGAAGGGAGACAACTCACCATCTTAATTTTAATCAGATGGAACTAAATGGCATATAATGAAATATATATATAT
>VCCN01000667.1:1972682-1984424 GCA_006491835.1 Architeuthis dux
TTATTTGAAAACATGTAAAACAACAAAAACAAACTCTTGCACATATTAATTGCAATAAAATTATTTTACAGGTAAATTTGTTTTAATAAAAATCATTAACACCCGACACCGTATTATTTTGTGTTGACAGTTGTTGGAGTCTTTAACAATTCGTATCAGATTTCATTTAATTAACAAGTTGTCTATCAATGAATCATATAATTACTTTAAAAAAAATCTTAATTGGTATTTACTGTACAAGATTACATTATTATTAAGATTTTAAAATAATAGCCATAATTTACGTTATTTACACATAGGGGAAAATTATATTTAATTTTGGTTGAGTTAGCAGTATTTTATTATTATTATTTATTTATTATTATTACCACTAATACGCGTTTATTTGCAAGAGTTTAATTATTCTTTTAAATTTTTATAACGATCATTTTCATTATCGTTTTTTTTTTTTTTACTTACTGAAATATATTCTGAAGTCCATGGTATTCAGTGTTCCTTTTTCTGTAATGCTGTAAGTAGCCATAGTTGCAGTTTGGTTTAATACAAGAGATGATGGTGATAAAAACACGGAATCGTGTCTTCTCGACAAATGTGGGTGCAAAAACAACGAAGCTGACCCAAGAAGCGTAGACCTTGCGACTCTAAAACCCAACCTCAAAGCTTCTGACGAATTTCGACTTCGAACCGCTTTATATACCCGCTGGCTGCTGCTGCTGCTGCTTATTTCGAATCCGCTTTGACGGAGAAAGGCGTTGTCGACAGAGACGGTACACGTACCACGTAAAGAAGACAAACAATACGCTGAAGCTTCCGAGAGACTAAAAGAGGACAGAAGACGGTTGTTGACGATATGTCGAAGGTCCAGAGAGTGAAAAGAAGAAGAATGACATCTCTTCAATGTTATGGAAGCTGATAGAAGACGACAGGTACGCAGGCGTGCCGTCGTAGCCATGGGCAGTTTTTGAAGGAAAATGGCCACGTGATCAGAAAGAGGGTCTTGTCTAATCTCTAGGTTACAGACGTGACTCTCCTTAGATGAACTAGATTTTCTTTTCTTACACGCTCTGTTGACTTCCTCGGTTGGTAGAACAGAGTGAACGGAGATGTTCGGTCAGAGCTGACAACAACAAAACTAAACTGCTGAATGAAAAGGAAGTTCTATGGTCCGAGAGGACACGACTGTTTATTTGTGTGATTGGTTAGTAGTTTTTGTCATGAAGTTTTTTCTGATGTTAACCTAATCACATAAATAAATATTAAAGACAAATATTTTCAATAAAAAATGTAGTGTTTTTCTTAATCTTATTCGCAAAGTATTAAATTACTTATAGTTATGTAACCAATATGTATCTGTTTCAGTTTAGTATAGTTGGCAAAGTTCATTACGTCCTGTCCTGATCATAATGAAAGCTTTAACTGATTAAATTAAATTTAAATTTAATTAAAATACTTTTCGGACACCTTATATAAGTTATATAGGGTGTCCGAAAAATATTTTAATTAAATTTAAAATGTTATTCTTATATAGTATATAAGAATAAAAATGTTTTTTTAATTGCAATGCAAAAAATGGAATTTCTATGAGTTTTGCTACTAAGTATTATTGGACATTGGTGTTGAGATAAGCTCATTATTGGAAATTGGCCTTGTGCCAGACTGAGTTAAACTTAGTTGGGAATGCTGTTCAAGGACACACCCAAAATTTTGGAAAAAAAATAAATAAAAATACGATAGGCCTATGAAAAAAGTAAGCTTAGGCCTGTAGGATGCAGGGTAAATTTCGGAGACTTATTTCAGGGAAAAAATAGTGTCTTCGACATCGGGAAATAAACTGAGAAGTACATGAAACTTTCAATTTTTTAATAGTTCCTCCAAATAGTTTGCACAAAAGTCATCTAATGTAACAGAGTGTTTTTAAATAGTTGTCTTTGCTGTACAAATGGTGAAACAGTTTTGGCACTAAAGACAATTAGGATTTAATTAGAACAAAGGTTCAGTCAGTTCTCAAGAAAAAAACCAAAAACCAAGGAAATGTTTCAGTTTTTCTGTAGTCTAATGAGATGATTAAGAATTACTTGCTTTACTTTCAGTTGAGTTGTTTTTATGAGCATGCTTTTAAGCTGTGGGTGGCCTAATGATTAGCAGGACAGAGAATGAAATTGGTGAACCAAGTTCAAACTCCGGCTGAGACAATTTGCATCCACTTGGCAGTAATGCCCTTGGGAAAGGCAGGAATCCATCTCTTCTCCATCTAGCTATGGGTAGCAGGGCAGACTGGACTCTTCGGTCTTGGTTTGCAACTCTGAATTCAAACTGGAAAGATCCAACCTCTCCTCCAGTGTCATAAGAGGCTGGCAACGGAGAGAGTAGGGAATGTGATCCGAAATCCGAGTTCTGTTGAAGCTCCGATGGGCCTAGCAAGCTAGAAGTGGATTATAATTAAAGAAAGATGCTCAAGTAAAATAAAGGAGAATACAAAAATGGACAGATGAATAAACTAACACAGCCACCGTCTACACCTCTCCACAACACCTTAAGTATAAGTGTGTGGAGCCATCTCTTAATTGTTTATACTGCGGTGGTTGTTACTGCTCCATTGATTTTGTAAAATTCCTAGCCTAATTTGCTTACATTTACCCCTAGTAATAGCTTCCAAGTGCAGGCGTCAGTGGTGGTGAAAAGCACAAACACAAGTCCATATCTTTTTTCAGACCTTTCTGATTAATTGTATAGTGCAAGAAAAATTGTATAATTTGTCACGTTGGGAGTGGTACTTTAAAATTCTTTGTAAGTGCAGTACTGTATTTGTTTAATTAATATACCTATATCTGTTACATTTATATTAATAAATTGTATCATTTATGTATTGCATTTAACCATTTAATTCATACAAGCTGAAAACCTGCCCTATGGGCAGATTTCAGCTAGTTCCTGTGAAAGGCCTAACTCAGTGGTCCCCAGGGGAGGAATTTGGGTAGTCCAAAGTGGGAATAAGGCAAAAATAAAAGTCCAGTCTAGAGATAGGGTTTTCTGTACTTCTATCTATTAAGTCAAAGGCTTGAAATAAGCTCCAAGTTGAGAATGATTTAAGATGTGCTCTTTCATTAATAGACCCACAAATCGAAGAACTAGTAGTGAAAAACAAGAACAGAGATCACATTGATGTGTATATTAGTTACGATAGCAGAATTCTTATTTTTTTTTGTAATAAATTGGAATTTCAAATGATGTGTTCTAATTATTTTTGTTTGCTTTCTTTGAGTAACAAATACATAGCAGCAGCTGTACAATTATAAAAATTAAACTAATTCTTAGTATGAAGCTATCTAATTATACATAAAATAAAGTTATTATTTGAAATTATTCTTTGTTGCAACTTAATAATTGGAAGGGGGGAATACTAGTAATCTTATTGACAAAAATGGGGAATGACTCGAAAAGGTTAGGAACTATAATGTTATCTTGTGTTTAGTGCCTTTGTTCGCTTTGTTATTCTTTCTGTTCTAGCTATGTGTAGTTCGAACATGTTTGGTTTGTAACCATGTTTAGCAAAGAACACAGGGCTGTTTGCCTGTGAAGAACTGAGCCTTCCCCATTCCCACTTCCGGTCTGCATTTCTGGGACCAGAAACTGAATGGGAGCTTGTTTTGGTATGTTTATTGATTTAGCATATACATACATAAACATTACTTATTGATTTAACATACATATATATATACATAAACATTACAGGAACCACTGGCCTAAATGAAGCCATTGACTATTATTAAGACACTGGGCCTGTATCTTTAATAGAGAGGGCTGATATGTGATGCAAGCTTGTCACCTCAGTGCAGTAGAAGGAGAGCCTTTATTATGCTTCAAACTCTCCAATACACAGAGCACAAAACTCACCAAGTCTAAATGATTCAAACCATTTATTATTTAAATAACTTCTCAGATTCAGCTCAGCGTTGTATGAATCTTGTTTTCTGTATACAATTGCCTTACACCATACCTGAATTTCCTGATATCATTTTATTGTCACGCTTCACAGGCATCCCACATTTTTCGCTTTTACAAAAAAAGGCAATAATAGCATTCAACATTTGTTTTGCAGCGAGTCGTTATAGTTGCAGCATGCACCTGCCCCCTCCCTCTCCTACACCTCAGTTTCCTTACCTCCCACCACCTTCGACAACTCAGCCTGACATATCATCATCACCCTTTTTTGGGGTATGAGAACACTAAAAAATCTTTACCATATAAATTAGCAGTAATTCCTTCTTGGCTTTACACCATTTCGGCTTACGACAGGTTTTTATACTTTCAGATAGTGGGTGAAACCTGTACTTAGAATGAAAATAATCAATCCTAAGCCCACCGTACAGGACAATGCAAAAGCAGCAACCATCAGAGCCAGCCCAAGCCTTTCGGGGAACCTAAGCAGAATTTGATTTGGGGGCCCTCACTGCCTCTTGGGGGCCCTCTGGTGGCCACAGGGCCATAAGCAGTTGCTTATTCCTCAGGCTGGCTCTGGCAACCATATTTACTATATTGATTGTTGTAGATCTCTAAACTTTGTTCTCACCACAAACACGTGCTGTACCATAAAATAGTCAAGTCTCTCTTAAACCCAAGGAGGGTTTCTATTCAATGGGGAGAAACTGATGATTGTCCAACATCCCTGCGATATGCAAATCAACACCATACATTAACATTGATGTTCTTCTGTAAAAGTAGCTCCACAAATTTTTAATTGAACATTAGGACAAAACTTTCATTTAAATTGATATTATTTGCCAAATCATAAGGTCTGTCCAGAAAGTATCCAGCCATTTTATATTAACGAAAACAAATAGCCTACCTAGGGCAATGGCACCTTAGTCCCCTTCAAAGAACTCCCTTTGGTATCTCACACACTTATCCCAACATTCCTTTCACTTTTGATTTGGTTTGGTTTGATTTGATTTGATTGTTTTGTTTAACAGCACATCGATCCTTGGTGGGTCATTTAGTGCCGGATTCAGTAAGGGGGGGGGGTCACATGTCCCCGTGACTAGAGACTTGAGGGGAGAGAATCCCAAATCCCTGTCACTGAGACAAATGCCACGAGGACCGGGATAAAGGTGGGTGGGGAAGGGGTGGAGATCCCAAAAGCTTCTCAGGACGAATCCTAAGCATGCTAATGGTGATCGCCTCCCGAACAGCTGGTCAAGATATCCTGTGTAACTTCTCCCAGGACGATACCCGAGCATGCCACAAGGACCCCCGAAGGGCCGTGGTTCTGTGAACTTCGAGGCCATGGCGGTTTCGAGGAACAGATACTACACTTTGATCTTGGCCAAAAGGCCGCAAAGCGATCTACATCTTTCACTTTTCAAAATAGTCTGCAAATTCCTCTTTTCGCTGCCTCATGGTGTTCTCCTTAAAGTCGTCCACAGTCTGAAATCTCCTTCCTTTCAATGGCAAAAAGCCAAAATAGTCTGCAAAGTCCTCTTTCGGGATCACCATCAGCTACCTCATGGTGTTCTCCTTAATCTCGTCCACAGTCTGAAATCTCCTCCCTTTCAACAGCAAAAAGCCAGAAATCGTAGGGAGCCAAATCTGGACTGAATGGGGTCTGACAGAGCTGGGTGATGCAATGTTTTGCCAAAAAACCTGGCATGAGACATGAAGACTGACTCATTCAGTCATTGTGAATTCTTTTACCAATGAGTACCCACATTATTATTACTTCTTTAAACCATCTGAGGTTACATAACCTTGAAAGTTGAGATAAAAAGCAACAATGAGATTTTATTTATTGGCCTCCCCCACAAGGGCAAGTATGACATAAGGTCAGTTTAAAATGTGGATTTCTATAAGTATTAAATACAATTGTTTTTATTCATTTATTCAGTTTGAATGGCATTCTTTTCATCTTTTATTGTTATTGGTCTTTTCTTCTATTTGTTTAATTACGAGAATAGATAGTCAAAGGATTAATTAACGAACAAATATAGCTTACCACCCACGCACTCTCTATCATCCTATAACACCTGTAACTTTCTGATGAATTACTTTTGGGGGTTTTGTTTTGTTTTGTAAGTATGTAAATTTATTTATTTTTTGATAAATAGGTTATTTTTCAGCTATTGATACCTATCCTGTTTCCAAATGGCCACCGCTTTAGCTGCTGCTGATTGCGGATTCCACTGTGTGCGGTGCTGCTGCTGATGGCGAATTTAAAGTCAAAGGAAGAGACTAGAAGATTCCTGAGAACAGACATTTTCAGTTTTTTTTCCCAGTTTTTTAAGTGGTCTACTTCGTGTGGTTCAAGAGACTAGTGTTTTTTTTTTATTCAAGCAAAAGCTTGATAAATACAAATAAACAAAGGATAAGTTAGGGTTAGTATTTCAACTTCCTGAATGTAATTTCCAGTTCAGGTAAAAAATCTCTTGTTACTTGCAATCGGACAATAGATGTATTTCCTGTATTTCAGCATTTCTTTTTTCTGGTAAATTTATACGTCCTTCAGCCATTTTCAAGTCAAAAAGTGGAAAAATGTTGAAATTATCGTCTGCTTCTTTGACTTTAAATTCGCCATCAGCGGATTCAACCGAGTGGGCTATCAGCAGCAGCTAAAGAAGCAGCCATTTGGAAACAGGAAACATCATCATTGCCTATTTTTCTATGTAAATTGTTTAAATATGTAAGCAAATCATTATATATAATATAGAGCCGTGTCTGTCACACTTGTAATATCGGTAGCAGTTATCAACCCCTCTGTCTTCCTCCCTCTTATTAAACTACCTAATGTTCTTCTCTCCTCTCTCTCTTCCTACCCTCATTAAATACCTAACCTTCTATCCCTTCTTACCGTCTTATTAAACCACCTTTCTTTTCTCTCCTCTCCTTTCCCACTGTGTCTTATAGTATCAGTAGCTGCCATCAGCCGAGCCTATTATTGTACACCAATGATAACTGTCAGTGAGACTACAGGTCATGAACTAGTATATTGTATAAAAAGTATCTTTGTTGAGATTTAAACCTACAATGGTGTTTTACAGTTATAATCTTAGATACAATCTTAAGAGGCTTTATGTAGATTTGTTTCTTAATCTGGTTCCCTGAAAGCCTGACCTGTGATGTATTTTAGAAAATTCAGTCAGTATATTAGTGCATTCCATTTCTTCAATAGTTCTATGACCATTAAATTATTTTCATTAAAACTTCATTAGTTTGGAGTCATTTCCTGCACATTATTATTTGCTAGTCATATTGGATATTTGGTTGGATATTTTAGGGCAGACAGTTTCTCAATGCCCCGAACTCAATGTTGAGGAAAAAACTGTCAAGATAACCAGTTACACTAGTGTTCCATGCTTCAATGCAGACTGAAGAATGCATTGAAGCATGAAAGATTAGTGTAACTGGTTATCTTGACTCGTTTTTCCTCAACATATATGCTAAATAAAGCACCACTCGTAATTATCAAGTGTCGAGCACTTTTTGAATAAATATTATCAACAACATATATTTGCCTACTTATATATGCTATGAATTTTTTCGAATATTTCTATTATTATTATTATATATATATATATTTTTGTTATGTGGATGTATAGCTCATACACATACTCAGACCCACTTAATCTAAACACCCACACCAGCTCAGGGTCCTATAAGGAACTTTCAACCAAATAAACCAGGTCGCCTAGGCATATAGAACACCCTTCATTTCATTTCTACCACCCGGCATGGATAGTCGCACTTCTCTGCAGTGTTCAAATTTCTTCTGAAGTTGCTCGCAGCGACGAAATACATAAAGGTTTATCTTCATGATAATAAATATGTTTGAGACATAACACGCTTTTCTCAATCTTTCTTTTCGACAAGTAAGTATCATGAGTTCTTCTGCTAGGGGGCGCTGTTTTACGCTCTGGTCAACAAGCAGCTGTTATTGCATTGTGTGATGAATAGATAAAGGAGAGCTTGAAAGGACACACGTGCGTATTGTTGACTGCGGTCATTATATGAATAAAGGACCTGTTCTGTTTGCATTTTTAATCTGTTAATATCTGTCATTAAACCGAGCTTACATTGATTGCAGTGTGTAGTTGAAAAACAAAATGACAGATGATTTTAAAACAGAAAATTCCGGAAAAATGAATGGTGATATTCCCGGAGACAAAAAAAACAAAACAAATATGTCCGAAGATGGCCACATTGAATTGGATTTACTAACTTTTTCACCAGAGAATTATTGTAGTTGATAAAAAGACATAGCTGAATGGGCCAGTAAATGCAAAATAGAAAATACAAAAGTCGCACCGACTGTATTTTTCTCTTTGACCAGCTCTGCAAGACAAGCAATTTTGTATTTGGATAACCTTACTTTGTAAACAAGGAAGATGGGTTATTTCTTTTATATCAAACATTAGACAAACTTTTTAAAGTTAGCAGTGATGCTACATTTAACGAGCAAAATAAAAAAAATAACGAAGAAATAACTTCCGTGCAAAAACGAACCAGAAAACTGAAGAAAAATAAATCTACGATTGATATAAACAACAACTCAGAAATTAAAGTCGAGGAAAGTTCTTTCTTAGAACTTACTGAAGAGGTGACCAGACTCAAAATGGATTTGAAAATAAAGATTCCAAATATGAAGAACTGATCAACTTGTTAAAATCGGTGCAAAATACATGCGAGCAAAAGTATCAACAAGAATTAAGGTAGTGCAGGTGTAAATATTCAGAGGTTTATAAAGAGTAAGAATGCTTAAAAGTTGATCATCAATCTCTACAAAATGGAATACCCAGATTTTTCAACTAATAACTGAACAACTTGCAGAGTCCAGAATCGACAAATTGGCAACAGAATTTACAACAGAAGACAAAACATTTGAATCTGCTGGTAAAAATAATGAATCTCTTTGTGCAGTGGAATGTGATAACAAAATTTTTTCTCAACATACTGGTGAAAGGCTTGTTATTAGTGACAGACAATAGGCCAGACGACTCTTCAAAAAATGAAAAGGCCACACCCAGTGATGTTATTACAAAAGTGGATGCTTCTGAGGAACTGGCACAAGTCCCACTAGTGAAACAAGAACACAAAGCTGACAACAAAAGCACAAAACTCGTCAGAAAATGGAAGAATTTAAAACACAAGGTGTGATCTCATTTAACACAAATCTCCAAAAATGGAGAAAAGATAATTTTCTCCAACAGAGAGTCAGAATTTCCTAAACAAGGAGTTAAAAGGACGTCCATCGGAGAATGCGCAGAGATATAAAAATATGAATTTTTCAAAACCCGCAAGACCTGATGACTCTAAATGTCATTGCCATCGATATGTCGACGTGGATCATATGATCCCTGAATCCAAAATTCTGAAAATTTATAAACGAGCAAAGCACACTAGTCACTGTTACAAATGCCACCGTGCAGGTCTAGTGAATGCTACTCTAGACAAGTCTGCTGCTTCAACTGCAAAGAAATTGGCCACATAGCACGTTACTGTTATGCTGTGAAACGCTGCTACTTATGCAACCGGCTTGGTCATATTGCTCGTCACTGTGACAAGGAAATCAAGAAGGCTTATTTTAGCTGCAGAAGTTTTGGGCATATCCGGCAAGATTGCCCTTCCATGGACACCAGGATTAGCTACCAGTTTGGGAATTCGGCCAGATTGCTAAAGGCTGTCCTGCACCATGAAAGTTCATAGATATACCAGGAGACACCCCACTGTTAAGTGTCCCAACGGCGCATCAAAAGATCCGGAACCTGCATTAAATTTTAATGAGGACTCCTATCCTATTATGTAATATAAAAAAAAATGTTCATACGTAACACACATTAGAAAAAAAAACCAGAAAAAGAATATGAGAGGAAGAAGGGTCCAGAACCCTCCCAACCCTCATTGAGTTAGGGAGTTGAGACAAAGGAATTAATCGCTCATTTCCCATATGATCTCTTACCCCACAGTGACCATGAAGGTCAATAATATTAAAGTAGCCAGGCGGTATTCTGAGTCCGCCAGATGTTGGATCTGAAGCAGCCAGACTACAGAAGCCTTTAGCGAGACCAAGGAAACAACCTAGGCTGCAGTCTTTTGTATTTTGTGAAATACGTTTGAAGATCAACATCGAAAGAAATTTACAGATTTTACTCAGAAGTTGAATGTCCGGAAGCGGACTGAAACTAAATTGTTATACAAAGAATAGAGCTAACTAATATTGATGTATAACCACGTGCTCGAGGTAACCAAAGTTACTTAGTTTACGCTGGGTTAAATATTTAAGGAGTAAAAAAAAGGACTAAAGCTTTCAAACTTGTAAAAACAAATTTCCCTTCACTTTTGACCCCTTAAAGAATTATGTATACATATAAGATAAGAATATATGTATATTGAACGGAAAGTAAGGGTCCAGTTTAGCATTATAGTTACATTGTAAATAGAACCATTCCTCTAAAACCTATAAGAAAAGTTTTTCTCTAAACCTTTCCCTTTAAAACCCTCCCCTAAGCCTATTGAGTATGCATGCCAAATTTGGTTGGGCTGCACCCATGTTTAGGTGGTTTCTATAGCGTGACAGACAGACGGTGTGACACTTCTCACTTTTATATACAAAAGATGTATATATACAAGTTTGGGTACACGGGGGACAAAAACAACACAGTAAAGCAAATGATATTTTATAGAGATTTCATAAAATTAAAATGGGTGGGGGTGGGGGAGGTTGTGCTTGCAAAACTTTCTTAAAACTGACAAATTTTGGGAAGGTTTGAAGATCTAATGGATTGAAAGCATGTAAAATAAAAAGAAAAAATTAATTTTAATTTTTTCTGTTGTAGTTTGAACACAGTCCGCCAATTGCCTTTTCAGAGCTTCTAACCACTGAGCTATTGACGCTTCCACTGCTTTTCTTAAAAGCTTACAAATTATGGCGACACCGGTTTATGCAGTGTTGTGTAAAAAGATGTCCCTTTTTTCAGTCTGGCCGGACATAGTAATTTGGACACTAAAGTGACCTTGGAGGTCAGTGACACCTATCCTATGTTAATCCCTGGGTCCAGTTATCCTCATAGACAAATTTTTAGACCCCACTGTGGAGCCGTTTCAGAGTCTATAAGATATATACATGCAAGCAAACATTTGTTTATATTTCTTATGAGATTTGCTACAGATTGACAGTCTGTTTCATTGCCACATGCAATTCAACAGGCAAACGGACTGTCAATCTGTAGCGAATCCCATAACAAATATAACATTTTTATATGCTCTGTTGTATTGTTTTATTCACTAAAATATTGAGTACTATGTACTTTCAACATAGTGTTTCTTTAAAAAAAACACAAAATACACACATAATAATGTGTGATGGTTCGCCAGTCGTAACACATTCAACTGGGTAGGGGGGGGGGAGTTTTGCTGAAAAAATACTTCCTGCTCACTACGCTCTATTCCCAGTAAACAAATTCAGTATTTTTTCTATAAAAATTTCTATCTCAATCAAAAAGTAGATCATATGAAAAAAATCAGATCAGGACAGATGTCATATAGCAATGATCAGCTGATCTTGCTGGCCATTGTTAGTGGGTTCGGACCTCATCGATCTCTCAGTATAGATAGTCTGATAACAATTCATACTAACTTACTATACTTATATAATGAACAGTGTGATTTTTTTTTGGTTTGCTTTCAGTAACACTTGATTCTCTCACTCAGAGGATCCCTGAAACAGGTCCATGGAAAGACAGCTGATGATCCCCT
>VCCN01000667.1:2016912-2033239 GCA_006491835.1 Architeuthis dux
TTTAATTGATCACCCCCAACAAAGCAATAATGGGTGGTGTTGATTCATAATTTCCCTTGGAATGATAGTTATTACTTAATTGTTCCTTAATACTAAAAATAGTTTTAGCATTCTGGTGTATTTAAATTATGTCATATCCACAGAAAACAACAGCTGTTCAAGTTCAAGGCAGTATATTTAGGCCTTGAGCGAGTTTTTCAAATAGCTTATTCATTCAGAAATTTGCAGTTTGGAAGTCATGATCTTTAAGGCCCAGCTTGGTATGACAGCTTATGTATGCCTTGCCAAGTCCTCTATGGAGCCCTGCTGCAGGGCCACAGAAACACAGAAAGACTTTAAGGATTACATCAAGGACAACCTAAACCCTAGTGGCATCCCTGTAAATGAGCTGGAGTCTCATGCTAAGGACAGAGGCGAATGGCACAGTATAACACGTGGTTTGTACATCCTTTATAAAGAGCTGAAGAGAGCAGATCACCAGTGCTGGAGAATGCTGAATGAGCTCATGATCCATGCCCACAGAACTCCATTGCCCCTGAGTAGGCACCTCAAAGATTGGATTTCTCAGCCACACTCGGGTCCACCAATGCCAGCACAGCCACAGACATCATCAGAATGAAGGTCAATCAACTATTTATTAGGATCAGTCCAGTCATGTCCTTATTAACAAAGTTACTCAATAAGCAACCAATCACATTTTCAAATAAAGTGATATTTACAAAAAAAAAAAAACCTGCTTAAAAGACAATATCTTACATATAGCAATAAATGTATATCATATAGAATTCATGGTTTTCTCTGTCAAAGTCGATAAGCATTTGAGTGCAGATATATATGTGAAACAGATTCTTTGTAATTATATCTATTCATTATCAAATGGTATTTTCACAGAAAACATTTCCAAAATAAACTTACTCCAATTCCTGGAACTTTTCAACAAGCTGAGCTTTTTGTTCAGGAGACATACGAGCAAATATGGTCCCACGTTGACAAATCTGAGAAGGAAGAGAAATTTTTTTTAATATTTAATTTTAATATTAAATTTTAACTCTGAAATTCATTCTAGCAAATTCAAAAAGCAGTTCAAGTCAGATTATTAAACTTCTGATTAAAGTTACCCCCCTTGAGCTTTTCGGTAAATTCCTTTTTTTCTTTTTCTTTAATTCAATTCGACAAAGGGTTCCATTTTTAAAAAAAATCTATTCATTGAATCTAAGAATTAAAGAATATTGAATCATGGGAAATTTTAAAATTCTATCTGGGGATAATAATCCATTATTTTTTGGCAGACAACATTTCTTGTTAGTTTCCTCCTCTCCCTCATTATGATGTCCATGCATTCCTCTCATTCACATTTTATATTTTAAAATAAAGGCCTCAAGTCAATATAAGTGTGACAGATTTTGTTAGCTCTTAAATTCATAAAAGAAAATTTAAATGATACTATCAAGAGGACTACTGATCAAAGTTAACTCCCTTTCAGCTTTAATTTTATCTGTCATAATGATTTAAACAAACTTTATTTCTGCCACAGAAGAGTTCCACTCTCGGTTAGAAGCGATATCAAGTGGTTTATGACATTAAGAGTTGAACAAAAAAAAAAAAAAAACACTGTTGAAAACTTTTATCAACCTATTCATTCAATATACCTAATTAACCTGCTACCTTTTATTCATCATATTTTAAATTATCTGATAGACAAGGTTAAGTGTAAACACATACCCACAATTTATTAAGCAGAGAAAATTATTTTATAGGCAATAACTATGACTCGTAAATGATAACACAACTTAAGTGAAATACTTACTTGGTCAATGAGTTTTGGAAAATGATTTCTTAGCACTGAGAATGATTTTCCCGAGACAGCAAATTGGTCTTTATAATAATCTGGATCAACTCTGATGGAATGGTAGCCCTGAAAGATGAAAAAGAAACTGATTGTAAGATCATTTAGAACAATAATATCAATAATTGGATATGTTCTATAATTATAACCTAATTGAGCATCCATCAGATCACTATTTTTTTTTCTTTCTTTTTACAAAAAATAAATTTAAATTATATTTAAAAGAAATAAACTAAGATAAATATGATGTATATGCTCAACAATAAAGTATATACAAAAAGTCTCCTCAGGCCTTTGAAAATGAAAATTGATAAATCTTTAGAGATGGTTTTGGTTTAAATAATTTTCATGCTGGTTTCATGGCCATTTAATTAGAGTACAAATATGGCTAAGCCTTTGTCTGACATTTTTTCAGAAAATGTGTTATAATCATTGTATATTAGTTCAACTAGAGTAATTTCCTCATCTTTGAGTTTTTTATCACAACATTTCAAGCTCTGTACTCTCCAGAATTCCTCGAATATCTGTTGCATTTTGCAGATGCGCAGGTTTAGAAGACAACAAAAAACTGATTACAGCTAATCTACAGCAGAGAAAATCTATAGAGTATGCAGTTCTTACAATATCAAGACAGTATTCATAAGTGGTCCTACTATATGCAGATACCTCACAAAGTGAAACCCCAACTGGATGAAGACATGACCAAGAACTGCATGTACAACATTCCATACTGTTGTCGCAGAGAGTACAGAGGCAAGACCAGACACCCACTTAAAATAAAGCTTGAGGAAGATTGGAAAGCTGTACTTAATAAAAAAAGCTTTAAAATTAGGTATGGCTGATCATGTTTGGAGGGAGAGGGTGGCACACAAACCTCTATGGAAAATAATAGACAAAGATATTGGAAAATAAGATGGTTGAAGGAACTAGCACACATGCTATGCTCAAATCATCCAATCAGCAGACTAAGCATGAGGTTTCAAAAAACACTACCTAAGTGTCCTTTTTGGAACAGGACCCAAAAATGATTGCTACAATGAATTAATCTTGAGAATATTTTTTTTCTCGAGTGGACATTGAGGACTTGAATCAGAAGCAAAAAGAAAAACAAACAATATTTATACAAGACAAAAATCAAAATATGACGTGAGCTTTTGAAAATGCAAAAGCTTTCTGGTTGCCTGAAAGAAACCATTTCAACATTCAATGGTAAAAGTCTTTTGTTAAGCAGATTGTTAGATAGGTAAAGCAAATAAATGACAAGTTAGAAAAATATATTCAAAACACTATTTTCGCACAGTTAAAATTATGTTTGGCACAGCAAGCTGATACAGTTTTGTTCAATACAACATAAGCAATAAAACAAGTGACAGAATATAAAAAGCAATAATGGGAACAAGTTAATAAAGGGGTCATATAATAATTAATGTGTCAGTACAAAACGATCAATGTTAATTATTAGTGATAAAATAATAATAAAAGCAAAGAAAAAATAGAGATATATTACCTTATGATATGAGTGTACATACATCTGCATATACTAAACAGTTTATAGTAGTTTATTTTTTTTAGTTAGTTAATGTCAATAATATTAATTTAGTTAGTTAATATGGATTGTTACAAATTTCATACCTACACTGACGAGCCAAAACACTATGACCACTGGCCTAATAAGGTGTTGGTTCTCCATGTGCCTGCAAAACAGCTCTTACCTGATCAGGCATGAACTCTACAAGACCTCTAAAGATATCCTTTAGGATCTGGTGTCAGGATGTTAACAGCAGGTCCTTTAATTGCTGCAAGTGTTGTGGTGGAGGTTCTGCAAAGTGAACTTGTCAGTCCAACACATCCCATGTTTTGAATGGGATTGAAATCTAGGAAGTTTGGTGGCCTGAGCAACACAGTCTTCTTTATGTTCCTGAAACTATTCCTGTACAACTCGTGCAGTGTGGCAGGTGCATTGTCCTGCTGAAAGATGCCATTGTCATGAAAAGGTGTACCTTGTCTACAATGATGCTTGAAGGGTGGCCAGATGTCCAGCTTTAAGCCAGACAGTCCAGTTTTTGAGCACTGTCCACCGTCAGGTGCCACCCTGAGTGGGACTTTAATTTGTCCTTTTCGGGGTCTGACTGATTCAATTACATTGATGAGCCAAAACATTATGACCACTGGCCTAATAAGGTGTTGATCTTACCGGATCAGGCATGGACTCTACAAGACCTCTAAAAGATTTCGTCTCAGATCAGGGGCCAGGTCCTTTAACTACTGCAAGTTATGTGGCAGAGGTTCTGCAGGGATAACTTGTTGGGCCCACACATCCCATAAGTACTCA
Organism: Architeuthis dux; assembly: GCA_006491835.1. Taxonomy (NCBI): domain Eukaryota; kingdom Metazoa; phylum Mollusca; class Cephalopoda; order Oegopsida; family Architeuthidae; genus Architeuthis; species Architeuthis dux. The sequence continues at coordinate 2,021,091 of VCCN01000667.1, forward strand.
ATGGGATTGAGATCTGGGGAGTTTGGAGGCCAGGGCAACACAGTGAAGTCTTCTTTATGTTCCTGGAACCATTCCCGTAAAACTTATGCAGTGTGCCAGATTGCATTGTCTTGCCGAAAGATGCCACTGCCATCATAGAAGACTGTTGCCATGAATGTTTATGTACTCAATGAGGTTGAGTTAAGTGTTACGCAACAAAGTACTTTCCACATGAATGTTATTACCAAGTGTTTCCCAGCAGAATTATGGCCAAACCATCAAAATGACTCCACTGTCTTGTTGTTCTGATGCTGACCATTGAAGACACTTTCGGCAATCGACATTGGTTAGCAGGGATACTCTGACTGACACTCAAATCTTTCTTCTTGCCCATAACTACAGCATTTAACACATCAGAATAAAGTACTTGACGACAGCTTACCCGTTTATATACCTCTGCCCCTGACATGCTCAGTTGTTATGAGACAATAGCTGTCATTCTTGCTGCATATCGCTGGTCAAAATGTTTTGGCTCATTAATGTGTGTGTGTGTGTATATATATATGAAATCAAATAATGGATAATTTTTATATCCGACAGAATATGATAATTATCGTATTAATTACACACACACACACACACACCATATTTCCTGTCATATAATGCAAAATTTTTTATACAAAACTTTTGCTTAAAAAAAAAATAAAAATCATGTTGCACTTTACACTGCAAAGACCTTGGCTTGTTTGATTAGGGTGACTGGTACTTGAAGACTCCTGTTCCACTGAATATTTCTGGTCTAAATACATCTTTGTTTTATCCAGTATAATAAGTTATCTGTACCCTACAAGTGGTTGAGAGGAGGAGGAGGGGGTAAAATTAAAAGAAAATCGATTACCCTCCCTCTTTTGCTGAATCATTAATGTGTATTTTACACTGATGTGAGGTGCAAAGTGGCCAAACGGTTAACAGCACAGAGAATGGAATTGGCGAGCCAAGTTCAAACTCAAGCTGAGACATGTGTGTTTATTTTGCACTAATGCCCTTGGGAAAGGTATGAATCCATCTCTTCTCCCCACCCCCAAGCTATGGGTAAATAGTAGGACAGAATGGGCTCTCTAACCATGGTTAGCAACCAGTCTAGGAGTCAACCAACTCTGATTCCAAACAAGCCTGAAGATGGATGGGCTCTGTCAAACAAAACCTCTCGCCCTTGAAGGCACCCATGAAAAAAATTTTCTGTCATGCCCCAACGACCCTGCCCAGGGTTATGAGATATAAGAAAAATGAGAAATAAAAAATACATTGATGTGCATTATATAGAAGAAAATCTAGCGCACACACACACAAAATTGGGTTAATATTGGAAATATAAATATTAGTTATATACACTGGGGTTACATTAAGACAATAAGTATCTAATAAACATGCTTTTGACAACACACCTACTGCTCTATATTTTTCACCCTACAACAAATATAATCAATGGGGTCTGCATACACCATGTATTATTTTTGGTGGATAATTCTTTTTAAAAGATATGAATAGCATTAAAATAATTACTTGATTAAACCCTGAAAACAAGTCTTTCATTTATTTCTTACATCCCTGCCCTGCTTCACAAATTTCCTTTTAGCTCTTATCTTGACCATTATACACACATGCTATTTCTTTAACATTTGATAATATTATTAAGGTTGTTACATATGAATGTCGTCTTTTGAATAGTAAGATGAAGGCTGATATAAACAACAAAAAAGTAAACCAACATCAAAATATGACCCATTTGAAGCAATAACCTTTTTCCAATGATTGAATTATAATATGCTTTCTTTAGGGTTTAATTGTCATGGATCTTAATTAAAAAAAAAAAAAAAAAAAAAAAAAGCATGAATTATGGCTTCCCTATTATCGAGCCTTTTATTATTACGGATATGAAGTTCAAAATGCTTGAAAAGATGATAATCTGAATATGGAGGATGCGGCAAGACTTCATATCCCAATTCTCTAAATTTAGACACAATCAGCTCAGAGGTAAGGGGTCTAGAACTGTCGTGGAACATTTCATTCAGTTTATATGAGGCCTATTTTTCTAATTTTTTCTATTGCCTTGAGATGACGTGATATGGTTGCTGTTGAAATCCTAAAGTCTCCAAAAAGTACTTGAACCATTGTTCATGCCTCGTTGGCCACTGCTGTTGATAATTTTCCATCATTAAGAACTCGAGGTTCATTATTGGTATATATATTTCCAGATCTAAACTTACTGAACCAACGCTGAACAGTTTGCACTGTAGTAGTGCTCACTCCGAATGCTTTGTTGATGTTATCAGCAGCTTGAGCAGCATTATGTCTTAATTTGAAATCATACTTGAAAATTAGTCTAACTTCTTGGTTAGACTCCATTGCTGTTAAGGGTTCCAAAACCTCTAATAATAACAAATTATATCTCTATTTACATTAAATTTGCAAAACGTGCAATTACATTAGTAAATCTTTCACTTTTAGTATTATTCCCTATGATGTAAAAAACAAAAAAACGTCATTTCATGTGTAACAACCTAATATTTTTTTTTCCAATGCAATTCCTTTCAACACAAGGTGAGAAAAAAAAAATCACTTGAAATGGAAGAGGCATCAACAATATTTTCAAGTAACAAAAAAACTTTGTGAAGAAGGACAAGATCCCAAACCAGAAGATCCAATTACCTGCTACTTTCACCATTAAAAAGAATTTTGGAAGTGATTGGTGAAAAGAATAAAAGAACAGAAAGAATCTTAATTGTAGATTTATCAAGTGTCAAAATGTATTCTTTACCAATGAATTGATATTTCTTTATCTATTCATGGTATGTGGGATAATAACAAATAGTATCTTTGTGAACTTTAACTCACAAATTCAACCCTAAAAATATAGTTGAAAAATCGACTTTTATTCATGACAATCTGGCTTTTATTTGAACACAAGCAAACCAACAGATGATGGGAAAAAGGTAAGTCTTAATGACATTTTAAAAAAATACAAAAACGCAAGTAGAACTAGCATTCCAAGGGAAACTATGACTCACCGCCATCCATATATGCTGTTGGGGGTGATCAATTAAAACGTTGAGCTGTGATCACTAAAGAATTTCTGAATTTTCAAAGAACAAGTGGATACAAACTAGTGACTGATTTAGCAGAAGCTTTCATTGAAAATTAACACCCCCCCCGACTAAAACTAAAAATTTTCAAAAAACAAAGGGGAGTGTGTGTACAAAATGTCAAGTTTCTACTATGAACTGTTAATGCTGGGCAATGTCCAGATATATAGATAGATAAAAGTGAATCCCCCTCTAAAAACCTATTTGGGGGGGATATTAAAGAAACAAAAAAACATTTTTTCTACTCATTGAGGGGAGTGTGTGTACAAAATTTCAAGTTTCTACTATGAACGGTTAGGGCTGAGCGAAGTCTGGATACATAGATAGATAGCTACATATAAATGTATGAACACATGAATAACCTAAACCTTTGGTAGCAATGATTAATGATGAGAATTTGTTCTTTCCTGTAGATTATAAAAAAGTATTTGTAGCCTGTGTGTTCCTTTTTACAACCACCTTCGGCAGCCGTTAAGCTTGATGTGTAGTCACTTCCTTTTTATAGAATTTATATTATAATTATTTGCAAATAAATAAATATACAAACATACAGAAATCAGATCATTAAAATATAGATGATAAAAAATGTGCTTGTAGCTTCTGTGTTTTCCTTTTTGCAACCATGGTTGGGAAAAGTTATATTTGCATTGCGAGAATAATATTTGTTTTTGAAAGTTGAGTCTGGGATAAACCATTCTTGGAATAAGTCTAGATGTTTGGTTATAATGCAAGCATAGAGACCCTTCAACTGACAGCAATGGCAGTTATATGAAAGAAGCAGCAGGAGCAGCATTTATGCAGTCTCTCCTTGAGAAACAAGGCAAAGAGAAAGACAGTCAAAAAAAGATTTTTAAAAAAAAATAAATTAAAAAAAATGGAGGGTGACAGACAGAAACATATCTAAATTGAAAGAAAAGGTTAAGAGAAAAAAAAGAAGAGAAAAAATGTTTAATTAAAAAGTCAAACGTTAAACACAATGCATGAAAAGTTAGGATGCAAAAATCAGGGACAGAATTGGTACGAACCTGTTCTTGGGATTCATTAAACGTAAGGAGAGGACAATTCTGAAAAAACAAAACCAAGGCAGTTGTGGTCTGAATCGGACAAAGAATTTACTGGGTCTCAGAACCCCAAAGGCAAGAACCCAAGTTTAGGGAAGAGAGGAATATTTAGATTCAGTTTTTAGTTTTTCTTTTTTAAAAGTTGAAAATCTCAAAATGATTGCTAGAAGAATTATAAAACTGAGTGAGATAATATAATATAGTATGGAGTTTTCTTTCAGCGTTCAAATATTTAAGTTTTGAATAAAATTTAGTTTATCTTTTGATCGAGTTAGTTTAAAGGTTTCTAAATCCGCCGACAAAAACATTGAGCCCAAAACCCAAATCCTTGTTTAATAGAAAAAAAATCATTTTCAATGTTTTTCTTTTTAGTTCAAACAACTACACTTTAGGGAGGGTTGTGTTTAGAGAACCCCTCCATTGCACTAAAAGAAGTGATTCTTTAGAGAACCTCTCCATTGCACTAAAAGAAGTGATTCTTTAGAGCTGAAAAATATAAAGAAATTTAGGAGTCAACCCCTATGGGCTAGTGCCAGACTTGATAGACTGCAAGTCCCTCCTTCCTCGCCCAATCTGTTTTAATTTGGGAATAAAAGAAAATATTTCCTACCAGCCACACCAATTGGTGTTTGAGTAAAGATTTCAAATACAGATTTTGAAGGCAGGTTGGCCCTCTCCAGTTGGAAGATTGGTGCAACATAATCTTTCTAACCCAGTTTCCATCACCAGGCTTTGTGCTGTACTAATCTAAGCTTAGTAAATATCTATAATAAAGAAAGTCTGTCAATAATTAGATACTGTGACAAAGTGTTGTGTGAACATTTAATTTTTGTTACATAATCTTCCATTTGCTCATAGTCATTACAGACTCAATTCGAATTATTCAAATGGTTTCTTAGAAATAAAGCATCTAGAACAGGCATTGGAAACCTTTTCGAGCAGCAGGATATATGAGATATTGCTAATCATAAACTGGGCCACAAATTCACCGTCAGAATAATTTTTAGAATGTTAGGAACTTTTTTGCTAACAACATAGCTTGCATGCACAATTTTGCGGAGCTCTGTTTGCCTTTTAGAAGAAAAAAAAAAAAAAAAAAAAAAAAAAGCAAAAAAAAAGCATAGTTAGGCTACCGATCTGTTTCTTTAGTGTTTCAATTTTAAGCCTTGTAATATCTCCTTTAAATGTATCATATCCGGAATGTTTAGTAGTGTAATGATGCTTAACGTTAAATTCTTTAAATGCGGAGTTGGATTCAGAACATATTAGACACACTGGTCTGTTTTTTACTTTAACAAAGAAGTAATCATTTGTCCATTTCTCTTGGAATTTTCTCATTTCTTCAAAAATGGTTCCCTTTTCTTAGATGGAATTTTAATAAAACGTTATTTTCCTCATGGAATTAAGTGTGCCATTCAGAAAGTCAAAATGGCCACATGCAGCCCATGGATGATCTAAAACCTACAGACAATTTAATAAAAGTCACTGAGGTTGACTACTCATACCAAAAACTGTAAAGAATTGTACCATTACTATTAACATATTACAAGTTTTAAATTTAGTGCTGATATCAATAAAGTAACTTCTAAAGTAATTTTGAATATTTTCTTTTCATTTTAAAATTAAATTGTACTATTCAAATTTTTAAAAAATCCTATACACTAAAAAAAAAAAAAAAAAAAAAAAAACCCAAACAGGAGGGACATATAAGAGGCAGAAATATATAAAATGAAAATTCATTTGGGAATATTAATGAACAAAAAAATAGTTGTGTTGTAAGAAACGTCATAAGATTTTGAAAAATTTGTCTTCATTGCAAAAATAATAAAATGATGGTTGTTTCCAAGGAATAAAACCCCAACAAATTCATGTTGTTGTAAGACTTAAAAATCTTAATTTTAAAATTGATTGTGATATATCTTGTCTGAATTTTGTTAGATGAGGTGTTTTAATCATTGTATGAGGTTTGTTCAGGACTAATCTCATTGTCTTTGTTGTTTGTGTACCGAACAAATCACTTACAATGACTGTTATATATTTATTCCAGTACAAGGCTTGATGTTTTTCCTCTTTTTAAACTGAAAAGCAAACAATTTAAGTGTATATTCACACAAATGAAGGAAGGAACAGGTAAAGAATGAAGAAGGAAATATCCCAGCATGCATTTCAAATAAAAGAATAACATTCCCCATGATTTTTGTTGTTGAAAAACAACAGAGATAAAGATAGAAATAGAGAGAACAGGCCAAAGCAGTATGCCCACAGAACATGCCATCTTTTCAGGCAATCCTAGCAAATTGTTCCCACAATTATTATACTATATTACATAATAGTGCAATGCACAAGCTTTTTTTTCTCATCTGATAGAGTCATGAATAAACATCCATTTAAAAATAGGGGAGATAACCAAGATATTATCATTCTCTAATGACGTATCTGTATTTTGTGAAACACAGTCATCAGGATCTCGGAAATATCTTTTTGAAATCTCCTTGAATCTTATCATTTTGTTCTGTAATAAATACAAACTTCTAATTTAAAACGGAAAAAGAACAATAAAACAAAACAAGGATTTATTATTCTCATAGTTTATAAAGCAGTTATCTCCTCCTGAATAGGAGGGCCTGCTGGAACATGGGGTCCATTAATTTGATGTTTCTCAACTTCAAAGATGTCCGAGTCTTGTGACGTGTTGAGAACCACTCATTCAATATCCAAAACTATAGTTAATTCCCACTGATCAAAATATTATGACTAAGAAAAATACAAATTAAAGACAAAATCAGAAGGTAAACAATATTGTCTATAATTTTGAGAAGAGTCATAAACATTCAAAGAGTTTTTTGGATGATTGAACTCATCCTTTTTGTTGTTCCCAGAACATTTCACCCAATCCATTCTACGGCCTTCGGTTATACTGTCTGTATGTAAAAGGAGGGACTCTTTTTCCAGTAGAGCTAAGTAAAAAAACAGTAGCTAACAGGATTTTGTTTTTCTGTTAGCGGCAATGCTTGTAATGTAGATTGCAGATATTCTCAACTATTTTCTTTGAAAAAGAAAGCCCATAGCATGTCCCTGTTAAGCAGCGAAAGCCACACCGAGTTGAAATCTTGGGAATTGGGAGGAAGTCTGAATATTAGACTGAGAACATCGATGAAGAATGAGAAAACTGAAAGAGTCAGCATACACCAACTTGTTGACTAAATGTATAAATCAGACCAGATTTCCTCGTACAGAGACTCATTTGGTAGAATAGTTTTTTGAAGTGATAGATCAGAAGTTCAAAACCAACTAATTGTTCTGAAATCGATGAATAAATTCCAATTGTAGACAAAGGAAAACAGTTAAGCTGAACATATATAAAAATGATGTCCTGCCTAAAATCTAACAAGAACTCACAGAGGGAAAAAAAAACGGAAGATATTTTTTAGGTATATGTTTTCGGTTGCGTCTGTTGGTTCATATTTTTTCCTGTCCACAAGATATCTCCTAAAGTTCTCAATCAATTTCATTCTGGGAGGGTGGACAATAGGCGAAGGAAGAACCGATTAAATTTTGTAGCGGATCCATGCACAATTACCTCCCCTACGTCGTAGTTATCTGTCCAGGTTTTTTCATTACATTGATTTCTCTTTCAGCTTCTTCATATATGAATCAAAGGATATATGCAACAGTCGAAATTTATACAGTTAACTACCCCGTCTCTGATCTATCCAATAACTGATTTCAATGATGTTTAAGGTTACTGAAAGCAGCGTTGGTTTCTTTTTGAAAAGACAAAGAAAATTTTACTGTTTAGATAAAGATTAATAAAAGAAATAAAATATAAGAAAATTGAAAAAAAATTTATAAAACTGGTGTTATAAAAAGAATTGGAGAAAAATGTAGCCCAATTATTTTACCTCTTGGTCAGAATCAGAGGGGGAGTCATCTAAAACAGATTCTGATTGTTCCCATTCAATACGAGCTGGATTTCCATTTTCGGGTGGATTGGCATTGACAATAATTACTTTTTCACGTGGTTTCACCATTCCACAGTTTCTGGCAACACTGATGGCAGTTAGGATCATGTCACCTGAAGATGAACAAGATGGAAAAAATAGGTAACAAGAAACCAAACATGAATGATAATAGATTCTAGATCAGTGGTTCCCAAACCCATGGGAGCAACCCAAAGAGGGGTCATAAGGATGCTCTGGAGGGTTGTGGGATGGGTTTGAGAAAAAAAGAAAAAAAAAAAAAAAAAAAAAAAAAAAAGAGAAAGAGAAAAAAGAAATGGAAAAAGAAATGGAAAAAGAAATGGAAAAGGAAAAGAAAATGAAAACGAAAACGAAAAATGTTGAAAAAATGTTGAAAGTATGTCAAGAGTTAAAAAAAATAGTGCAAATATATTTACATCACAATTTTGGAATATAAAGTGTCATTGAGACTGGAACAGGAAGATAGTTGTGAATAATAAGGTATAGATAAATGTATGAAGACTCATGATGTATTCCAGTCTGTTCATGTCGAATATTTATACTTGATTATTAAATTGAAGTAAAATTTATTGGATAAATCTAAATGAAGAAATACTGAAATTATGTTTCCACCCTGAGGGTTGCCAGGTGTTGAGGGTCGCAGCCAAAAAAGTTAGGGAAACACTGACCTAGATCATTCTTTGTAACATTCCGCAGTAAATTTAGGAATCAATTGCTTGACTGAAACAATTATTAATGAGGTCATACTAAAATCAAAAGGCAGCTAAAAAAAAAAAAAATTAAACTTACCATACATGCCGGTATATAAGACAGGCATTTAATTTTTTAAAAAAACAAAAAAATATGCAAATATCACACTGCATCATTACTAAGTGACCGTCTACTGAAGCTCAATATAGATAGTTATGGGGCTGGGGTTAGTTGCAGTGAGTTTCAATGCTGTAGAGTCATAAATATGACTTGATTGTGTAATGTTCCGCTAGAAATAATAAAATCCTGCTATGTTTGGTTTAGAAGAAAATTAACTTTCTAGAAAATAGTGGTAGAGGTGTACTTATTTATGGGCAATACTGTATGGTATCTGTAGTATTAGACGGGTGAGGTTTTATTATTATTAAAAGATTTTTATTAAAAGAATCAGTTAAATATTCAGTTCCATTAGTTTGGTATTTTTAAATCAGTTAAAATAACTTGGATAAAATTAAAGGAAAAAGAGAAAGAAAAGTGATTATAGTATCACTAAAAAAGATAAGATTTAATCCACTGGTAATATATTATTGTAAAATCCCTGATTACCCAGACAACATTATGAGATTTGATCATACATAGTCTAGTTATTAAATAATGAGAATGGGTTTATACAAGTTAAACAAGCGCCCATTTTAAACATTTAAACAACATTATGATGTAAACATTTTTGTAAAAAAAACTCTAAAAATGCCTCGGTTTTCTTTCTTTTTTGCTCATAATTTTTTGGACTTTGATGAAGAAAAGTTTTAAAAAACTTGAGATTATTAATTTCGATCTCACTATTAATTTTAAACTTGTCAAAAAAGGTCCATCCAAAGTTAAAGCTGCAATCTTCCCTAAAAACACATTGTATTTGTTTATCTTGGTAAGACTGCTGACATTTCAGTGACGTCATTCAGTGTCGAGGCAAAATGTTTCAATTCTGTCAATTTGGAGGTGCTCGATCCATACTTCATCCACATTGATCAATGGGCAAACAAAAATAACGCCTGAAAGTTTCAATCTGTCTCGTGTCTTCATTCCGCTATTATACATGGCTTGAAGTAGACAGGATTTTCTTATGTATCGTAAGAATAGCCAGTTCAAAAAGCAACACATTAGTTTGAAATTTTTGGTGAAATTGAACAAAATGGCTAGCAAATCTTGTATGCTAACTGAAGTTTATAGGGAAGGATGGATGTCACAAGGATTTTGTGAAGGTTGAGTGGATGAAGAACGTTGTGGATGCCCATGCACATCAAGAACCAGCGAGAATGTTAAAAGAAAAAAGAAATATCGATGTCTCAGCATCAGAATGATTACAGAAATGGTCTCCATCAATAAAAATATGGTTAACGTACATGGGTGTCCACAATATTCATCACCTGTGGCCACTTGGAGAACTAGTGTTGTTATGATATACTGGCATTTCCGGACTAACATCTGGGTAGAAGTGGAAGTGACCCATATGTGTGGGTGTCCGAAAACAGGATATTGACTAAAGTTGTAGGTGTTTCAGCGTGGGCCTAACGGCAGGAACTCCAAACGACATGAAATTGGATTCAAACACAGCAGGTGTCCTGGACCCAACAAATTTTCCCCTGCCTATATAACAGTTTGAGAGCCGTGAGAAATCCAAGTGTCTGCTCATAATTTTGTCTGGATTAGAAGAGGTGCGAGTCTATTCAGAAAATCAGTGGTGTACCTGTAGTTATCTAAATCAATCAATAAAATGAAAAATAAAAAGGAGATGAATGCCTACCAGTCACCATTACAGAACGAATATTTGCTGCCTGCAGCATTTTAATAATTGGAGCAGACTGAGGCTTTAATGTATTCTTCATTATCAGAAGTCCCAAAAACTTCAGATCACATTCCACTTTGTCTCTGGAAATAAAAAATCAGCTTGTAAGTTTCTTAGAAAAGTTTTATTTCATTCATCTTTTGACAGACAAAATAAAACTACACATTTTTAAAATATGATTATCAGATTTAATGAAAAATTTATAGAACATATGGAGATTATTAGTGAGAATTTCCTGAATTGTATTTTATATGCCATAAATTATGATACTTCTTTTACTCTATGTTGTTCCATTACTATTGAAAAGATTGACCTATACACAAGGCATATCATAAAATCATACATTACAGATTTCTTGGCCAAAAATGAAGGTTTAGATTCATGTAGCGCTTGAAACCGCTCATATAGACAGTGGAACTCATTTGTGAATAGAATACAAAATAATTGAATTCTTCTATGAATAGAATAGAAAAATAAAATCTACCTATAAGTCAAAGGGGAGTAACTTTAATCAGTATTTATTTCCCTTGAAATTTACATTCAAATTTGTAATATGAATTCAAGAGTTAAACACCAATATATACAATATATTAACAATGTTTCCAACAGACTTAGAGTTTCCATTGTTATAGACGGGCAGAAATGACTATTATTTTACAGGAAACACTCATTTTCATCAACTAATATGAATTAAATATTCATCTCTAGCTTCTTTGTTCATAAAAACAAAGTTTCCCAGCAGAGCAAGATTTGATATTTAATGTGACAAAATCTGATTTATGTTTGTATAAGAATAAATAAGTGAGCAAGAAAACAAGGAACCTGTTTATTCTTTGTGCCTGATGCCATGTCAGTTTAGGGTCACATTCTTTCCAGGCCAAAGCAAGAACTCGGAAACCTTGGATGGTGTATTTGTGCAAGACATCAGCAAAATCTGGAGGAACTGAAATTTTAAAGAAAATGCTTTAAAGTCTTTAAAAAAAACAAACAACTTGAGCTCAATTAGTATAAAATGTGTTATAAAGCAGATTTGTAAACTTTAGTTATTGGGTAGTAAGTGTAAATGGTGTCCCAACATGATGCATACTTATCAGTTAATAATTATTTTTTAAAGTTGAAAATTGGGCCTAGAAAAGGATAAGAATAAGTTTGAAGAAGAGAACATTGTAATGAAGTATTAGTGGAAATGTGAAATTGTAAATGATATCAAGAGAGAAAAAATTATTTAAGAAGCAAAGTGTGCATATATTTCAGGAGGAAGACTCCATATACGAGGGGGAAAAAAAACAACAGGTCTGGTTAGTCACTCAATAGAAACCGTCATATCACCAACGTCTTTTGGCAGCATGCAATATTATGGGTGATCAATTAAAAAATTGGCCTTTAGTTGGGCAGTGATCAGAAAAAGTCAGAATTTTCAAAAAACAAGCGTACACAAACTAGTGATCAATTT